>JARHVA010002325.1:2357500-2647311 GCA_037957365.1 Torreya grandis
TGCAACAAGAACATAATTCTTAATATGATCCTAAAATATTAACCATTTTATTAGAATTTGGAATTAATAGAATGCATTAACCCTAATTAAGATAAATTTATTGGAATGATAAAAAATGCTGAAAAACAACTTTCAACAAGCAGAATGAAAGCAAAGTATTAAAATCACCAAAGCACAATAACCGTAAAATGATAAAAGTTGACTAAAAAATTTCACCCCCAACTCTTTGTCCATCGCTAGCATTCTCTATCCAAATTTGTATTCACGTGCTCTTCAGGAGAAGATTCTAAAATATAATGAATCTTATTAAACATATATCAATGGGACCACCGGTGCCATAGCAAAAGAAGAAACAACTGCCCACTTGTGACCATGTTATTATGTACATTATGGGGAATGAATACTTTTATATGAGGGGTTTTTGTATAATGATTTTAATCATGCTGAGCTGAGTGATTTTTGGGTAGAAACTGTGTGAAGAATTTAATCATGTTGTTATCTAAATTATAAAGTATATCATAAAAATATGAAATCCTCCTACCTATTACTAGTAGATACAGGTCTCTTGATACAACTCCCTAGCATATGTTCTATAGACTCTATGTTTTAGATTAATGTATGTAATTACTATTGTAGTTTGAAGACAATAGATCTATTATTTAGAGTCTTCATAGAATTTTAGATGGCAAATAGTCTTATGGTTATGATATTGGGAGATCAAATAGGTTGATCATACTAGGAACCTTTTTATCCTAGATAAAAGAATAAGGTACAAGTTTGATCCTAATTTATTTCCAGTACTTTCATATGTTTATGCATTTTAATTTTTTGGTGAGAATTCGAAACATCATATGCTATCTTAAAATTGGGTATGTGCACGAAGTTGGGGGGAAATTTCATGGACATTTCCCATAATGTGATCACATTATTTAAAATAATAATGTCATCATGTTAATTAAAAGAAATAACACGATTGTGTTAATAACATGATTGTATTCCTTCTATCACTAAAAGAATCAAAACTAAATGCAAAATTTCCACATTTTACATTTGAGCATTCTTTCTTTCCCCTCATTCTCTTCCACTCTGCGATCACATTTTGCCTTAGTGATGCTAAACCTTGCTATAGTTCATCCCAAGAAGTCGCTAATTGATGATGTCTCCATGTAGAAGAGGTAAGTGTTAAAAATCTACACTTGTTAACCCTAAATTTTAGTAATTTTTTGTTATTTCATTATTTAATTGGTAATTTATTCATTTTGAATAGCCCATCCTATTAACCCTCATGTTCCTCTGCGTAACCCTCCTAACCCTCTTTTTCCTCCTCCTAAACTTGCACCTAACCCTCATGTTCCTCAACTTTACCCTCCTCCTAACCCTCCTCCTAACTCTCCTCCTAACCCTTCTATAGTTCCAAAAAATCCCTCAGGTTGTTACGAGAGTCTAGTTGACCACATTATGGAAAATAAAATTGAAAAATGAAGAATTAATTAGGAGAATGAGGGTACCCACTTCTACCAACACCCAATGCACCTATCTAACCAATTCCATAGAGACATTATTAGGTCAAATTGACTCTATAATGAGTCAAATTGACAGATGGGATTCATATTAGGATAGTTGTAGGGATTATTATGCTAACAAATTGTCACCATGTTAGGTCAAGAAAAAAAATATCAAAATCCTCCATTTGTGCTTTATTTATCGACCCAATCACCAATGGACCATTTCCATTAACTGCTAAATGTTTTCTAATCCATCACTACCAACATAATTTAATCATAGTCAATTTTTAGGACCAATGGTGGATGATGTTTGATTATCCACTGTGTAACAACGATGAGGTCACATTGTATTTTTTGAGTAATTTATACTGTAAGTTTGTCCTGAATGAGCTTTTGGACTATTTTAATTATAGTGAGTTTTAGGGTTGAGGGAAAGGCTCTACACAACATTGACCAAGTGCATGACATGGCCCTAATTGGCCTACAAGGATCCATTTCCTAAGGCCACTTGAACTTGGGATCCCCTCTGTAGTTCAGTAGGTCATGGATATCAAAACTCTATATACACTTAATTCACTCATGGATACACTCGTTCAATATATGCATAGGCTCTCACAGATCGATTTTAGAGATATGCCACCTACTATGCATACCCAACCCCACCCTTGTAGATCTTGTGGAAATATATTCACTAGACCTTCTGATTATGATGATGATGCTAGTGGTTTAGAGGGATTGGATAATATACTTCTGAGTGATGAGTTTTTGGCATGCATATTTAGTGTGTAGACATCAATCACTACACAAATGTAGGTATATTTTATATAAATAACAATTATTTTACCTAGAAATTGAATAATATATATGTCATTTTTTATGTCCCAAGAGGTGATGGTGCTTCATTATCATAGTCAACATTTACAGCATTTGATTTGATGTATCCATTGTTTACATTTTTGGATCCAGTTGTTGCCCATCTACTATTGAATCTCTCTCTATTAAGATGACACCTTTTACTAATGCATAACCATTTTGATCAAAGAGGAATCTCGTTATAGTTTACTTGTAGTTCTAAAATGTCTTCACTTGCCTCAAACCAATGGAGGGGTTGGTCCATTTATATAATTTTTTGCACGAAACCATTCATCACTTTAAATCTATTTTGATTCTTGTGAATTTGAGAAATTTAAGAATGCATATAAAAATGTTTCTAGATGCAACTTGCAGAGTCATTCTTATCTTTTTGTGTTTATCCAATCCTATCAATGCTTATATTAATTAATAATAAATATTTTTTAAGATAACATCCTATCAATGCTTATATTAATTAATAACAAGTAATTTTTAAGAGAACATGAGTGACATGTTCATGATGATTTATTCTTGATATTTTTACTACTAGTTAAATTTGTTATTTAGAATAATAAATTATTAAATTTGAGTGAGTCCATATCAATTTTAATTGTTTAGAAAATTTTGATCTAAAGTACTAAAAAAGACATTCAAAACATAAATAACCCGCTATGAAATATGGTAATATCTATATATCAAATTTAATGCCAAACTTTATAATTATTAAGATAATATCTATTTTAATTTTCTTCATTAATTAAATGAGAAATAAAATAATTTAAAAGTGAAAGCTATAATACTCACATACTAATAACCCGTTTTATTATTAACCTTTCTTCTTTTATTTAAGATTTTTGATATTCTCTCTAGTACTACATCATTATGAGAGATTTGAGAGTTATATTAAGTCAATTTAAATGGATCTCCATAAACTATATCCTACATGATATATACACACCACTTGTGGCATAGAGTTTGTCATGGGTAGCACGTTGAAATATGGCATAGAGTTCGTCATAAATAGAGTTGTGTGATATAAACACACCACTTGAATAAGAACATGATCTTAACATCAAATTACAACCCCTATATAACCTTAAATTACCTAGAAATCTATTTTTATAAGACAAATTGTCTAGAGCATCGATAATCGGGCCAAACAACTAATTTTTAGATACATTAAAAAGAATTAATGATAAGTTTCCTAATTTAGTAAAAAATTACCCTGAAAGCAAATTGTTTGAGATATCAAGATTGTTTAATGTGGGCATGTTGTCCAAAGATGCAGAGATTCCACCTATAAGTCTATTGTTACCTAGAATGAGCTTAGAGAGTTTATTTAGGAACATTAAATTTTTGGGAATGTCCCCCAACAAAAAATTATGATTGACATGGAGAGTTAGAATCAAATTTAAGCCCACTAACTCATGTGGAATGTGACCTAAGAACTGGTTGTTGCTCACTTATCAACTATAAGACTTGTCAACTATCTAAATTATGTTGGAATAGGCCTTGAGAATCGATTGTTGTTCATTTTAAAAATTAGAAGACTTGTCCACTATGCAACTTGTGCTAGAATAGGCCCTGAGAATTTGTTGTTGATCACTTCAAAATATAGAAGATGTGTCAACTATTCAACTTGTGAAGGAATTTCTCTTTTGAAGTGGTTGTTGCTTATCTTTAACCAAATCATATTCTTAGCTTACAATTTTGGCCAATCTACTCTTGAAATTTATTATTTTGAAGGAGCAACTATACAAGACCATTTTGCCATAGCCCTGTATGAATTTCACCACTCAATTAGTTGTCATTGAGTTGCAGAGTGTTTAAACTTTTGCAATCTTGTAAACCCAAGGTAGACTCTTGTGGAACTTGTTGAAAAATGTAGAAAGAAGCAACCGAGTCATAAAACATTTTGTTTCTACATAGTTGTTTGGGTAGAGAGCCTTCTAATTACAAACTCATGACATCGAGCATATAAAGATTAGAATACGCACCCAAACTCTGGGGCAACCATCCTATAAGATTATTAACAGTCAACATCAAATAGTGTAATTATCATAGTTTTTTGAGATCTGTAGAAATTTGTCTGGCAAGCTGATTACCAAACAAAATCAACACCTCAAGATAAGCAAGATTGTTGATTCTATTTGGAATTATTTCACCTAATCAATTTTTATAAAGATCTATGATTGATAACATCCTCATATCATCAATTTTAGTTAGAATTTGTCCAGACAAACTATTGCTCCAAAGCATTAATGTTCTCAACTTGGATAGAGTTGTTAAACAAGGAAAATTAATGCCTTGCAACTGATTCATTGACATATCTAAATCCTCGAGCTTTGTTAAATTATCAAAAAAAATAGAATTTCACCTTCCACACTACAATTATATATCCATAACTGTTACAGTAACTTCAAATTCCTGAGCTCTGCTAGTATCATGCTACCAAGGAGATAATTATAGCCAATCGTGCAGTTCGTCAAAGTCATTAAGTTCCCAAGAAAAGCAATAATTGCCCCATTCAAAATATTTGCATCCAATTTGAGCACTTCAATCTTTGGCAACATTCCAAAACTAGGAGGAATATAACCACTGAAATAATTAATTGCCAAGTTCAACACTCTAAACTCCCTCAATTCGTTGATGTCACTGGGCAGGTTTCAGGTGAACTGGTTGTTGGACAAATCAAGCACCCACAAACACTTGCATTCTAGCAATCCGTAGGGGAAGGACCCATCAAAATCATTGCCTTGGAGAATCAATGCCTCCTGACAAAGAAGACACCATATTGCTGAAGTCATATTCCCTAAAATTGAGGTGTCAATGAGATTAACGGTTGTAATGGCATTGGAAGTATTGTTAGATTAACTTTGAGGCATTAGTGAGATTAACCATTGTAACAACATTGGAAGCACTGCAGGACATTCCATTCCAACCACAAGGGTCATGGTGGGAAACATTCTAATCGTTGAAAGTATTTTCTATGGAGATCCAATCCCCTTCTTTAATGTTGAGAAGAATTACACTCTCTTCGGAGATGTAAGCATACTTGAGAAGGAAAGCAGCAAGAGTGCAAGTGCAACACCACAAAAGAGTGAGCATCCCATTGTTATGAACAATTCTAAGCATAATTACTATATTTAAATTTCTTGGAAACTAAATCTATAAAATTAAGATGTGTATGTCTTGTATTCAAAGTAAAATTAAATACCTATGTTAGAGTCCTAAATAATTTCATATGTTACAAGCTACTTTAGAGACTGTAACCAATATTTTTAACATCATGAACCTTAAAATAGTTATGTTACCATTTCTATTTCACCAATCAAAAATTAAAATTTCTCCACCTCCACCTCCACCTCTTGACTCTTGCTGGTCAAAGTCAATGGGAGCAATTTTGAGGACTCTTCAATTTTCCTCGAGAGATTTAGTGCGAAACTACCGCGATGGAAAAAGATATAGCATAAAGGGTAGGGCAAGAGGTCACCAGTCTTGATCTGGAGTATGGATTTTGTTGTTTTGCCAATCAATACTTGTAGTGTATTGGCAGGTACCAGTCAGTGGATGGTGGTCCTCCCTTCTTTATAGTTCGAATGTCTTATACATAAATAATTTCTAACTACATATGTAGCAAGACTTCTACCACTTCATATTTAGTACTTTGTACCCTTCATTTTCTACATGGTGTATATGTTTCTGAGGTCATTTTTCATTTTCATTTTTTTTACAATCTAGGGTTATACCCTAGTTATCTTTAGAAAAAAAATAATTTAATAATAATATGCATATCGAAGTTGTGGCCAAGCTCACCAAATCATGTGGATGCACAGGTTCGTGATAGGTGCGAGACAAACAAGCACATAACACATAACTGTAAGATAAATGAAATTATTATGAGAATATTACATAAGACAAAAATGAGATAAAGTGCCAATATTATTTTAAGAAAGCTCACAAATATGATGTGTACACAAAGGAGAGTGTTGAGTAACTCTTCCACAAAAGGTGGTCAAATAAACATGAGGCTAAAATTGGAAGCAAAAGGTAGGGAAGACTGGGAAATGGTGTGCTTACCATAAATCTGGAGCGCACTCCAAAGAAGAATGTCAAGCCATCAAGTCCTTAATTTTTGAGTCACAATCCTCAACATCTACTACTCTACCTCATACATACCCTGCAATCGAAGATGATGAAGAAGAGATTGTAGATGCTGAGCCCGATGCCATCATTGCTTCATCACAGACCCACGAGAAGAGGCTAGATGATAAAGAAAGGTTGTTTAACTCTAAGTTATGGGTGAAAGGTAAGCCTCTACATTTCATTCTTGATAGTGGGTGTTAAAAAAATTTAATCTCTGCTAATGTTGTGAAAAGCCTAAATCTATCCATGAAGCCTTACCCAAATCCATACAGTATTGGATGGTTGAGTCTAGGGAGAAACCTCCATGTCACCCACCAATGTATTATCTCATATGCAATAAAACCTTTCCAAGATGAGGTCTTATGTGATGTGGTCAATTTGGATATTTGTGATGTACTCTTTGATCAACCTTTCATGTATGATCAGCATGGCATCTATGAATCAAGAACTTGAAGGATCACCCTCACTCTTAGAACATGATGTTATAGGGTACTAGAGGTACCACCTTCTACATTTGTCTCTCTGATTAGTGGTAAGACATTTGTTCTCATTGTGGTCAAGCCACAAGAATCCAAAAGAGTCGATGTTTTAACTGTGAATACACAAACAACACAATAATAGAATAAAATAGATACCAAGCTAAAGAAGTTCATGGGCTTCCATCCATAGATTGATGGTCAGACATAAATAGTGAATAATCGAGCCATGTACAACTCTACAAAGCATAGTCCATTCAAAGTATGCATCAAGAATCAAATAAAAATACAACTACTATACTTGATGACAAATATTGATGCAATGGGAACCATTTCTTCTCAAGGAGGGAGGAATGCTCTGAGCAATATTTCAAGCAACAATTCAGGTGATGGTTCTACCCCAATTGGTGGAAAAACTTTTGGGAGCCATAACTTTTGCACCATAGCTCCGTTTGATTCCCCGTTTGAACCGTTGGAAAGATAATAATGATGGGAACATCAAGACATGGCATAAAAATCATCTTGATGGTTTTTTACCCCAAAAAACAAAATGTAAGTGCTCTAAATTTTAATTTTAGTAGTACAGTCTAAAAATAGTAAGTTTCTAAAAATAGTAATTTCTTGAATTATGTATTATTGTAAATCATGAAAGTAGAACCACTTAATCTCCCTCGATATTGGTGATCTTTCACATCCTCCTTCTACCTTAAAAATATGTATAAAAAAATATGTAACCCAAAATAAAAATTAGACATCTCTTCTCAGAGATAGGCATATGTTTACGTCTGTAAATTTGATCAATAAAGCATCTCTTCTCAGAGATAGCATTATTACAATTATGTTATTATTATTTCTTGAATTATATTTCAACCAAAGATTTAATGTTTTATATTATTGGTATCGGTGTGGTTTGTCTTGAGAGTGTATGATCCTGAAGATGAGGTCAGGCTACAAGAAGCTTGGGTGGAAAACAACAGAGCTTCCAAACTATCCACATATTCACTCTGAATGACTTCAAATAGCAAACAACACCAAGAGATATTATCCTTTCAAGGAAATGATGAATGAATCCCTCCAATATTATCAACCACAAATGTTACAAAAATTCACTCAAATTTTCTAATAAATCTTGATGGAAAATTTTGGCTCCTCATCTGCACCCCCACATCCTTTCAGTGCCCTAACACCCTTCAAGGTTTAGGTGAATTTTGATATCCCTAAATTTGAAGGAAAAATAAATGCTGATGTAGTATAAAATTTTTTGGATCAATTGTCTTCCTATTTTTATATAAATAAATTCACCGATAAAGAGAAGATCACTTTTACTCTTTTGAAAGCATCATTACCTGTCAAAAATTGGTGGGAAGTGTACAAGAAGAGATTCAGTACAGATGATATTGGAATTGAGTTATAACCTACCTGGGATGATTTCATATAAATTTTAAAGGAATAATGCTACCCCATTGGAGCATATGATGATCTGTATATAGAGTGGCAACAACTTCTTAAGGTAAGGAACAGTCTGTTCAAGATTACACTGACATTTTTCATTCTCTATCTGTGAGATTGGGCATCCAAGAAAGTGAGAAACATAAGGTTATAAAATATCATGGTGGACTACAATGGTATATATGGGGGTAGATGGAACTCTTCAATCTAGAAACCCTCAGTGAGGCGTACAAGTTCATGGTGAAGATTGAGCAAAAGCATGGAAGAATGAATACAAAGAGTCAGCTTACAAAATGAAAAAGTGACAAAGAAACATGAGGCCTAAATTGGAAGAAAAGTGATCCAAAAATTTCAAGATTTGGTTGAAATATAATTTAAGAAACAAGAAAAACACAATTGTAATAATGTTATCTCTGAGAAGAGATGTTCTATTGATCAAATTTGCAGACTTAAACATATGCCTATCTCTGAGAAGAGATGTTTGACTTAATTTCAGGTTACATATTTATTTATACATATTTTCAAGGTAGGAGGAGGACGTGGAAGTTCACCAATATCGAGGGAGATTAAGTGGTTTGACTTTCATGATTTACAACAATACAGAATTCTAGAAATTATTATTTTTAGAAACTTACTATTTTTAGACTGCACTACTAAAATTAAAATTTAGGGCACTTCCATTTAGCTTTTGAGGGTCAAAAACCATCAATAAAATCTTGTGTCATCTCATGGTTTTCCCGTCATTCTTAGCTTTCCAATGGTTCAAACGGGGAGTCAAATAGAGCTATGGTGCAAAAGTTATGGCTCCCAGAAGTTCTACCACCAATTGGGGTTGAACCGTCGCCTGAATTGTCACCTAAAATATTGCTCAAATCAATTGTATTCCTATTTTTTATAAATAAATTCACCAATAAAGATAATATCACTTTTTCTCTTTTGAAAGCATCATTACCTGTCAAAAATATGTGGGAAGTGTACAAGAAGAGATTCAATACGGATGATATTAGCCTTAAAGTGGAACCTACCTAGGATGATTTCATAGAAGCTATAAAGGAAGAATACTACCCCATTGGAGCATATATATATATATATATATATATATATATATATATATATATATATATATATATATATATATATATAGAGTGGAAACAACTTCTCCAAGGTAAGGAATAGCTTTTTCATGATTACATTGACATTTTTCATTCTCTATCTACTAGACTGGGCATCTAAGAAAGTGAGAAACACAAGGTTCTCAAATATCATGGTGGACTAAAATGGTATATATGGGGTGATATGGAAATATTCAATAGGTAAACCATCAATTAGGGGTAAAATTTCATGGTGAATATTGAATATAATAATGGAAGAATGAATACAAAGATTCAACCTACAAAATAGAAAAGTGGTTTTAGAGCAATTTGTCTTGAGAGTGTATGATCTTAAGGATGAGGTCAGGCTACAAGAAACTTGAGTGGAAAACAAAAAAGCTTCCAAACTATCCACCTATTCACTTCAAATGATTTAAAATGGTGCACAACATTGAGACATCTGATCCTTTCAAGGAAATGGTGAATGAAGCCCTCCAACAACAACAAGCACAGATGTTACAACAATTCACTCAAATTCTCCAAAAAAATTTGATGGAAAATTATGGCTCCTCATCTGCACCCCCACATCCTTTCAGTTATCCAACACCCCTTCAAGATTCAGGTGAATTTTGATATCCCCACATTTGAAGGCAAAATCAATGATGATATAGTATAAAATTGGTTGGATCAATTGTCTTCCTATTTTTTTGTAAATAAATTCACCGATAAAGAGAAGATCACTTTTGCTCTTTTGAAAGCATCATTACCTATTAAAAAATGGTGAGAATTTTATAAGAAGAGATTTATTACGGATGATATTGGCCTTGAGGTGGAATCTACCTAGGATGATTTCATAGAAGTTGTAAAAGAAGAATACTACCCCATTGGAGCATATGATGATCTGTATATAGAGTGGCAACAACTTCACCAAGGTAAGGAACAATCTGTTCAAGAATACACTGACATTTTATATTCTCTATCTATGAGATTGGGCATCCAAGAAAGTGAGAAATATAAGTTTCTCAAATATCGTGGTGGACTACAATGGTATATACGGGGGGGATGGATCTATTCAATCTAGAAACCCTTAGTGAGGCATACAAGTTTGTGGTGAAGATTGAGTAGAAGCATGGAAGAATGAATAAAAAGAGTCAGCCTACAAAATGGAAAAGTGATAAAGAAACATGAGGCCAAAATTGGAAAAGTGGTATCAGAGTGGTTTGTCTTAAGAGTGTATGATCCTGAGGATGAGGTCAGGCTAAAAGAAGCTTGGGTGGAAAATAATAGAGCTTCTAAACTATCCACCTATTCACTCCAAATGACTTCAAATGGCAAACAACACTGAGACATCTGATCCATTCAAGGATATGGTGAATGAAGCCCTCTAACAATAGTAAGCACTGATGCTATAATAATTCTCTCAAATTTTCAAACAAATCTCGATGGAAAATTATGGCTCCTCGTCTACACCCCCACATTCTTTTAGTGCCCTAGCACCCTTCAAGGTTCAAGTGAATTTTGATATCCCTGTATTTGAAGGTAAAATCAATGCTGATGCAGTAGAAAATTGGTTGGATCAATTGTCTTCCTATTTTTTTGTAAATAAATTCACCAATAAAGAGAAGATCACTTTTGCTCTTTTGAAAGTATCATTACCCATCAAAAATTGGTGGGAAGTGTACAAGAAGAGATTCAGTATGGATGATATTGGCATTGAGATGGAACCTACTTGGGATGATTTCATAGAAGCTGTAAAGGAAGAATATTACCCCATTGGAGCATATGATGATTTGTATATGGAGTGGCAACAACTTTGCCAAGGTAAGGAATAGGTTGTTCAAGATTACACTGACATTTTTTATTCTTTATCTATGAGATTGGGTATTTAGGAAAGTGAGAAACACAAGGTTCTAAAATATCATGGTGGACTACAATGGTATATATGGGGGGAGATGGAACTCTTCAATATAAAAACCCCCGATAAGGCATACAAGTTCATGGTGGAGATTAAGTAGAAGCATGGAAGAATGAATATAAAGAGTCATCCTATAAAATGGAAAAGTGACGAAGAAACACGAGGCCAAAATTGGAAGTAAAAGGAAGGGAAGATTGGGAAATGGTGTGATTACCACAAATCTAGAATGCACTCCAAAGAAGAATGTCTAGCCATCAAGTCCTTAATTTCTGAGTCACAATCTTCAACATCTACTACTCTACCTCATACATACCCTATAATAGAAGAGGATGAAGAAGAGATTGTAGATGCTGAGCCTGATGCCATGTTTCTTCATCACAAACCCACGAGGAAAAGCTAGATGATAAAGAAATGTTGTTTCACTCTAAGTTATGGGTGAAAGGTAAGCCTTTACATTTCATTCATGATAGTGTGAGTCAAAAGAATTTAATCTATGCTAATGTTGTGAAAATCCTAAATCTATCCATGAAGCCTCACCCAAAGCCATATAGTATTAGATGATTGAATCCAGGGAGAAACCTCTGTGTCACCCACCAATGTCTTCTCTCATATGTAATAAAACCTTTCCAAGATGAGGTCTTATGTGATGTGGTCAATCTAGATGTTTATGATGTAATTTTTGGTCAGCCATTCATCTATGATCAACATGGCATTTATGAATCAAGAACTTGAAGGATCACCCTCACTCTTGGAACATGGTGTTATAGGGTACCAGAGGTACCACCTTCTACATCTGTCTCTCTGATTAGTGCCAAGAAATTTTTTCTCATGGTAGTCAAGCCATAAGAATCCAAAAGGGCTGATGTTGCAAGCCTGACTACATAAACAACATAATAACAAAAGTAAATAGATACCAAGCTGAAGAAGTTCATGGCCTTCCATCCACACACTAATGGTCAGATAGAAATAGTGAACAATCAGGCCCTACACAACTCCACAAAGCATAGTCCATTCCAAGTATGCATCAAAAATCAAATCAAAATACAACTTCCACACTTAATGGAAAATATTGATGCAATGGGGACCATTGCTTTTCAAGGAGGGAGGAATAATCCGAGCAATAACCTTTAGGAGCCATAAATTTTGCACATATCTTCGTTTGACTCCCCGTTTGAACTGTTAGAAATCTAAGAATGAGGAGAAAACCAGGAGATAGCATAGAGCTTTGCTTTGTGAGTTTTAAACCTTGAAAACCAAATAGAAGTTCTCCAAATTTTAATTTTAGTAGTGCAGTCTAAAAATAGAAATTCTTTGAATTCTATATTATTGTAAATCATGGAATTCAAACCACTTAATATCCCTCAATATTGGTGACCTTTCACATCCTCTTCTTACCTTAAAAATATGTATAAATGAAGATGTAACCTAAAATAGAAAGCAAACATCTCTTCTCAGAGATAACATTATTACAATTATGTTATTCTTGTTTCTTGAATTATCTTTCAAACAAATCTTTCAAGTTTTGGATCAATACATAGGTTCGTGATAGGTGCGAGACAAACAAGCACACAACACATAACTACAAGATAAATGAAATTAATATGAGAATATTCCATAAGACAAATAAGAGCTAAAGTACCAATATTCTTTTAAGATAGGGTCAAAAATATGATGTGTACACAAAGGAGAGTATTGAGTAACTCTTCCACAAAAGGTGGTCAAAGACCCTCATAATAGAATAGTAACTTCTCCACAAATGGTGTTCAAAGACCTTAAAAATAGAAGAGTAGCTCCTACACAAAAGGTGGTTAAAGACCCTTAGAATATAAGAGTAATTCTCATACACAAAATAAACAGTGAAGGGAGTTACTTCTTAGTCATCTAGTCAAGGTATACACCTAAGCAAGAATTTATATGAAAGTAGGAAAATTCCAAGTGAGAGAAAAAAAACCCACAATAAATAAATATGGAAAAAATAAATAACCCCTACTCTAACAGCCCCCCAAACACAACTTATGTGGGTAGTGTAAAAAATGGGTCTTGATAACTAGGCTTGATGAGGTACCCATGTACAAAGAAATCTCTCATAAAGTAGAGAAAATGAGAAATCCTAAAGGAAAAAACTCCCCTTAAAAGGATAGACATGAAATAAGAAGCTAGAATCACCTCCAAGAATATGTTACTGTAATATCCTAAACATTGAGAAGATCCTACAAGTGAAGATACTTGATCTCAATGAAAGGTTTAGTGAATATATCTATTGTCTTATGTATCATCTAGTAATATCTCAGAGCAATGATTTGCCCATGAATTATCTCCTAGATGAAGCACATGTGAATCTTTATGTGTTTGTTCTACTGATGTTGAATCATGTTCCTATAAATCTAAATGGTACTCTAGTTATCATAATACATATGATTGTAGGTTGTTTGAATTGGATACCAAACTCTATGAGAATCCCTTGAAGCTAGATATCCTTAGTTGTAACATTGATATCTCCACTATACTCTACTTTAGTAGATGGTAAAGTAATAGCTTTTTGATTTTTTCTTAACCAACTAATTGGACCATCTATGGAGAAACTATAACCTATAGTGGAGTTGTGTTTCTTAATATCATAAACCCAATCTCAGTTAGTATAACTAATCAAATCGATATTAATGCCAACTTTTTAATGAATCCTAAATCTATGTGTGCCCTAAATGTAGTGCAAAATCCTCTTAGTTTTTTTCAATGCAACTCATGGGGTTATTACATGAACCTAGAGACTAGGCCCGTTGTATATGATATGTCAGGTTTTGTATATGTTAAGTAGATAAGGCTATACATAATTTATAGTAAAATCTACCTTAAGATTGAATCTAGATAAAAAGGGAGTTAGAGTTTCTTACAATCATCCATGTAAAACTGAGCAAGTAGATCAAGAACATACTTAGGATGTGCAATAGTGATTCCCAAGTCAGACCAAAAAATATGGATCCCAAAGAAGTAATGTAACAAACCCAAGTTTGTCATGGAAAATATGCCTTGAAGAGCCTCTTTCACCACTGTAATAGATGAGGAATAACTCCCAGTGATCAAAAAATTATCAACATAAAGAACCAGAATCAAAAGTGAATCATCCTACTACAAGAGATAAACATACGAATCTAAATGACATCTAGTGAATCCTACTAAAATAATGAATCCATATTTCCATACCAAAATTGAGGGGCTTATTTGAGGCCATAAATAGATTTCCCAAGTCTATATGCAAAGGTAGAATCCTTGACAAATCCTCGTAGATACTCCATGTAAATATCCTCCTTAAGGTCACCATGAAGAAAGGCACTCTTCACATCCATTTGATGAACATCCCAATGATTGGTTAAAGCAATAGTAAGTGTGAGTTTGAGGGAGTTCAATTTTGTAACTGGTGCAAAAGTCTCAATGTAATTGATGTTAGGCATCTATGATGAATCCTTTACGACCACTCATGCCTTGAACTCATCAACATACCCATTTGCTGCATACTTGGTTTGATATATCCATTGCATTGAACCATATTTATTCCCTTAGGAAGAAGTGTCAAATCCCAAGCATGATTCTTAATTAAGGAGTTATACTCCTCATGCATGACAAAATCTGACTCAAGAATACCTGATTCCTCCCTAAAATTTTGTGGATCTAAGGTAGAGGCATTAAAAGCATGTGGCCCACTCTAAAACTATGAACATGTCTGCCTATCATCTGAAGGATCTCCAACCCATGTACCTATGCTTTTTAGTTTTTACCTAGCCTAAATAGGACCATAAGTGTATGAGTTGAGTAGATAACATCATCTTATAAAGTATGGGAAGATGCAAATGGAGATGAATACCAATCACTACTCTCTCTATTAGAACTAGAAGAAATGTCTTCAACCTCTGGAATGTGCCTAGGTTGATCTGAATCAAATCTAAGTGAGTCTAATGAAAGTGAACACTTTTATTAATGAACAACTCATGTGTGGTCAGATGAAAAAGTTAGTACCCCTTTACAAAATTTAGATAACCTAAGAAGATGCAAGGCTTACTCTAAGGTTCCATATCCTTGTATTTCTTCTTAGGAACATGGGCCATAGCTATAGACCTAAAGAATCTAAAATGCTCAATTATAGGTTTCCTACTATACCAAGCTTTGAAGAGAGTTATGCCTTTTAAATTTTTATGGGGAACCCTATTTTGAATGTAGATAGCACAATTGATTGTTTCGACCCAATAATGTGATGCAAGTGACTTAGAGCGAATCATATACTTATATATCTCTATCAAAGACCTATTCTTATATTCTACAACTCCATTTTGTTGAAGATCATATGCAACTCTATGCTACAAATCAATTCCCTCTATTGTGCAAAACTAATCAAATCTTCTATTGACATACTCACCCTTATTATCAGTTCTAAGAACCTTGATGCATTTCTTAGATTATTTATCTACAATAACCTTGAAGTCTTGAAACTTGTTGAAAATTTCATATTTCTACCTAAGAAAGTCAACCCATGTGTACCTTGAGAAATCATCAATAAAGGCAAAAACATACTTAGCCTTTGTAAAAGATAGACTAGAAAAAGCCCTGAATACATCACTATGTACTAACTCCAATGCCTATGAATCCCTCCAAGCTTTGTATTTTCCAAATTTCTCTTTAGGATACTTCCCAAGGGTACAACCCTCACAAAGACCCTTAGAGAAATGGACTTGAGGTAAGCTTATGACCATGTCTTTTTTGTTGAGTTATCGGTAGTGGTAGTTGAGGTGGTCAAACTTATCATGCCGTAATTCAAGAAATTCATCTGAATGAGTCATCAATGCAATCAAATAAGAATTAGGTGTAAAATGTGAGAAGGCATATAACCTAGTTTAGTGATATCTCCTATCCATTGCCATTGTAGAATCATTATGCAACTCTCTAATTATGGTGAAAACTCTACCCTTATACCCTTAGTGATATGAGTGATTTGGTACATTGATAGGAGATCATTTGAAATTTTTGAAACACTTAGAACATTTTTAAATGTTCCTTCATCTATTTCAACAGACCCTCTCCCTACAGATTTGACTGAAGTGTCATTGCCCAAAGTGATAGAATACATACTACAAGGATATAAGGGAGAAAACTCAACTTATGAAGAGCCCATGTGGTGGGAAGCACCCAAGTCAATAACCCATGAAGAGTTTTGAGCTACAACTATTACAAGAGCCTTTCACTTTTATTTATATTTACCTTTTCATTTTGCCTTAGAAGAATCTTGAGTTGATGAATTTTTCTTGATAGACTCAATAACACCTATGTTATTCTTTTCTAGAAGATGAGTTAGGCGATCAATTTTTTTCTCTTGAGCCTTGTTTTTTCTTTTTTCTCTTTATTTGAATCCTTTTTTTCCATTACTAATAATTAGGTATTGAGTTTTTGAGTAATTTAATTTTCCCATATGTATAAACTTGTCTTGTTCCTGAGTCAAGTCGATAACAAAGTCATCTAAAGAAGGCATCTTCCATGTAGTGACTAGAGCACTTTTAGTGGCATGGAAAGTAGAGACAAAGAATGAGTAATCAAGACTTAGCTTGAAGAGTATAGAAAGAACATGTTAGTCATATTTATTATCTATTCAACATTATTTTAACTATAAACTCAAAGACTTGAATTTGGTGAAGAAATACTGAGTGGTGTCAAAGTTCATAGGACTTAAGCTGATAAGTTCATTTTCTAGTTCATAACCTCTCATCACATATTGCTACCTATCGTCACTCAAATTTTCACCCTTGGATAGGTATTTCAATCCTTCTTAAAATTGAGTGGAACATGGTATTACCTCTAAGCCTTTGGGTTGCCTATAACATAGGTAAATCTCTATATTAATGGGCTAACTCCCTTGGTTTATCTGTTGAAGCTCATCACCTAAAATACTATCTCATTTAGATGAAAACGAAGAGAGGAAACATAAATTTTACTATCCTAATGAGATGATTCACCAAATTTAACCTAACTAATACCAACTAATTTTAAGTACACTTCAAACACAAGTCTAACCTATACATACACTAATTCAAATATGCCCCTTGAATTAGTATTTCTCATGGAGGTTTGTGGAAGAATCTTTAGCTAGGAGGACTAAACACAAGGTCTTGGCATGGCTCTATTTGAGAGACAAATAACTAAAACTAATAAACACTTCAAAAGACCTACAACATATTTGCAAAGATGAATATGATTGAAAACTAGGACAACATGTTAAGGAAGAGAATCTATCACTTAGCAAGATCAACTAGTATAACATACACATTGAAATAACTCATAGAGAAGGTAAACTAGATAATTATTTATTGATAAAAGGCTGAAAATGATCATGGATTTTCCATACTTAGTAAAGGATTACATTTCAAGCCAAAAGTGGCTACTTAAATAGAGAAAGTGAGAGAGAAGAGAGTAAGGGCATAGGAGAGAGAGTAGAAAAGTGCCATGTGAGTTAAAAAAAGAAGAGGAGTTATGTAACTACCTAAAAAGACCAAATATTGCATATTTATCTCTGTTGAATATGCTCTAAATCTCTAAGTGGCATGGGAGTTAAAAAGCTTATTTGACACCTTAACTAGCTTCTTAAAACTTCTCTTCTTCTTGACATGTTGAAGGACATATGACCTTATTGATGGTCAAATAAATTTCTCCTAACTATTTAATATTCTATTAAAACCTCTCAACTAACCCCATTAGGTTCTCTTTGACACATCACCTCTTTCTTTTGCAAGGTGTTTAGATGTCTCTCCATCTCCTTAGGCCTATTTTGTACACAAGTGTCAAAACTTGGATTTGTCTTATAAAACTTGTCCAAACATCATGGATGGCATATTAATACCAAATTATACCTAAAAAAATCCATTTTTAGGTCTCAAACTAGCCCTAGCAAGTGGTTCTCTACCAAAAACCCCAAATGAGCCTCATTCCTTGTAGCCCTAAAATGATACAAACCTCCTTGTGTAGATAAAATTACATAGTATGTTGAGAATATGAGGGTATATTCTAGTACCCAGTATGATGTTACATCTCCATGTTAAATCACATGCTATAATAATGAGTGGTTATATCTCTTTTTTCCCTTTCTCTCTCCTAACTAGCCTCAGTTAGGCCTCCATGCCAAGAAAGTGAAAAATGCTTCTACATGATCCCCACACATTCAAAACCCAAAAAATGTGTGCTATTAACTTAGACAAAATTCTCCCCATTCTCCATGCCAATTTTAATTTTTTATAACTTGTACGGACTTACACAATATTAAAAATGAGTCTTTTTAGCCTTAATCCATATAGTTACATATAGTACAATACCATCCAATGGAATGGTATGATTATAAATGGAGTTTTTAAGATGTTATGCTTCATTTATAAGTCCATATAAAATATTTTGAGTCATGAAATTTGACTTCTCTCTCTCTCTCTTGGTCTTTATAGCCCTCCTAGGTAGCCTGAAAGTGCTTCCACTTCTTAAGGATGATTCAAATAATCTTAGGGCTTGAATCCTCCAAAAAATTCCACAATATGGAAGTATACCAAGTTTTATAAATTCCCCTAGAAGCCTAATTTACTATTAAACATGTGTGTTCCATACCAAGCAAGAGAAACTAGCCTGTTAGGCTAGTAGGAAGTATTATATGAGGTCTGAGCAAGATGAAGTCTATAGGTGCATGTTATTAAATTTGATTTGATCATAAAACACCTAAATTATTTTTTAGAAATATCCCATAAAATCTTTCAATATATTTTCAACCACCTTATTTCATCAAACCTCTCTACACTCTCATTGCTCGAGGGTTAGGGTTCTTGTACTAGTCTTCCAACCATACCCTAACCGCTTGTGTTCTCACATTTCCTTTCACTGTAAAATGTTTGAGCATCATGAAATGTTTGTACAAGGAAATTACCATCTTATCAAGGTTATATAAGTCCATCTTGACTCTAAAAAACCATCTCATCTGACCATCATCTCTCTAGGTTTGACTGCTAAGTAGGTATGTCAACATAAATAGGCTTATGTAGGGTCTAAACATGGTTGTGTGATGATTCATTATGCCTTATTTTTATGGTGTTATTTAATAATATCATCACAATTAAATCATCATCAAACATTATATCTCCCTTATTCATTTTAACCTTCATATTTTTCCATGCAAACACCACTCCCCCTCATCAAACTGTAGATGACTGTGAGGACTAGTTAAGCAGGTAGGGTTTAAGCCTTGTTTGATCAATCTCCTTTGAATTAATATAAAAAATAAATTTGTATAAATATATTTCCTTATGTCATATTATAGTCATCTAAACACTCTTCAAACAAGCTTCTACTTTGGTAAGGTAGGACTGTGTATAGCTTCCTGAGTATGCAGGGTTTCAATGACCCCTACTTGTTTCTTTCCTCCTCAAACTCTCTACTTAGAAATTTTTTTGTCTCAAATGATTTGAGGACTTTTATTTCCCTTCCTAACTCTAAAACACACACCTACACCATTGTTCTAGGTTTTGAGAGCTTTAGTCATTTAGGTAGGCTTGTAGGTTTCTAACTCCCTGTGTGTGTACACCATATGACTTTGCGACCCATATTGGTCACTTCCTCTATTTATAGATCTTTAATCTCAATGTATTGATAAACTTTATCCCTTTTCTACCCTTAAAATAGTCACACAAACCATTATCTCAAGTCATAGAGAGACTCCTTAGCTCCTTACATAGACGTACATGTGGCTAGCTACTTGTACACATGCATATAGAATGATATGTAGACTTTGATGAAGTACGAACCCTTATTGAAACACTAAACCTATATTATCATGATATTTGATAGTATATAACCTTAATTTAAGCTTGAAACTCTTTATTTCACCAACCTACTATTATTCAAGACCAACTTTCTCAAAAGTTATATGTAGGTGTGTATGAAGATTTCTGAGTCGAGTGGTTTGGAGTTGGTATATAATATTGGTGTTTTAAGAACTATATTTTCAAAATTGAACTCTTTAAATTCCTATTGTTCCATTTATATATTTTATTACCTCATTAAATGCCTTAAAAACTCATTATTAGATTAAATAAAATACAGAGAGAAAATGAGATTGAGAATAGCAGAGCACACATTCTACGTTCAACTAAGCATGAAGGCCTATTAAATAGGCAAACAAATGAAATACCCGTGAAGCATGAGACGGGTATAATAAAACTAACCTATGTCGGCTTGCATGAAATAACAAAGGCCGAATAAACAACTAACCTCTTAACCAAAGTGGTTAAGGAAACTAACCAAAATAAATTACCTTAGTAAATAACCTAAGGTAAATACAATAATATGCTAACACCCTCCCTTAATGACTAAACCAGAAACAAGACCAAGTTTATCTCTAAATTTTATGAACTTGTCTGTACCAAGTGGTTTGGTCATTATATCAGCTGGCTGCTCTGCAGTGGGGCAGTAGAAGAGACTGATGTCTTCATTTGTAACCAACTGTCGGATGTAATGATGGTGAACCTCAATGTGTTTGGTCCTGGCATGAAATACTGGATTCTTCACCATATTCAAAACACTTTGGTTGTCACAAAAAATTGGAGTAGGCTTTGATGACTCAAACTGAAGATCCTCCAAAATTTTCTTTATCCACATGGTTTCACAACCTGCACTAACCACAGCTTTATACTCTGCTTCTGTTGAAGATAATGCTACTGTAGTTTGTAGTTTGCTCTGCCATGAGAAAACTCCTGAACCAAAAGTGAAAACATACCCTGTTGTAGATTTTCTTGAATCAACTGAACCTGCCCAATCAGAATCAGAATATCCTAAAAGTTCAAAATCTACAGACTTCTTATACAGTATGCCAAAGTCAAGAGTACCTTTAACATATCTTAATACTCGTTTTGCAGCTAACCAATGGACTTCCTGTGGTTTAGACATGAAGCGAGATAGAAAACTCACTGCAAAACAAATATCCGGTCTAGTGGTAGTGAGGTAAATGAGACTACCCACTAGCTGCCGATACACTGTTTCATTGACCGGAGGTGAATCAGTGTTTGTTGAAATTTTAGCTCCTGTTTCCATAGGTGTGTGAGTTGGATTACAATCCATCATTCTAAACCTTTCTAGCAATGAACTGGCATAATTATTCTGTGACACAAATATAGTATTACCACTTTGCCAAAACTCAACACCTAAACAGTATTTTAGTAGTCCTAAGTCTGTCATGTCAAAAGTACAACAAACATCAGCTTTCATTTGCTGAATGAGACTAGTACTACTCCCAGTGATGGCTATATCATCAACATATATAATGAGAATCAAGATATCATCACCAGACACCTTTACATAGAGAGTTGGTTCCGAGTTACACCTTTTGAAACCTGACTCCCTAAGATATGAGTCTATTTTTGTATACCAAGCTCGAGGAGCCTGCTTAAGTCCATACAAGGACTTGATCAACCTGCAAACAAGATGTTCCTTACCAGGAACTTGAAAACCCTGTGGCTGAACCATGTAGACTTCCTCCTCTAGATCTCCATTCAAGAAAGCACTCTTTACATCCATTTGGTGCACCTGCCATCCAAACTGAGCAGCAATAGCAATAATCAAACGAAAAGTTACCATCTTGGTGGTTAGAGCAAAAGTCTCCTCATAATCAACCCCTTCCTCTTGTGCATAACCTTTTGCAACAAGTCTGGCTTTGTGTATGTCCAAGGAACCATCTGCTTTGTATTTTACCTTATAAATCCACTTACAACCAATGGATTTCTTTCCTGGTGGTAGTTCCATCAACTTCCAAGTATTATTTTTCATCAAGGAATCATATTCCAATTGCATAGCTGATTCCCACTCAGACTTCCCTTTGGCCTCTGAAAAAGAATTAGGCTCAAATACTTGTGAAACATCAGTTGTTAGAGCAAGATTAACATGCTCACCTCTATTACCAAACTGCTTTCCCGATCTCAGTCTTCTACTTTCCACATCTTGTGGCAAGTCTCCTTCTTTTAGTGCTTCAATTGTGGCAGTATACCACTTTGGCTTCTTTGGTTGTGTTGCTGGAACCTCACAATGACCTGTATCAATTCCCTCCCTGGAATGTGATTCCACTGATGAACAAGAATCCTGCTCATTTTTCACATTATGACTAATAATGGAATCATTAGATAACAATGACTCTATATCTGAAACTTGACCAGTTGCTGTGAAGTATGGCATTTGTTCATTTACTATGACATCTCTATTTACCACAACTTTGTTAGTAGAAACATCAAGTAATCTGTAGGCCTTTGACTGATCACTGTATCCAACAAACATGTATGTTTTGCTTTTTGCATCCAAATTTTTTCTCTTTTGACTAGGAATAACTGCAAAAGCTACACAACCAAAAATTCTGAAATCACTTACATCTGGAGTTCGACCTGACCAAGCCTCCTCTGGAGTCAAATTCTCCAAAGCTTTTGTAGGACTTCTGTTGAGGATGTATACTGCTGTATTCACTGCCTCTGCCCAATACCTGTATGGGACATTTCTGCTTTGGACCATACAACGAGCCATGTCCATCACCGTCCTATTACGCCTTTCCACAACTCCATTTTGCTGTGGAGTGTAAGGTGTAGTGTATTGTCTGTGTATGCCTTCAGTGGCACAAAACTCTTTGAACTGTTTTGAGATGAACTCACCCCCATTATCCGTTCTAAGAGATTTCACTGGCCGTCCTGCCTGTTTTTCAACCATAGCTTTCCAAGTAAGAAAGTTAGAAAAACAATCAGATTTCTTTACTAGAAAGTATACCCACTTTTTCCTAGAGAAATCATCAACCAGTAACAGGAAATAACGGGCACCAGAAGGGGTAGGTGTCTGCATTGGACCATGCAAATCCGCATGTACCAAATCCAATACTCCATTTGCTCTCGAAGCTTTACCAACATCAAATGAATGTCTAACTTGCTTCCCCAACTGACATCCAGTACATACATGATGACTATGCCGAATAGAAGGAATCCCCTTAACCATCTTAGTCTTACTCAATGTAGTCAAATACTGAAAATTCAAATGCCCATACCTTTCATGCCATAGTGAACTTGTGCTATCAACTGCTGCAAGTGCACTTTCTTTTGCTTTGATTGGATCTGCAAGCTTATACAAGCCTTTCTCACCGATCCCAACAGCAATAATCTTGTTATCTTTAGTGGTGACTAAACATTGTTGTTCTTGAAATTTTACAACAAAATCAAATTTTGAGGTGATCTCACTGATTGAAAGAAGATTTTTGTTCATATCCGGTACATACCTAACATTCTTGAATGTATAATTTACTGTGCCATTAAAACTTATATGAACATTACCAAATCCTTTCACAAAATATGTTGTACCATCTCCTAAAGATACAGATTCATTACTACTGTTATCTTCAACAAAATCCACATACCAGTCCTTATGGCATGTATAATGGCGAGATGCCCCTGAATCAAAGTACCAAGCTCGATCCACCACAGAATTACCACTGGAAGCCATGAAAGCAAAATCTGGTGATTCCTCGCCTTCACCTTCAGCTACATTCGCATGATGAGCTTTCTTTCTGGGGTTAGCCATATCCTGTTGTCTTTTCCTACAATCTTTCTTAAGGTGACCAGGTTTCTTACAGTAAAAACATTTCCATTTAGATCTCTTATTACCACTTACTTGTGAAGATTCTGATGGATAGCTATTTTTACCAGACTGCTTACCCTTTTCCTTGATAAAGAATGCACTCTCTGTGGAAGTGGATGTAGACAACACTGCCTGCTCCTGTCGTCTCTCCTTTTGCAATAGCAATGTAGACAATGTTTCAAAATCCAAAGTCTGCATCTCAGCAATCATGTGCAAGGACTCCACAAATGACTCAAATGATGGTGGAAGATTTTGCATAACAAGAGCAATCAAATCTTGCTCATCAACAGGTTTCTGCACTGCTTTCAACTGGTCACTGATGTCCTTGATCTGCAATAAAAACTCAGAAATGGAGCCACCTTCCTGCATCTTAGTGGAAAAAAACAAATTCTTCAAATACAACACTCTACCGGCTTCAGAAACCTGATATTTTGAAGATAAAGTTTTCCATAAATCTGATGCTATAGTCGCATTTCTGACCTCTGAGATTAGATTATCTGCCACGGACAATTTTAACAACATGAGAGCCTCACGATGACGTTTATCATAGTCATTGGTAGCAGTGGCAGGCCTTTGCTCTTTACCGAGCACTATTTGATCAATATTCAGATATTCACATATTGTCAAAACCTTGTGACTCCACAAACTAAAGTTCTTGCCAGTCAATTTCTGAGAATCTGGTAGTAACAGGATTTGAATACTAGCCATTTTACCTAGTTTTTCACGAAAATGATAAAATCGGAAAAACTATAATGACTTTTTTTTTTTTTTTTTTTTAAATTCCTTCTACACACTGATTCTATATTGACACTGAACAACCTTATCCGGTTTTTGGCAATAAACTCAATACCGTTTGCAAGATCACAAAAAATCTACCACTGAAACAATTAAATCGGGAAAACTACAATTCCGATTTAAAAAATTCTTTCTCCGTTGACATCCAGATAAAAAACCCAGAAAACGGTAAAATTTTTAGCTTTTCAGATGCTTCCGTGATTATTAGTCAGCGGTAGGTCCCCAATAACCCTTATTGGCTAAAGTTTTGATTTATTTCAATTAAAAAATAAAAATAATTGAAATATTAAAAACTTTAGGCTAAAAATTTTATAAAAAAATTCAGCCAATCAGAAAATTGGCCTACCTCTGAAACTTCAGGCGAAGATTCTGAGCCCGTTTCTCAACCAAATTGCAAACCGTTTTCACCAGTGTCTTAGTTTTGATTTAACTTGCAATTTAGACTTTTGTTTTGCTGAAAAAGATGAAGAAATGAATTTTTCTGATTTTGCCGAATCCGTACGGCGCCCAGCACACAGATAAATTCAACAGAGGCTTTTGAGCCTCTAAAACAGCTTGTTTTTGCTTCCTTTTGGTCTTATTTAGCCTTCTGATACTTCCTGGCAATTTTTAGACCTTCTGGTTGAGTTTTCCGAATTCCGTGATGCTTTCTCTCTCCTCGGCTCTCCACTGGGTGCCTGAAGCTCCTCCCTGGCAAGACACCGACCTCTCTCCGGCTTCCACAAACCTTCACTCAGGTTCTACAAACCATAGGCTCTGATACCATATTAGATTAAATAAAATACAGAGAGAAAATGAGATTGAGAATAGCAGAGCACACATTCTACGTTCAACTAAGCATGAAGGCCTATTAAATAGGCAAACAAATGAAATACCCGTGAAGCATGAGACGGGTATAATAAAACTAACCTATGTCGGCTTGCATGAAATAACAAAGGCCGAATAAACAACTAACCTCTTAACCAAAGTGGTTAAGGAAACTAACCAAAATAAATTACCTTAGTAAATAACCTAAGGTAAATACAATAATATGCTAACACTCATTACTCTCCTCAACATTGCCATCTTAAGAACTAGGCTAACTGTAGGTGTCATTAGGACAGCTTGACTGTATGCAAGGAATTATAGATATCCAAGACCAAATTCCATACCTTTCTAAAGACTCTAATCTAATATTACTAATTTATTATGGTCTTATTAATTCCCTGAGGACTCTAATCTCTTTATAACATCACTATCTTAGGCCAATATTCTTAGCAAGATGTAGGTGATGTTTTTAGACAGTTGACTGTACATTAGAAGTTCATAGAATTTTATTATAAATCCTTGAGATCCCCAATGTATCTATCATGTTTTTTTTTATGTCTTGAGTTCCTCTCATTTTTTTGAATCTCCAAAATCCATCACCATTCATTGTTCAAAGCACACTCTTTCACCTAGTTGGATATAGGTGACTGTCAAGAAGACCTGACTGTGTAGTTAGGGATTTTAGGCCTATATACACTACACCATGGTGTCCTAAAGTGGTAAATAAATTGAGAGATCTCTTCTTTAATTCATTTCAGTTCCATAGCATCTTCAAGGCACATTAAACATATGTATTTCACTTGACCATACACACATAATCTTGTAGGTGACTGTTAGGATAGTTCGACTATGTATATGTCTTGAAGTGATCTTTTCAAATATATCATGCCATATTACAATTTTCAACTCTCATAAAGAGGCATTCTCACTACATTACAAACTCATATCATCTTCAAATAAGTTCACAACTTCTATCAGTGTCAAGGCATACATATAGTCATGTAGGTTACTGTTCGTAGGCTACTAGATTATTTGTCAACTTTTATGAATTTAGGTGTTTTAAGATCTCTGTTATTTCATGCCTATTTATAATTTTAATCCATCACCTTATTTTCATGTAGACATAGAAAACATAGTCCAAGATGGTGAATGAAGGAAGTGACCACTTGAGACTTGTATGAAATATGTGGTTAATTATAAGGCCATGAATGGATTGAGAAGAGATTAGAGGATAATGGAGAACCATTCAAATGAATTAGATCACTTGGGAAACTCAGAAACACTTAAAATGATAGTCATTTATAGACAATGCATAAGAATCACTTTGCTTGTCAAAAGGCCATCCACATGTGCCACCATGACGAATGAATGTGTGTGAGGAATATAAATACATATAATAACCCATTTAATTTGGTTTCATATAGCCATGAATTCACATTTTACATTGGAGTCATTTCAAACTCAGCTTGTGGGGTTTTAAGCTCTCAAAATGCTATATAGATTCTTAACGATTGTTCATAAATATAAGAGCACAAATATAATGAAAAATGATACAATTGGAATCCCATATGGGACCCAAAATTTTGTCAAAATATTAACCCCCAACTCTACCTATATGATTTGTACCATCTGATTAAAATTGACATTCACTAGCTTGTGAATGGAGCAACGGGAGTGAAAAGTATATTTCTAAAACTATGAGATTTCAAATTTCTTCCCATGATTTTTACAAACCTTTATAATCTCAAGGGATGTTATGAATCTATTTTCACTTTCATGTGACTTCAATAAGTTCGTACAACTTCTCTAACTTCTCAATATGGCATTGAATTTCAAGAATCTAAATTTTTTCTGACAAGATGATAGATGTGACAGTTGAGTAGCTGATCCAAGATCCTTGAAATTTTTATGATATGTATTTTATACTTAAGTAACTTTGACACACATTAGAGTTAGTCCAAAAGTCACCTTTTCATGCATTTTCAACACCTTCCAGCTAACAAATGAACCTTAGGCATTTTAAACTTCATTAGATATTATAGTAAGATGTTTAATGCATGAAATGACTTTAATCATCCCATAATCACCTATGAAACAATTTTACCATGCCTTATCCCTACATGACACCCCTAGACTACTATATGAACACAACATGAAATTACGTTAACTTCATTAAACTAATCTTAAACAATGATAACAAGGTTAAATGAAGACTTTAGGGATCATATAGGGTATGACAAGACCATATGAAAAGTTTTTATTTATATGGGGGTGACCAATTTGACTTAGGGTCAAATTTGGTCAATATTCTTGGTGATTCATAGGGGTAACATGCTTGCAATACTAATATGACTAGCAGCCTTGCATGTCCATTGGGAAACAGAGTCTCTTGCACTCATTTTCAGACCTAAATGGACTTCACACATGAAATAATAAATTGATTTACCTTCACAACACATGAAAACAAAGACACAAACAAATAAAAACACACACATGTGTTATCAAGCACTTAAGGAACACAAAAACAACATAAGAAACTTTAGACTATATATAAACTAACATGAATAAAATCTCTTCTTCTTGGATCAAAGGGTAAGCTTGCACCATATCTTGTTCCATGAAATGAAAGAGGACATGAAGCAAATTTCCTTTTGAACCTTGTTCTTGGTGTCTTCATCTCCTTCATGCTTACCGCTCTCTTGGGCATGATATCCAATGCAACAATAAAAACTATAAACATATCACCTATGAAGGTGAATTCCTCCTATGACTCAACAATATTCTCATGAGAATCCTCAATTATAACCTTGTCTAATAATTTTTCACACAATCATGATTCTTTGACCTCCATGGTATTTTGAATGAGATCAAACTTCTTACTAGTTATAAGTTCATCAAGATCTTCAAGGATATTTGCATACTCCATCCAATCTTCATCATTATCCTCCATGAAGACATCTTGTTCAATATCCTTGTGCACATGACCTTCAACCTTGTAAAGGCCTTCACGCTCTTGGATAAGCTCAATATTCTACTGCCAATCATCTTATTCTTCTTTCTTTTCAATAACCAAAATGTCTTCAAACTCATCTTCTTGGTCATTGAGCACTTGGTCAAATAAAACTTGCTTGCTTGAAGAGTCTTCAACTTCAAGGTTGGCTACAACTTGCACAAGTTTGGGTGGTATGTGATCTTCTTTTAGGAAAAAACCATCACGAGGCATTGCATCTTCAAGAGTGTATTCAAACTAACCATTAGGAGGCGTAGGCTTTTGAAAGGCCTCAAACTCATCATATATGTCCTTGGATTTCTAACATAAGTAATTTTTATCTATGGGTCAATAGTATCTTCATCTTCTATTATTTTTTTAGATTCAACCTCTTGATGTTGCTCATGAGTCTCAACAAACTCAACTAATGTGAAGTTCTCCTCAAATACCTTCTCTTCCATGTCTTGATCAACTTCTTTGTGAGTAATTGCAACCTCATTAATAAAATTGAATTGTGTTTGTCTTCACCAAGGATATTACCTATAGTGATTTATTCATCATAGACACTTGAATCATCTTCTTGATCAACTACAAATTTAACTTGACCTCCTTTACTTATCTCCCATAGGATGGGTTATCCTTCAAGAAGGGATGTGGTCAGAGGGTGATGGACAAGTTCATGGGTTGGAGAGGGACCATGAGGTGTGATGGATGGCTCATGAATGGACTTGGGAATGGAGGTTTCTTGAATGAACTCATGGGGAGATGAAAATTTGGGTTGGGAAATGGGAGAGGTATCTTCTTCAACAAGAATTTCACCTTCCTAAAATATTTGTTGAGGCTCTTCAATAGCTACAAAATAATCTTCAACTTTTTGGTTTTACCACCTCTTTAATCTATCTACCCACCATTGGATATAGCATCTCATTTCATGAAAATCATCATTGATGACACAGTGAGCTTCCTCTTCAACTAACTGTCAAGATTAGGAGCACAATTTATTACCTTATATAAGCAACTAAACATGGAATTTAACCAAGAGTATCAAGTAACAAGAAATCAGAAACAACACAAAATTTGAGAGACAATACAATCCTGTATTCAACTCATCCAAAAAGAAAATACAATAAAGAAGATGCCACACTCTTCTCACACCTCTGAGGCTTCCCACACCTCTAGAACTCACAGTAATTTTTGATCAAGAGTTCTCTCTCTCAATTATGGTCACAATAAACAATTCAAACACAGAGTTGTTGTTCACCTTCAACCAGTCAGTAACAATACTGCCAGTACACAAGTACTCAAAGTAGTTCAAGTAGATCTCCCATGAACTTGTAATAACCTGCAACTCAAATGATCTTACTTACCATGTAGATCTTCTCCCTGATTTTGCATAACCTGCAAATCAACCTAGTTTTGCACACTTGCAAACCTAGATTAAGATACCTAGAAGAACCCTTGTCCTTGCCTCACCAAGTCCTTATGATTCTTCCTTAGATAGAACCCTTCTGATTTTGTTCTTTAGATTCTACAAATTACAATATAGCCCATGAGTCTATTATATAGATCTCATGCAAACAAAAACTTAGACTTCTTAATTACAATAATTAGAAACATAGCTCAAGACTAAAATTAGTCTTTACATGCAAACAACCGATTCAACAAACTGTTCATGTAATAAACAGTTTTGGAACTGCATAGGTGATTGATTTCAGTCCCTATCTATTTGGAGGTGACCGACATCGGTCAATCCCTGACTGACGCTAGCAGCTTCCTATCCACTCCTAACCGATGTCAGTTGGCCTGACTGACACCGGTGACTGTGACACTCAACAACCTCCTCCATGTTTGCATATAGTGAAGCTTTTAGCTCCACAACCTAACAATCTCCCACTTGGAGATAAATAGCTGCATTTGTACCTGTCCCTGTACATCATCTAATTTTGTTTCCTAGCTTGTATCCCTCTTCAAGCTTAATCTTGAAGACCAAACACAATACAACCTATGGTGCAATGCCTGTCATCCAAGTCCCTTGCCACATCTGATTCTATATACTCATGTAGAGAAGTGTTTGACCCTGCATAGCATGTATACCTACTATTGGTCCCTCTCGGATACCTGAGAATCCACTGAACAACTTTCCAGTGCTTCTTTCCTAGATTGACCCCAAACTCACTAACAACACCCACTGCTTGGGCAAACTCAAGTCTAGTACATACCATGCACTTAACCTCATTATGTGAATTGGGACACTGTTCTGTGAACTGTCCATCCATAGGTGTGCAAACTAGTTCTGCATCCCACATCTTGAACCTTGCCACTACCTTATTCACATAATCATCTTGAGACAAAATCAACCTGTGACCTTCCATGTCTCTAGACATACTCATGCCAAAGAATCTTGCTACTCCTAGATTCCTCATGACATACCTCTGAACTAACTTTACCTTTAGCTCAACACCTCCCTGCATGTGTGACCCTGCAATAAGCATACACACCACATACAGTAACAGGATAATGTATCTAATATTATCCAACCTAGTAAAGAAAACACAATGGTTAAACCTCCATTGTCCTGTAGCTAACTCAAGACCATATACCCTGGCCTTCCATCTCACATGTCCATTCCCTCTCTTTTTTATCTTGAAAATCCATTCATCTTTCAGTGCTTTTATCCTGGCTAGCAACTCTACCAAAAACTCTTGTTTAGTTCTTCTCCAAGGAATCAAATTCTTGAGTCATGCCATGCTCCCACTATTTCTTAGATTCTACCTACTTTGCTTCATTAAAAACTTCCTGGTTCTTGACCATCAGTGAACAACAAGTAGTGTAAAGAAGGGGAATAATGAATTTGAGGCATACTTACCCTTTCAGTCCTCCATATGGACATTTGAAACTCCTTGACAGCTTGTTGTCTGCCCAAAATCCATCTAAGTGACTGATGTCGATCATCTCTCAGTCTGCACCCGACTGATGTTCATTCCATGCAACTGACCTCATCACCAAGGTCGATTCCCTGACTGACATCAGTATTTACTTGTCTGACATCATCGATGTCAGTCTACACATAGCTGATGTGGGTTCCTATCTGGACGCTGATGTCAGTTTCTTGATTGACGTCAATCTCTGTGTTTTACTTGTGAGCGATGACTTTTACCCATGAACTCCTTTTGGATCAAAACCTTGTCCAAATCAACCTTGCTCTGCTCAAAATTATTCAGTCCTTGTGACTAATCTCTATCCGTCATCTTCTTCTTGAAAACCAAGGCTTTCCTATTCTTGTCACAAACATCAAATTTCTTTCTTATGCAATATTGTGATCCTCCAACAGAAGCTACCACCTTCTTTGTTGACCCAGTTTCAAGAAACGTCACTTTTTTTTATTTCTTACAAAAATATTGATCCATGCTTTTCAAATTTGAAAGCATACCTTTTGACTTAAGAACATTCATTCCCTTCTTATTCATGTGACCAAGCCTACAGAGCCACATCTTTGAATCTACAGCTAAAGTAGATAAACCAGAAGGAGAATCAGTAAGACAAGTAGATAGATAAAGAGTACCTACTTTCTTACCTCTTGCTAAAATAAGTGCACCCTTGGAAACTTTCCAAGAATCCACTGTGAGAGTTATTGTGCAACCCTCATCACCCAACTTTCCAACAAAAATCAAATTCTGCTTTAGGATTGGGACATGCATAACCTCCTTCAACACCCATGTGTTGCTCGTCTCCAAAGTCTCCCTGGACATATTCATGAAAAAATTCCCTATTTGGGGATGCATGGAAAGAGGCACCAAAATATAAAACCCAAGATTCTACTTTATCTAAGGAACATACCAGAGCATCCTATGCAACAATACCTGCAACAACATCTACTTCTTCATTTTCTTCATGTTGATCTTCAACCGATCTGCAATCTTTCTTTATGTGCCCTGCCTTTCCACAATTATAACAGATTACTCTGCCATACCTGGATTTGGATCTCCTACCTATCTTTGACCTTGATCTCCCTTGCTTGATCTTCTCTCTTTGCCTTCCTGTACTTTCAACACTTAAAGCATTCCCTGATGATTTACCTGTGTTTTTTCTATGAATTTCTTCATTCAATATTACACTAACAACATCATCCACTTTTAAGATATTTGAAGTAGACGCAGTATTACTTACTACCATTACCAAGCTATCCCAACTTTCAGGTAAAGAGCATAAGATTAAGAGAGCCTTAATGTCATCATCAAAAACAATATTGACCAAATTTAACTGGTTTACCAAACCATGGAAATCACTAAGATGACTATGTACAGATCCACCTTCTAACATTTGCAAATTAAATAACTGCTTCATAAGAAATACCTTATTTGAAGCTAAGGGTTTTTCATATAAATTTGCCAAATATTCCATTAACTCAACTATTGACTTTGCCTATGACAAGTTGGAAATCACAGATGATGCAAGGCTCAACCTTATAGATCTCAGAGCCTTCCGATCAAGAACCTTCCATTCTTCATCTTTTATGTCTGTGGGCTTGCATGAAACCCCACCCAACAGTAAGTACAAATCTTTCTGATACAGATAATATTATATCTGCATCCTCCATAATTGATAATTCTTGCTGTTAAACTTCTCCATTCTTAGCGTACTTGCTTCTGCCATTGCTATACTCCCACTCAAACAGAAACCCCTGTGAGTGCCCTGTAATCAACAAACACTCAACACACTCTGAAAACCAAGGTGTTAGTAAACCTTCTCCGAACCAAGCTCTATGAACCTACAAACCTAGCTCTTATACCACTTTGTTAGGATTAGGAGCACAATTGATTACCTTATATAAGCAACTAAACATGAAATTTAACCAGAAGTAACAAGTAACAAGAAATCAGAAACAACACAGAATTTGAGAGACAATACAATCTTGTATTCCACTCATCCAAAAAGAAAATACAATAAGGAAGATGCCACACTCTTCTCACACCTCTGAGGCTTCCCACACCTCTATAACTCACAGTAATTCTTGATCAAGAGTTCTCTCTCTCAATTATGGTCACAACAAACAACTCAAATACAGAGTTGTTGTTCACCTCCAACCAGTCAGTAACAATATTGCCAGTACACAAGTACTCAAAGTACTTCAAGTAGATCTCCCATGAACTTGCAACAACCTATAACTCAAATGATCTTACTTACCATGTAGATCTTCTCCCTGATCTTGCACAACCTACAAATCAACCTAGTTTTGCACACTTGCAAACTTAGATCTTACATACCCAGAAGAACCCTTGTCCTTGCCTCACCAAGTCCTTATGATTCTTTCTTAGATAGAACCCTTCTGATTCTATTCTTCAGATTATACAAATTAGAATACAGCCCATGAGTCTATTATATAGATCTCAAGCAAACAAAAACTTAGACTTCTTAATTACAATTAGAAACGCAGCTCAAGACTAAAATTAGTCTTTACATGCAAACAACTGGTTCAACAAACTAACTATTCATGCAACAAATAGTTCTGGATCCACACAGGTGACTGACATTGATCCTTGTCTGTCTGGAGGTGACCGATGTCAGCCGATCCCTGACCGATAGCTTCCTGTTCACTCCTGACTGACATCGATTGGCCTGACCGACGCTGGTGACTATGACACTCAACAACCTCCTCCATGTTTGCATACAGTGAAGCTTTTAGCTCCACAACCTAACACTAACCTCCACTTATCCATAAATAATTAAACCAAATTCCTCAACTTTTCTATGAGATGAATAGGAATCATACCACCTTCCTTATCTTGTTTTCTCATCACATTTTTTGAGTTTAGCATATTTGGCATGAGTGTTAATAAGGATTTGGCTTGAGGTGGAATTGAAGTAGGATGAGGAGGGGGATAGTAAGGGTTTTGGTGAGCTCCAAATTATTTATTTATTAACCTAATTTGAGCTTCTAATGCCTTAAATATTACTTCCCAATTAATGACATCATTTGATTCCTCACGACAAGGATGATAGGAATCATGTTGAGGTTGATATGGATAATAGTGTTGATAGGAATCGTGTTAGGTCTAATATGATACTCTTCTTGATAGCCTTCCTAATAGGCTTATTCATAGGAATTCTCAACAACATCGTCATTATACAAAGGGGAATTAGGGTGACCATAGGACTACTATGACTCATAAGGTTGATAAAAATATTGATAGGGCTGTTGAGACACATAATTAGGGTCATGACAAGGTTGGTAGGGATGAGTATAGTAGAAACTTTCACCATACCCATCCATGCCAACTTCATTAGGCAAATGAAAACATAAGATATTAGAAAAATCATTAATAATAAGTAACTAGGCTTATAAAACTAATTGATTACATTCAAAGTCACCATTGGTGCTTGTTGAATGCTTCCAAAAGGTGATAGGTAGAAGAACACACTAAGAATTCTTTCACTCTTTTGGACCTTAAGTCCCACCAGGCATGACAAAACTATTGTCACTCAATTTTTCACCCTTGGAGAGGTAGTTCAAGCCTTCTCTAAATTTAGTGGAACATGGGACTAACTCTAAGTCTATGGGTTGCCTATCGTAGAGGTAAACCTCTAAATTAAAGGGCTAATTTCCTTGGTTTATTAATTAAATCTCATCACCTAAACTACTAGCAAATTTGGATGAAAAAGGAGAGACGAAACATAAATTAAACTATCCTAATAGGGTGATGCACCAATTGTAAGTTGACCACTACAAACCAATTATAAGTACACTTCAAACACAAGCTTAACCTATATATACACTAATCCAAATTTGCCCCTTACATTAGTATTTATCATAGAGGTTTGTGAAGGAATCTTGAGCTAGGAGGACTAAACACAAGGTCATGACATGACACTAGTGGAGAGACAACTCATTAAAACTCATGAACACTTCATTATAACAATTTAAGAGACCTAAAACAAACTTTCAAAGTTGAATATGAATGAAAATAAGGATAACACGCTAAGGAAGAGAATTTATCACTTAACAAGATCAACAATCTAACATACACATTGAAATAACTCAAGGATAAAGTAAACCATATCATTATTTATTGATCAAATGATGAAAATGAGAATGGATTCACCATACTCAGGTGGAGGATTACATTTTAAGCCAAAAGTGGTTGCTTAAATAGAGAAAGTGAGAGAGAAGAGAAGAAGGGCATAGGAGAGAGAGAGAGTAGACAACTGTCATGTAAGTTACAACAAGAAGAGGAGTTATGGAACTTCTTCAGTAGGTCTAGGATTCCATGTGTAGATCCTCTGAAGATGCTCTAACTCTCCAAGTGGCATGGGAGTTGAAAAACTTGTTTGACACCTTGATTAGCTTCTTGAAACTTTTATTCTTTTTGACATGTTGAAGGACAAATGGCATTCTTGATGGTTAGAAGAGTTTCTCCTAACTATTTACTCTACTCTTTACACATCTTAGTTTATCCCATCAGGTTATCTTTGACACATCACCTCTTTCTCTTGTAAAGTGTCTAGAGGACTCTTCATCTCTTTAGGCCTATTTTGCACACAAGTGTAAAAACTTGGATTTGTCTTTTTGCACTCTTCCATACTTCATAGGGGGCCTATTTATACCATATTTGACTTTCAACAATCCATTTTGAGTTCTCAAACTAGCCCTAACAAGTCATTCTCTACCAAAAGCCCTAAATAGGCCTCATTCTTTATAGCCCTAAAATGATACAAACCTCCTTATGTAGAGAAAAGTACAAAGTATTTTTATAATCTGAGAGCATATTAAAACACCTAGTATGACCTTACAACTCCATGTTCAATTTCATTCTCTAAGAGTGAGTGGTGATATCTCTTTTTGCCCTTTTTCTCTTCTAACTAAGCCTTAATTAAGCCTCCCTGCCAAGAGAGTGAAAAATTATTATATAGGATCTCCACACGTTCCAACCCCCAAAAGTGTGTTATTCACTTAGATAACATAATCCCCATTCTCCATGTCAAATTTTAAGTTCTAATTACTTGTACGGACCTATAAAATGTAAAAAATCACTCTTTTAGCCCTAATTCATATAGTAATGTACCATCCAATAGCATGGTATGATTTTTATGGTGATTTTTAATATTTTTTGGATCATTTGGAAGTCCATATAATCCATCTAGAGTCATGAAAGTTTATTTATCTCTCACTTGGTCTTTATATCCCTCCAAAGTAGCCTGAAAGTACTTCAACTTCCTAAGGATGATTCATAAACCCTGGGGTCTAAATCCTCAAACCAATTCCATAGTATGGAAGTATACCAGGATGGATACCTTCCCCTAGGATCCTAAGGTCCCATGCAACATGTGTGTTTCATATCGAGCAAGTAAAATTAGCCTCTCAGGCTAGTAAGAAGCATCCTATGAGATCTGAGCAAGATGAAGTCTATAGGTGCATGTTATTGAATTTCATATGATCATAAAACACCTCAATGAGGTTTGAAAAATATCCCATGACCTATTTCAATATATTTTAAACCACCTTCTTTCATCAAACTTCTCTACACTCTCATTTATGAGGCCTAGGGTTCTTGTACTAGTCTGCCAATCATACCCTAATTGCTTGTGCTCTCACATTTCATACTACTATTAGATGTCTAAGCAGCATGAAATATTTGTATAGGTTACTTAAAATATTATCAAGGTTATATAATTCCATCTTGAATCTAACAAACCATCTCATATGGGTCTAATTTCCAAGTAGGTCTATCAACACAAATAGGCTTATGAAAGATCTAAACATGGTTGTCATGATTGTGTGATGTTTCACTATTATTTAGTTTGAGGGTGTGATTGAATAATTTCATAAACATTCAATCATTATCAAACATTTTACCTCCCTCATTCATTCTATCCTTCATATTTATCCATACAAACACCACTTTCCCTTACCAAATTGTAGATGACTGTGAGGACTAATTAAACAAGGAGGGTTTGAGAATTATTTGATTAATCTCCTTTGAATTAATCTGACCAATACCTATATATAAATCTATTTCTTTATGTCATCTTACAGTCCTCTAGACACTTTTCAAACAAGCTTCTACTTTGGTAAGGTAGGACTGTGTATAGCTTCCTAAGTATGCAAGGTTTCAATGACCCCTTCTTGTTTCTTTCCTCCTCAAACTCTCTACTTAGAAATTTTGTGGTCTCAAATGGTTTGAGGAATTTTATTTCCCTTCTTAACTCTCAAACACACACCTACACCATTGTTCTAGGTTTTGAGAGCCTTAGTCATTTAGGTAGGCCTGTAGGTTTCTAACTGCCTATGTGTGTACACCATATGAATTTGTGACCCCTGTTGGTCACTTCCTCTATTTATAAATATTTACTCTCAATGTATTTATAAACTTGATCCCTTTTCCACCCTTCAAAAAGTCACACAACCACTGTCTCAAGTCTTGGAGAGACTCCTTAGCTCCTTACATAGACTTACAAGTGGCTAGCTACCTGCACACATTTATACAGAATGATCTATAGATTTTGATGTTTTAGGGAACCTTCTTGAAACACTAGAACTATATTATCATGATATTTGATATTCTATAATCTTCTCCAAATCTTGAAACTATGTATTTCACCAACTTATTGTTGTTCAAGACCAACTTTTTCAGCAACTGACTATAGGTATGTATGCATATTTCTGAGTATAGTGGTTTGGAGTTGGTTTGCAATCTTGATGTTTTAAGAACCCTATTTTCAACATTTAACTCTTAAAAGTCCTATTATGTCATTGAGATAGCTTATTAACTCATTTAATTCCTTGAAAACTGAGTACTCTCCTTAACATTTCCATATTAAGACCAATCCTTCACGTTGCTAATTGTAGGTGTCATTAAGATAATTTGATTGTATGCACAGAATTCTAAGTCTCCAGTACAAACCTCCAAACCTTTCCAAATACTATGATCTAATATGACTAATGTATTAAGGTTTTCTTAATGCCCTAAGGACTCCAAGCTCTTTGGAACATCACTATCTTAGGCCAATCTTCTTAGCAGGCTATAGGTGACATTTTAAGATAGTTGACTATGCATTAGGGGTTCATATACTTTTCTTATCACTCACTAAGTTTCCCAATGTCTCTATCATGTTTTTATTGATGTCTTGAGGTCCTCTCATTATGTTGAAACTCCAAGCTCCATCACCATTCATTGTTCAAATCACACTCTTTCACCTAGTTGGTTGTAGGTGATTATCAAGAAGACCTGACTATGTAGTTAGGGATTTTAGGCCTATATCCAATACACCAGGGTGTCTTATATTGGTCATTAAATTTAGAGATATATTATTTAATTAATTTCAAGTCCATATCATCTTCAAGGTACATTAAACTTTTGTACTTCACTTGACCTGTACTTCACTTTACCATACACACACAGTCCTGTAGGTGGCTATTAGGATAGTTTTATTATCTATATAATATTGAAGTGACCTTTTCAAATATATCATGCCATCTTACAATTTTTAATTCTCATCAATATAAATTATCATTGTATTACAAACTCATAGCATCTTCAAAGAATTTCACAACTTCTGTCACTATCAAGGCATATAGACATTCCTATAGGTTACTATTCTTAGGATTCTAGATTGTATGCCAAATTATATGACTTTAGGTGTTTTTATACCTCTTTTATTTTATGCCTCTTTATAATTTGAATCCATTACCTTGTTTTCATGTAAAAATACAAAACACATTCCAAGATGGTGAATGAAAGAAGTGACCACTTGAGACTTGTACAAAATATTTGGTTGATTATAAGGCCATGAATGGATTGAGAAGATATTAGAGGACAATGTATAACCATTAAAATACATTTGATCACCTTGTAAACTCAGAGACACAAAAAATTGACAATCATTTATAGATAATGCAAAAAAATCACTTTTCTTGTCAAAATTCCATCCACACATACCACCATGATGAATGAATGTGTGTGAGGAATATACAAAAATATAATAACCCATTATAACTAGTTTCATGCAACCATGAATTCAAATTTTGCACTGGAGTCACATCAAACTCAACATTTGGAGTTTTAAACTCTCAAAGATTAGTTTGGTTTCATAATGATTGTTCATAAATATAAGAGCACCAATTCAAATACCAATGCCATAAATCGGAATCCCATAGGGTTCCAAAACTTTGGATAAAATATTAAATCCCAACTCTACCTGTACGGCCTATATCATCTAATTGCAATTGGCCTTCACTAGCTTGTGAATGAAGCAATGGGGGAGAGAAAAATATTTATGCAACTGTGAGAGTTCATACTTATTTTAAATATTTTGCTTTACCTTTATAATCTTAAGGGATGTTATTAAGCTATTTTCACTTTCAAGTGACTTCAAGAAGTATGTACAACTTCTCTAACTCCTCAATATGGCATTGAATTTTAAGAATTTGATCTTTTTTGATAAGATGATAGGTGTGATAGTTGAGTAACTAATCCAAGATACTTATAATGTGTATGGTACATATTTTATACTTAGGAAACTTTAACACACAATAGAGTTAGTTCAAAAATCACCTTTTCATGCATTTTCACCACCTTCAAGCTAGCAAATGAACCTTAGGCATTCCAAAACTTCATGAGATGTTATGATAATATGTTTAACACATGAAATGACTTTAATAATCACCTAATAACCTATGACATAATTTTACCATGCTTTCCCCTCCATGACACCCCTAGACCACTATATGACCACAACATGAAATTACCTTAACTTTTCAAAACTAATCTTAAATAATGATAACAAGGTTAAATGAATAATTTAAGTACCATATAGGGTATGACAAGGCCATATGATAAGTTTGAATTTATAGGGGATAACCAATTTGACTTGGGGTCAAATTTGGTTAATACTTTCCAAAGAGGGTTTCAAGTGTAATTCATACATTATTACATGTTTTAACAGAATCTAAGTGAAAGAGAAGATCATAAGACATAGAAACCCATAGGCTTCATCACTATGGTTGTACCATTTAACTTTTTATGCATCTGAAGTTGGTTCAATTTCTAACCCCATTATAATACTATGTAAATCTTTGCTCCTTAATACAATTTGCATTTTGTTTTTTCATAAATGATAGTTAAATGGTGTTAATAGATTAATTGAACTTGTATCCATTATGTAAAAATAAAGTTTTTGTAGTATAAGTTGTTGTTGTTGCGAAAAAAAGAAGTGAAAAGAAAATGAAAGAGTGTTGCAAATAAAGTGCATCCCCTTGAACTATAAGAGATGAACCCCCTAATGTTAAAAACACAATGCATGCTCGAAAAGATGTTGGGCACAACCAAGAATTCTTCTTGAGTAATTAATACACAAATGTCAAAAAAGATGAGTGATTTCCAAGATAAAAAGAGGACATCAGACTCAGGTGATGTGTTTAAGAAGAGTACTCAAAATGTGGGCAAGCAAGGAGAGAGAGTTTATTTTACTTGTGAGGGGGTTGGCCACCTCCCAAACCAGACCTCACCCTTCGATCTTTGTATAGCAAAAAATGAAGAGATTGTTTGAAAAAACAAATTTACATCTTTCAATAACCCACAATGTATTATCTTTATGTATAAAAAACAATTAAAAAATCACACCCTTGAAAAAAATCCCAAGTCACTACACTCATCGCTTTATAATAAAAGTCTTAGAATAAAATGTCAATATTAATGTTATATTGACATTAAATTATAACCTAAGATTTCTAATATCCTGAAATGGTTTAAAAAAATTAAAAAAACACCCTTTTTAAAGAATCAAAACCACATATATGTGGAATACCACGTATTTTTAAAAAGGAACTTTTTCTTCTTTAAAAACATCAAAACCATGAATTTGAAAATGAGGAGGTTTTTAAAGCAAGATAAAACCATTTAGAAGAATGGTGATGATGGGAGTGGAGAGAGTCTCTAAAAGGGCAAAGAGATTGCTACCATTAGTGTTGTAGTTTAGATCCAGGAACATAGAGGTGGTATGAGTAAAAACCAAAGTGTTTATGTTGAACTTTGAGTGCATAAACAAGGTATAACCATGGATGAAACTTAGAAGGGTTATGAACTGATGATTTAACCAATCTGATTAACCCTTTATCTCCCAACATAGCTTGGTGCATCCAAAGAAAACTTATTCATGATTTTTAAGTGGTTAAGGACTTGCACAGACCATGTGGACCAGAGACCATGTAGAAGGCTACATGCAAAGGGCCTATTTTACTAGCTATATCCTCCTTGAAAAGTAATCTATAGATTACCTTTTGTGCTAACCAAGTAAATAACCTATAGATTAGAGCCACTGATATAACGCAAACATGTGAATATCTAGTAAGTAACACCAAAACCCTCTAGTTTATCTATGTCAAAAACACCCTATAATTTTTCAGTCTCTTTAGACAACTGGAAGATTTTAACAAATCCTGGGGTTTTTGAGATTTCAAAAAAACACCGAATTTTTTTTGAAAACCCTCTAAAAACTTCCTCATTATACACTACAAATAATCTCAAGATTTTAAAATAAAGCTTACATCATCAAACCAAACACATGATTACCAGGGGGGCACTTTGATACCATATCAGAGTTGTAGGCAGGATCAATGGATCACATAGATGCACAAGTTCATGATAGGTGTAAGACAAAAAATCATACAACACATAACTTCAATATAAATGAAATCAATATGAGAATATTACATAAGACAAATAGGAGCCAAAGTACCAATCTCCCATTAATAAAATCTTACAAATGTGAGGTGTACATATAGGAGACTGATGAGTAACTCTTCCACAAAAGTTGGTCAAATACCTTTAGAATAAAATAGTAACTCCTCCACAAAAGGTGGTCAAAGACCCTCAGAATAAAAGAGTAACTCCTCCATAAAAGATGGTAAAAAAGCCTCAGAATAGAAGAATAACTCCTATACATAAAATAGTCAGTCAATGGAGTTACTTCCTAATCATCTGGTCAAACTATACACATAAGCAATCTTCCCCATGAAAGTATGAAAAATCTAATTGATAGGGAAAAACCTATGAAAAATAAATATGGGAAAATTAAATAACCCCTACTCTAATAATACATATAAAATATTATAATATTTTATATGTATATTCTTATTACATTAATAGATAACATCTGTTTTTTATTATAATTATAATATATAATAAATAAATTTTATATATACTGTATAATTAATGTATAATAATATTATAATATTATATTTAATTACTATACAATTATATAGAATAGGGAGGTAGATATAGATAGGGGAGAGGGAGTCTCGAGAGCTCCAAATAGATAATTACATATCCATCTGATATGTAGAGACTAGTTCACACTTCACTTCACTTGAGTTGAGATCAGATCTGAGACATCACTATATATTCTCTAACCCCCCCCCCGGATATAGAGTTTTATTGACCACTCTCTGGATGTATCTCCCAACTGGAGCATAATATGGGGAACCCTATCTATATGGCAATAAGATGATGGATCCCTCCCCCAAGCCCTATCTATCCCATATATATAAAGTGGGGCCTATCTAGGTATAGCGTGGCCATCTATCTAAATGGCCCAACCAAACCTCTATCTATAGTGAGTGTAGATCTATAAACTATACCCATCCCTCCTTTCCTCTCCTCTAAGCCTATATATGTATGGGCAGCCTTAGGGCCACCTTCATTCACCCCTCTAGATATATGGGGATCCACTAGTCTATATAGATGTGGTTCATAACTATTATAATTAATAAATATCATATATATTATATAATTAATGTATAATAATATTATAATACTATATTTAATTATCATATATATATATATATATATATATATATATATATATATATATTAATACAAATGTATATTATAAATTGTGTGTGTGTGTTTGTAATATTATAAAAATTATATATCTACTATAAATACATTTTAATACAAATGTATATTATAAATTATGTGTGTGTGTGTTTTTGTAATATATATATATATATATATATATATATATATATATATATATATATATAGTTTTACATACATATATATCTTAAGGGTTATAAGGTCCCTCACCCATGCATAGATAGAAAGCGAGATACAAAAATCAGGGAAAGGATTTGAAAGATCACTAAATGCTTTCCCAAAACAACAAAAGCACAAGGCTAAGAAAAGATCAAAAATAAAAAATAGGGAACAAACCCCATATAATATAGACCAAGAGACCTAAAAATCTAGCCTACAAGTTAGAAAAGAACCCTTACTAACATTCATAAGAGAAAAATGACTAACACTAAGAATAAAAAAGATATACCATTCACATATTATGGGGAAACCGCCATGCCAACCTCCAACTCAACATTAGAACTGATAACACCATCCAAACATCCCTGTGGACATGGAAGGCCCATAATCGAGTCACCACTTCCATTAATCCTATCACCACACATCCGTGTCCAAATAGATTGCCCTTTATTTTTAAATTTGACCCCACGACCTTCCTATAAAAAACCACCATCAGGGGAAGATGGCTCCCCCTCTTCTTAAATCCTCTTAGTAGGTGAAAATGCACCACCCAACCCTACTACATCCACCATAGCTTACATTCTTTGTTTTATGTTAATGAACACAGACTTGTGAATGACCATTTTTTTAGATAGGTCTGACAACCCTTCAATCTTATTGTAAAGGTGCTCCATGGCTGCTAGAACACCTTTCCCTCCACATAAGTTTTAAAAAAATGAGCGGTTGAAACCACCATATTAGATTCAAACCTTTCTAAGAGGTTTTCAAGAGAAGGGAAAGGTGTCAAAATCTCATCCACATGGAAATAAGGCCCCATAACCCCAAATGGAATATCAAGAGCCCATAGCAAAAGATTCCTCACCTTTGCAAAGTGTTCTTCCAATTATCTATAAACCAAGATGGGAATAAAACCCAAAAAATAATTCCCATAGAAGGGAAGGGAAAGAGGATTCTCACACTTGAGATTATTCAACCAAAGATTCAGGGCATCCTAAAGACCTAACCACACAAGAGTTTCTACCACCTAATAAGTCACTTCAGAGTCCTCCACAATGTAAAGCAAGTTACTAGCAATGATTGCATCCATTTTTGAATTAGTCTTGTTACGACAAAATTCTTACATGAATTATTTCCCCAAAACCAACGTAATGACTTCAAACACATGCCCATTTAGATCCCAAAAGATCAATCTCAGTCTTTTATCTCAAACACACTCCCTGAATGACATTTCCTTCTTCTCTAGCCTCAAGGAGAGCACTGGAATTATCACAATAACATTGTCCAAAATAAAATTCATTGTTGTTATGATTGTTCCCCATAAAACACCATAGAACCAAGAGAAAGAAAACACAAAATAACTCACTTGTGCTCAAAGCTAATAATGAAGTTACGCATAGAAAATAAATAATAAAAATGGTTTGTAAAGCACATAACAACACAAGCTGCCTTAAATGTAGAGGTGAAGGAGGATTCATGATTGTAAGGATATAATGAAAAATTGAATAATAATGATGACCCTAAAATATCTTACCATGATTACAAATTGATTTATTCAATAAAATTAAGGCTTGGCCACACCTCAACATTTTTTAATGTTTTGTTCAACCAATTAATCCACTCCAACATTCACCAAAAATGTCAAGATCCCTACTCCTTAAGAGCACAATTGATTACCTTTGTATAAGAAACTAAACACAGAATTTAACCAGAAGTAATATGTAACTACAATTTAGAAACAACACAGAATATGAGAGACAATACAATCTTGTATTAACACTCTTCCAGAAGGAAATACAATGAAGAAATCACACTCTTCCCACACCTCTTGGGCATACAGTAATTCTCCCTCAAGAGTTCTCTCTCTTAATTACAAACACAATCAACTCAATAACTGAGTTGTTGTTTCCACCAGTAAGTGACAATCAACTCAACCGTTGTTGCCTACTTCCAGTCCACCAAGTACTCAAAGTACTCCAAGTAGATCTCCCTGATCTTGTTCTTTGTTGTGTTGCAGATCTCCTTGATCTTGCTACCCCGTAGATCTCCTTTGACCTTGCACACACACACACCTATAGATCAACTGACCTTATTTACCATGTAAATCTCCCCTGATCTTGCTCCCTGCAGATCAATTGATCTTACACTTGGAAGAACCCTTGTCCTTGTCCTTGACAAGTCCTTTTGATTCTTAATTACAATACAGCCCCATGGGTCTATTAAATACATCCCAAGCAAACAATAATTAGAAACATAGACTCAAGACTTAAATTAGTCTTTACATGTAAACACTCGGACCTCCTAAAATTAGACCAAGTCTAATTTTGGAAATGCATGCAAACATGCATGCACACATAGGTGACCGACATCGGTCTCTATCTGTCTGGAGATGACTAACATCGGTTGATCCCTTACCGATGTCAGCAGCTTTTGGTCTACCTCTGACCGACATTGGTTGGCCTGACTGACATCGGTTACTGTGACACTCATTAACCTCCATGTTTGCATCAGTGAAGCTTTTAGCTCCACAACCTAACAATCTCCCACTTGGAGATAAATAGCTACATCTATACCTGTACATGTACATCCTCTAATTTTGTTTCCTAGCTTGTATCCCTCTTCAAGTTCAATCTTGAAGACCAACCACCACATATCCTATGGTGCTACTCATGTCATCCAAGTAACCTGCCATATCCGAATCTACATACCCATGTAGAGAAGTGCTTGACCCTGCATAGCATAAATATCTGCTCCTGGTCCCTTTCAGATACCTGAGAATCCACTGAACTGCTTTTTAATGCTTCTTTCCTAGATTGGCCATAAAATTTCTGACAACTCCCACTGGTTGGGTAATATTAGGTCTAGTACATACCATGTACGCAACCTCATCATGTGATTTAGGACACTATTCATAGGATTATCCAACCATAGGTGTGCTAACCGGTTCTGCATCCTACAAATTGAACCTCCCCACTACCTTATTCACATAATCCTCTGGAGACAAAATCAACCTATGATCTTCCCTATCTCTAAAAATACTCATGCCAAAGAATTTATTTGCTGCATCCAAATCCTTCATGGCACACCTCTGAACTAACTTTACCTTTAGCTCAGCTATCTCTACATGTGTGACCCTGCAACAAGCATATACACTACATATAGGAATAGGATAATGTAGCTAATATTATCCAACCTAGTAAAATAAACACAATGGTCACATTGACATTGACTAAAGCCATGCTTTGTCATACACCTGTCAAACCTTAAACACCATTGTCCTATAGCCTGCTCAAGACCATATAACCTGGCCTTCTGTCTCACCTGTCCATTCTCTCCTTTATTTAACCTGGGAATCCATTCATCTTTCAGTGCTTTCTTTCTGGCTGGCAACTCTACCAAATCTCCCATTTGGTTTTCTTCCAAGGAATCAATTTCCTCATTCATGCCATGCTCCCACTGTTTCCTAGATTCTACCTGCATTGCCTCTTCAAAACTTATTGGTTCTTGACCATCAGTGAGCAACAAGTAGTGTAAAGAAGGGGAATAACAAATTTGAGGCTTACTTACCCTTTCAGTCCTCCACATGGGCATTTGAGACTCCTTGACAGCTTGCTATCTGCCCAAAATTTGTTTTGACAGTGACTAATCTCAATCACCTCTCAGTCTGCATCTGATTGATGTTGGTTCCATGTAACCAACTTGACTATCAATGTCAGTTCTTTGACTGATGTTGGTGTCCACCTGATCGCCAATGTCAGTTCCCTAATCGACGTCGGTGTCCACTTGCCTGACATCACCAACTTTGGTCTACACATGATCGACGTTGATTCTTGCTTATTTGACGTCGGTTCTCACCTGACCGACGTTGGTAATTGTGCTTTCCTATGAGTGATGAATTTTACCTATGAGCTCACTTTGGATCATAACCTTGTCCAAATCAACTTTGCCCTACTCAAAATTATTTAGCTCATTGAGCTGATCTCTATCCATCATCTTTTCCTTGAAAACAAAGGCTTTCCAGTTCTTAAGTTTGTCAAAGACATCATATTTCTTCTTAAGAACATGCATTCCCTTCTCACTCATCTGACCAAGCCTACAGAGCCACATCTTTGCATCTACATCTGAAGTAGATAAAATAAAAGGAGAATCAGTAATACAAGTAGATAGATAAAGAGTACCTACTTTCTTACCACATGCTAATACAAGTGCACCCTTGGAAACCTTCCAAGATTTCACTGTGAGAGTTACTATGCAACCCTCATCACCCAAATTTCCTATAGAAATTAGACTCCTCTTCAGGATGGGAACATGCATGACATCCTTCAACACCCATGTGTTACCCGTCTACAATTTCAGTTGCACTTTCCCTTTGCCAATAATTTGACAAGGCTTACCAACCCATAAATAAATCTTTCCAAAGTCTCCATGGACATAATCATGAAAAAATACTCTATTTGGGGTTGCAGGGAAAGAGGCAACAAAATCTAAAACCCAAGATTCTATTTTATCCAAGGAACATATAAGAGCAACCCGTGTAACAATACTTGCATCATTTGCTTCTTTATTTCCTTCATGTTGATCTTCTACCAACCAACAATCTTTCTTTACATGCTCTTTCTTTCCACAATTCCATAATTGATTATTCTTGCCATTGAATTTCTCCATTCTTAGCATACTTTCTTCTGCCATTGCTTTACTCCCACTCAAATAGAAATCCCGGTGAGTGACTTGTAATCAACTAACACTTAACACACTCTAAAACCAAGGTGTTAGTGAACCAAGCTCTAAACCAAGCTCTGATGAACCTGCTTTGATACCAATTGTCAGGATCCCTACTCCTTAAGAGCACAATTGATTACCTTTGTATAAGCAACTAAACACAGAATTTAACCAAAAGTAATATGTAACTAGAATTCAGAAATAGCACAAAATATGAGAGACAATACAATCTTGTATTAACACTCTTCCAGAAGGAAATACAATGAAGAAATCACACTCTTCCCACACCTCTTGGGCATACAATAATTCTCCCTCAAGAGTTCTCTCTCTCAATTACAAACACAATCAACTCAATAACTGAGTTGTTGTTTCCACTAATAAGTGACAATCAACTCAACCGTTGTTGCCTACTTCCAATCCACCAAGTACTCAAAGTACTCCAAGTAGATCTCCTTGATCTTGCTCCTTGTTGTGTTACAGATCTCTTTGATCTTGCTACCCCACAGATCTCTTTTAACCTTGCACACACACACTTACAGATCAACTAACCTTACTTACCATGTAGATCTCCCCTGATCTTACTACCTGTAGATCAACTAATCTTACACTTGGAATAGCCCTTTTCCTTGTCCTTGACAAGTCCTTTTGATCCTTGATTACAATATAGCCCCATGGGTCTATTAAATAGATCCCAAGCAAAAAATAATTAGAAACACAGACTCAAGACTTAAATTAGTCTTTACATGCAAACATGTACGCACACATAGGTGACCAACATTAGTCTCTATCTATCTAGAGATGACCGACATCGGCCGATCCCTAACTGATGTCGGTAGCTTCTGGTCTACCTCTGATCGACGTCGATTGGCCTGACTGACGTTGGTTATTGTGACACTTAGCAACCTCTATGTTTGCAACAGTGAAGCGTTTAGCTCCATAACCTTACAAAAAAATCAACATGAGAGTTAGCCTCATGGTAGTAATGAGCTATCGACCAAGAAGCCAAAGATTCTAAGTATAACTATGCATTTGCCAAAATGTTATTTAAATTACAAACATTATCATGTCGATTATGCAAAGCTCACAATATGACCATATAATCCCATTTAATTAGTAGATAATCAATTCCACACTTGAGTGACATATCAATACCCGAGACTACTGCTCAAGCTTCAGCCTCATAATTCTTTCCATAATATAATTTTTTTGATATTTCCCTAATCAAATATCTGGATCAGTCTCTTACAATGCAACCTAAGCCCAAGGCACAAGGATTCCCCTTAGCAATGCCATATATATTAAGCTTAAAGGACTTTATAAGAAGGGGTCCATATTATATTTTGACACTTTAACATGGAGCTCTTACTTACTCTTAACTCATTAATAAGGGATTTTTTTTTTTTTTTTGTGTGTGTGTGTGTGTGTGTGTGTGTGTGTGTGTGTGTGTGTGTGTGTGTGTGTGTGTGTGTGTGTGTGTGTGTGTGTGTGTGTGTGTGTGTGTGTGTGTGTGTGTGTGTGTGTGTGTGTGTGTGTGTGTGTGTATTATGTATAGGCACACGCACACACACACACACAAAATAAAAGTATATATCTAATAATTATTAATTAATGAAATACTTTCAAACATACACTTGCTATGAAAATATGTAGTTGAAAAAATATCTCAAAGAGACCCTTGTATTAGATAAATGAAATAATTCCATGGAATCTATAAATTTCATTATGTGACATGTCACTAAACTTTGCCCATGTATCTAGATGAACTTCTTTGAGTCCATCACTTGAACTACCTTATCATTGCCCCTCACCATCATCACCTACCACACCTTGAAATAATTCACTATTTTCATGTTCAGTATGACTTTGCCCTTCCTTGCCACTTTGCCATTTCTCAAGATCAATGTGAAAAAAAAATGCCTCCACCTAACACAACTCATTATGACATTAGTATGAAGGAACATACCACCTCATTTTCCACTATCACCTCCACCATAAATATCAAAAATATCATAGTAATGCTTCATGTACAAAAGATAAAATGGGGTTAGCAATCATGGTTTTTGAGTGAGGTACAACTATAAATTACATTATTTTACTTTACAAAACACCACTTTACAAAACATCTTTACTAAACTAAATTATTACATCCTTCTGACATAACTTTCACCTTTAGGGAAACTGCTAGTCATAAGATATGGTTATAATCTATATATGTGTCGCTATTACTTCAAAGCATACATGAATTTTTGGTATTGCTAAGTGTAAGTGTGAATTCCATATTTTGATGGGTTTCACCAAATGACATTATTCTACGAAAGGTTTTTTTATTTCTTATTTCTTTTGTTTTCTTCTTCTTTTTGGACAAAAGTATAGAATTACATATATATCAGGGTCTCTTTTCATGTTTTGGATTACATATATTAGATTATAATTGTTGAGTAACCATATATTTTAATCTCTTTAAGGATACAAGTTCAAAATTACATAAATATCAGTGTCGTTGTTTATGTTTTTGATTACATATAAAGCATTATAATTTTTTAGTAAACATATATTTAAATTATATCCTTCTTTCTGCTGAACAAAAATGACTAAGGGACATCTAATCCATCAAATTCATGTAGTAAATGGTCCTAGCCCTATCCATTTGACTCTCCATTCTAGATATCTAAAGATATTTGTACCCTATTGGATTGCCTAACAAACCATCATCCTCAAATAGGAGTGTTCATATTGTAATGAATTTACTTAAATAAATCAAGTTAATTCAAAATGATGGATGAAAATATAATTATCAAGAGCATAGAAACAACAATAGTTCGTAACAATTAAGAACAAAATAGAGCACATCCACACCAAATATTGATAGCAAACAAAAATATATAACTATAACACTAAGCCACTTCAAGGGGGAAACCTCCACAACCATGCAATGAGAACATAATTCTTAATATGATCCTAAAGTACTAACTATTTTATTAGAATTTGGAATTAATAGAATGTATTAACCCTAATTAATATAAATTGATTAGAATGATAAAAAATATTGTAAAACAACTTTCAACAATCAAAATGAAAGTAAAGTATCGATTTCAAAAAAGCACAATCTAATGAAAGAGGACTAACTGTGAAAAAAAGAAAATATCGAGTTTTATATTATCTATGATCTGATTTTGCATAGGTCACAGATGATTGAAAATGATCAAAAGAGATTGATTCTACAAGTGTCATAGAAACTGGAAGTGAAATTGCTGAGGAATAAGAATGTCTAAAATAGGACATGATCGACTAGCACTATTTCCATCTATTGGTAGATGTTATCCTCTACCATAAATAAGGAAATCAAGGCACAATCATTTGTTGTTATTTAAAACATGTCTATATGTAGAAAATTGACCTTTGGATGTTTGTGAATGACCAACAATTAACTTATTCAAAGTCAAAAACCTAATAGGGCTTGCAATAGCTAAAAACTTACAAATAGAAAAAGACGGGTGTGTAATGGGTTGAGCTGACCTCAATCACTCCCATGATGACTGATGATTGCCTATATATTCAATAATTCAAAGAGGGAAACCAGGCACACTTAGTTCTCCCACTTAGAGTGCCTTGTATAATTGTGCTCCTTTAACTACATGTATACATCTAAAGATGGCTTGAATACTTGATAATGATTTGTTTTAGCTAAGGTAAAATAGACTCTTAACTTGGCTGAGGATTGTTTAAAATGATTAAAATAAACTTTGGTAAGAGTAGAAAAGTTTTAGTCAGTGCACAATATTGTAAGTGTGTCTCAATATTATAATTTTCAAGTGGTAAAATACGTAACTTAGATGTACCTTTATAACAATCCAAAAGATAAAATTTTCATACTACCTATCTTCAAAAAATGGACCAGCTTTTAAATTATGGACAAACTTGATTTTACTAAGAATACAATTGTGGACATAGCATGCCAAACATACCTGCCAAAAACTGGAAACACTTTATAGCTCATTAATGTAGATATCCAATGGCTCTTATTTGTAAATAATGTTGCATAGGAGTTAGAACATAGGTTATGTCACTACAAACATTATCTTAAGTAGATGTGAATCAACTCTTTCAAAGGAGAAATTGGATAACTTGTAATATTGGTTATGGAAGAATTAAGAACTAATATTTTCTTTATCTAAAAACTTCTCAGTCTATTGTCAATAGAAAGGATGAATTTCCAATGGCCCAAGAGATAGCAAGGTAATTCACTTGATGCAAGACTTCGCAGGACAACCCAGAGACTAGCTATAAGTTGTGTTCATTAAATTTCCATCACAAGGATGTTTCCACTCTTTTGTTTTCTCTTCTTTTCATGTTGAAAATAATTTTATTGTGAAGAAAATTGTCATTTCTATGGTAATCTTGCTCTAGGATAGTGGTGTTCAAATTTATATCATTTCCTTTTATTGTTTGAACATTGGTATGAAAACCAAGCATTCTAATTGCATTCAATTTATACCCTGATTCATATTTTGATCTTACAAAGAACATGATTGTAAGCTAAATGGACAGCCATTTACACGCTTGAAAAAATGTTTCCAAATAAGATGCATGTGGATTACAATTTATAATGGATTTGCCTAATTTTTAGAAGTTAAATTGTATTTGAAATAAGTTGAACCGGTAAGCAAAGAGATGATGGATTACATTTGCAAACCAAGAAAAACTAGTAGAAAGTTAAGAAAGAAGAGGCTGTGCACAGGAAAGATCTCCTTTTTAGAGTTTGATGTTCATACATGCAAAATCACTGCTTGAGATTGAATTCAGAAATATATACTGATTTGACCCTTAAACATGATTGTGGCAAAAGCCTAGTAAAATGCATAAAAATAGAAAGCTATATCCACTTACTCTGCTTTAGAATATCTAAGCAATCTTTCTACTAAGATTCAAGTGTATTCAGTTTGACAATGCATTCACTCAAGACTAAGGTGAGATTGCCTTGATCACATAGCTTCATTCTTATGATTGCGAGGCAATATCTCTGTGATGATTGTGGATTGCAAGTATCAACATGGCCTCCATTGGCATAGAGCTTTGTCCACACAATACTTCATGAGGTATGGTCAGGCAACCCACGCATTCCTTTTCCAATCATGTCACAAAAGTTTTGTATGTATAAACATCACCCACTCTTCTCAAGTTTGATGCTTCTCAACTGCTATACCATGTGTTGATTTTTGTAGCTTGAAAGGTAGAATGTGGAATTGTTTTAAAGCAACTCAAGATTAGATATGCTTTAAAACAATTCGAGTTGGATTTTCAGCAACAGTAGTTTATAGAATGTTTCTGAGTTTGTAAGGATGAGATAAATCCTAGTGTGATTTTATGTGTAAAAATAGGAAAGCCAAAGAAAGCAAGGAAAGCTTCTTTTTGTTGCATGCTACGGAAAGCTTCTTTTTCTTGCATGCTAAGGAAAGCTTATTTTTCTTGCAAGCTAAGTAAAGAAGCTAGGCTCTCTATAAAAGTAAGATTGTTGTAGCAAATTTATACATTGTATTTTTTGCAAAAGAGAAGTTTGTTGTTAGGCTGAATAGAAGATCCAACATTTGCAAGTTTTTCCCCACATTGGGGTTTCCTGGGTATATCTATGTTATTTTTTTTTTGTATTGGCTTATTGTTATTTTTTTTGTTTCCACTGTTATTAGTTGTTAATTAACCCAGTTGTATTAATTGTTATAAATTAGATTTATGTCCTTGAATTTATTATGGAATTAATCTGTTGCTAGGTTATAGAAATTAGCATGGTATCAGAGCTCTAAACTCTGAATACAAAGCCAAGATTTGTAATGCAGATTTCAAGAAAAAAAATTAGTTCTTTCATCCTTAGTTCTTTTTGTGGCTATGGCAACCAACGTTTGCTATGAGGATAGGCTCGAGGGTGTGTCTAACTTCTTGTAGTGGAAGGTTTGGATTACATTTATTCTCAAGGAGAACAGGTTGTGGATCTATGTTAGCACAAAAGTGACTCCACCAACAAATGATCATGTTACCTTAGATTCACATGAATTTAAAGAGGCCAAGGCTTAGAGGATTATCCTGGATGGAGTAAGAGATCATTTAATTCCTCATTTATCAGGGAAAGACACTACCAAGGAGATGTGGGATTCGCTCACAAAACTTTATTAGAGCGACTATCAGAGTTGTAAGATGATGCTCAAGGACAAATTACATAATACCAAGATGTCCAAAGGTGAGAGTGTGACATCTTACTTGTCCAAGCTGACACAGGTCAGGGATGAGCTTGTTGCTGTTGGAGAGATGATTACAAAAGATGAGTTGGTGCGTATAGCCTTGAATGCTTTTTCAAAACACTAAGAAGTGTTTTTCAAGGGTGTTGTTGGTAGAGATCAACTACTTGATTGGGCAAGACTTTGGGATGATTTTGTTTAGGAGGAGATTTGTGAAGGTGCTCATCGGGGAGATCAGACAAAGAAGGGTCAAGATGAAGAAAATCTTGCTCTTGCTAGACATAAAATTAAACAATGAACAAGAACAATCTGAGTATATGGGATTATCAAGTTTATGTACAAGGACTTGTCATTAAGCATGTGTCATAGATAGAACAAATATTTTTCATGAATTTCTTAGGTACCATGTACCACTATGCTCTCACATGATTTAATGTCTCTTTCACATGTCACTAGGTATATAGAAAAGATGAGTTTTTTCCACATAGCAATAAGTATGTAGGAATGACAAGCATATAGAAAGGTTTGGTATATCGGTCTGGAGTATATTGAAAATGAGACTTTTTTACAATGATAAATAACTTTTCCATCTTCCTCTATTTGTAAAATATATTTAATAAAATCAAATGTTAGCATAGTTATGATTGAGAAAGATACCTGGTTAGAATGGTCTCAACAAGTGGAGAACACACTCATCTTCAATGATTTATGATTTGAAATTTGCAATGGAGATATATAGCCAACACAACCAATAGATACAAGATATGTTAATCCTTGGAAGTAAAATAATTTGAAATCATTAGCCTTGATAAGGGCCTAAATCGACAACGAAGTTTTTCATCATGTATAGGGGTGCACAAATCCATGGGAAACATTTCAAAAATTGAAAGACTTGTATAATTCTCACTCAGAATTAGAATTCATAAAGTATAGTTGAAATTATTCAACTTTGAATTGAAAAATGGGGATGTGATGAGTTTGACCTCATAAATTTGTGTGATCAAGAATGATGTGGATGATAATGGTGTCAAATTGACATATACATGAGCATATTCATAAATATATTTATTCCTACATATTCAACCTATTTGGAGTTCTTGAAAGTAACTAATAAATTGAAGATTCTAAAATTTGATTAATTGGTTAAAAATATGGTAAAAAGAAAAAACACCTTCAGGAGAAAAACTGAATGGATCGCAAGTGAAAGTATTTGTTATGCTAAGCAAAAGGGTCAATATTCGTAGGATTCCTCTTTAAATAAGGCCACGTCTTCCAAAGTGAAGGCAATGATAAAAATAAAAATAAGGGACAAGGAGGCAAATGTGATAATCATAGTGGGAAAAATGAAAAAAGAATGATAAACAACACCTCTTTTACAAATAGTGTGGTATAAAAGGGAGCCACTAGGCTCACAAATGCAAAACTTTATGGAATAAAATTGAATCATGTTGTAAGAAGAGAGAAGAAAAAGAAAAGAAACAAATAATAGAGCCAGACTCGACCTAATTCACTAGTGAATATGTGTTTTTCAGCTTAGGCTAAGCAAAAATTGTCTCAATATGTACAACTTGGTTTGATGCTTGGGGTTCTTGATACTAGTGCCACTCAACATATGACTTTTAGAAAATATTTTTTTGTGAAATTTAAGGAGAAAAGTTGTTGTTTAGTGTATCTAGAAGATTGATTAAGTTTACAACAAAAAAGAAGAGGTATAATTCAACTCAAGTGTGAAGGGATCCTACACCTCATACTCCAAAATGTACTCTACCTTCCTCAGTTAAAATGGAACCTATTGTCCTTGGTGCTCATCCATCAACATGGGCACTCCATTATATTGTATAATGGGGAAGTCACAATCAAAATGCAAAGTGATTATGCAGTCATATTGACTATATTTGAGGGAAAAAATTCTAAAACTCAGGGTTGAGTCATCAATCTCAAGAAACTTTGCACGTCTTGTTGAAGAGGGTATGTTAGAAAGCATGCCATGGCATGCTAGATTTGAGAATAAAAATGATGAGTGTATTCACTTAATTCAAAATAATGATGTAGTAATTTTTCCTACCTAGCATCAAAAATTAAAAAGTGCGTGCCATGCATTTTGTAACATGAAAGATAACCATTTCAAAATTTAGAATAGAAAGCTAACATAAAATTATAGTTGGTTCACTCAGACTTGTGTTCTCTCCCAAATATCTCTGTTTGTGGTCATAAATGCTTCATGTTGTTCATTGATGACTATAGCAAAATGAATTGGATATATTTTCTCAAACATAAATTTGAGGCATTCAAGACATTTCAAAAGTTTTAAATGATGATTAAAAATGAATCCCAAACCTGTATCAGGACATTAAGGACAAACAATGGTGGTGAGTTAAATTCAAAGGCCTTTAAGGCCTAGTTGAAATAAAATGGGATCAAACACCATCTCAAAGTTCCCTGCACTCACTAAATGGGAGTCTATTTATGTTTCTTTGTTGATGTTACTTGTAAATTTGTACTTTTTTTTGTGACCATAGCATGATATTTAAATATTTAAGTTTAAAGTTACATGTGTATTTGCATTTGCATTTTTTTTATACCCTATTTGCATAAATAGTCAGGGGAGGCATTATCCTCTCTGCTCTCCACCACTCTAGTTGTCTCATTCATGTGAGCCGCCACAAACATTAGCATTGTGTCTCCAAAGTGAAGGCTTGTGCCTCCTCAAATCGAATGCATCTTCCTACATGATCACCTCTTCATATATAAAACCCTCTTTAGTTTTCCTTAGCTCATCTTTAAAATAGTAAATAATTTTAGAGACATGAATTACTTAGTTCTACAACACTACAAAAAATAATATTGCACCAAAATCAAACCATAAGCTAAATTGAAATGCTTATCCTCTTGGTAATTAGATACTAAAGGGTAAGTGCACAGATTTGTGGGATAATTTCTTGGACATTTACCCTAATATGTAAACAATATGACTATAATACATATGTGTTATTTAAATTTAGGTTCACAAATATGTGTTATGGCCATAATGCATACATGTTATGGCCATAATGCATACGTATTACGAAAACATAACATGTACTTGTTATGAGTACATAATGTGTACATGTTATGTTGGCATATCACAAAAATAAACTATAAGTGGCATGTGAGTCTTTTGTGATATGTGCAAGGAATACGTATGCATTATGCTATAAAGTGTACACATTCCTGTCACATTGCACAAATGAACTGAAAATGAGGTATAGGAAAGGGTAGGTGTTTTGGTTTACTAAAATAAATATTAAGTATAAGGAATATAAAAGTAACAATATAAATTAGGGTAACTCTAAATTTGATAGATTTAGTGTCATAGCTACATGCCTTAAGATGTGGGAGATATTTTTTTCAAAATCCAATCTAGTCAGTACTTAGGCATTTTTAGTGTCTTAGTATTGAACCTAAGGATTTTATGGCATAACTTTTGAAATTAATGTCCATTTTGGGTAAACATATAATCATTTTTAAGGTTTTTATATCTTATAGATTATTTCTTTTCATTTCTAAGAGTCCTAAGTTTGTCATAATTAAAGTTTATAAACTACTCACTTTGAATTCAATCCAAAGTAGTGTCATTAACATAACATAGGTCACATTGATAACCTACATACATCAAATGACCACTTTATGTTAATTTCACTTGCTCATCATCCCTCCCTCATCCCTAATCACTTCTTCCTCATCCCTCAGAACCCCTCATCACTCTCTCCTCATTCCTCATTATCCCTAATCATTCCCTTGTTGACCCTCACCATCCCTCATCATCTCTAATCACTCCATCATCATCCCTAATATTTCCCTCATTAACTCTCACCATCCCTCACCATCCATGATCACTACTTCATCATCCCTAATCACTCTCTCTTCATCCCTCCTCATCCATAATCACTCCCTCATTGACCCTTTCCATCCTTCATCATCTATAATCAGTCCTTCATCATCTTTAATCACTCCCTCATTAACCTTAACCATCCCTCATCATCCTTAATCACTGCTTTATCATCTCTCATCATCCTTAATCATTATCTCATCATCCCTAATCAATCCCTCATTGAGCCTTACCATCTCTCATCATCCCTCATCATCCCTAATCACTCCCTCATTGACCCTCACCATCCCTTATCATCCTTAATCACTACTTCATCATCCCTCATCATTCTTAATCACTCCCTCATCATCCTTAATTACTCCCTCATTGACATTCACCAACCCTTATCATCCCTAATCACTCTTTCATCATCTTTAATCATTCACTCATTGACCCTCATCGACCCTCATCATCCCTCCTAGAGCTCACATAAGGAGGGGGTGACCATTTCAGGCCTGATATTAACTCCTATGTTATATGTGTTCAATAACACAAATAGACACATAGGCATTTTATCAAATAATTGAGGTTCTCATAATAGAGATCAAAATACTTGAATTTAAAATGGAATTTAGATTTAATCAATGTCACTATTGGGCTTATTGCATACATAACATGGAGGAAAATAATAGATAAACACCTATAATTCATACACCAACCTCTACCTTTGTAATGACATTCTAACAAACCTCATATACAAAGACAATAAAAGTATCAAGCAATTTTAGTTTTCTCCTCTATTTTTCCAATTGACCCTCCAATGAAATGTCTTTTTACTTATAAAAATGATAATGGATATCCAATGAAATTATCCTCCCATCCCTTTGTCTTCTCCCAATGCTTCAAGATCATCACATTTTTTTTCCAAAACCACATGACACATAGGAAAGACCAAACCCATTTCTCACTTATGGGTGGTTCAAATTTAGTTTGACACATAACATACTAAAATATAATGAATACATTTTTCACTAGAAGAAAAAATTGGGATTTTAATTATTATACACAATATAAACCTATCAAGTTTCATCTAGGTGCGAAGAGCCAATTTGAATAATCATGAGACCTAATAAATTTTAGATAATACATAACACTACAATAAAACATATACCTTGATCATGAGTCTATCGAGCTTTATATAACTGATTTACCATTGTACAAAAACTTGTATATATAAAATACATGTGGGGGCTTCCAAACTTCAAACAACACAATCAAATATCATGTTGATTCCTCATGACCCAGCTGTGACTTACCTTATTGCATACCACTGTGTGAAACAACTTAGCATGTTCAAGGCTTAATATGGAATTAAGATTCTATCAATCACTACTTGAAGACTTATCTTTGAACACATATTTATGCAAGTGTTCAGTCTTGATTAGTACAATCACTTGTTACTTGAGTCATCGAGAGACTCCATCAAAATAACAAATCTAATCACCAAAGGAGATAAAACAAGAAGCTCTTAATACTTATGAGTGTTTCATCACTTTGATTACCACTATCAAGTAACACAAAAATAATTTACAGACCCATGCAAGTTTTTATTTACTGAATAACATCATGGATTATGCAAAAGACATAATTCCACAAAGAAAATTCAAAGTTCCAATATGGGAAATAGGACTCAAATAGCATAGGAAGTGAATAAAATGTTTCACCAAGACTAAAATGGTCAATGCAATATGAACAAAAAAGGTGAGTGTCATAATGTCTCACTAAAGAGAAAACCAACCAACATAAAAGGTGGATTGTTTTACCAAAACTCTAAGATAAACACAATTTGTTATATTAGGTTGTTTACCTTAGCTCATGTTCACATAGGTATTTATTTATTCCCACCCACTTGTGTGTATATATTTGATTTATCTTATTTTAGATATTATAAAATATAACATATTTATCTCTTAGATATTATGGGGATATTTTATAGTTGTTTATATCCTTTAGAGATAGTTATCTCTTAGTCTTATGTTTGATCTCTAATTTGATCTCTTAGTTCTGATTGATCTCTAGCTTGATCTCTTAGTTAGTATTTCCACTATCACTAGAAATAAAATTAGACAATGAGCAATAACAATCCAAGTATATAGGTTTTTCATGCTTATGTACAAGGACTTGTTGTTAAGTGTGTGTCATAGATAGAACAAATATTTTTCACATATTGTCTAGGTACCATGTACTATTATTCTCTCATGTGATTTAATGTCTCTTTTACATGTTATTAGGTATATAAAAAAGATGAACTTCTTCCTCATACTGATAAGTATATAGGAAGGATGAGCATATAGAGAGGTTTGGTACATCAGTTTGGTAATATATTGAAAATGGAACCCTTTTGCAATGATAAGGAACCTTTTCATCTTCTATTTGTAAAATACATTTAATAAAATTAAATTTTAGCATAATTATGATTGAGAAATATACCTAGTTAGAATGGTCTCAACAAGTGGAAAACACACTCATCTTCAATGATCTATGGTTTAGCATTTGAGATGGGGATATATAGCCAATACAACCAACAGATACAAAATAAGTTAATGCCTAGAATTAAAATAATTTGAAGTCATTAGCCTTGATAAGGGTCTCAATCGACAATGAAGATTTCTTTCGTGTATAGGGCTACACAAATCCATTGAAAACATTTCAAAATTCCAAAGACTTGTATGATTCTCACTAAGAGTTAGAATTCATAAAGTTATAGTTGAAATTATTTAACTTTGAATTGAAAAATGGTGATGTGATGAGTTTGGCCTCATAAATTTGTGTGATCAAGCATGATGTGGATGTCATCGGTGTCAAAATTTACATATACATGATTGCATTCATTAATTTCTTTATTCCCACACATTCAACCTATTTTGAGTCCTTACAAGAAACTAATCTATTTTAACATTTGATCAATTGGTTGAAAATATGGTAACAAGAGATAATCCCTTTAGGATAAAAATTGAATCCACAAGTGAAAGCATTTATTATGCTAAGAAAAATGATCAATCTTCCAAGGATTCCTCTTTAAATAAGGCCACATCTTCCAAAGTGAAGGAAATGATAAAAACAAAAATAAAAATAAGGGACAAGGAGGCAAATGTGATAATCATAGTGGGAAAAATAAAAAAGAATGATAAACAACACCTCTTTTACAAACATTGTGGTATAAAAGGAAGCCATGGGGCTCAAGAATGCAAAACTTCATGGGAGAGAATTGAATCCTATTGTAAGAAGAAATAATAAAAATAAAATAAACAAATAATAGAGTTAGACTCAGCCCAATTCACTAGTGAATACATGTTTTCTAGCTTAGATTAGGTAAAAATTGTCTCAGTATGTATAACTTGGTTTGATGTTTGGGCTCTTGATATTGGTGTCACTCAACATATAACTTTTAAAAAATAATTTTTTGAAGAGTTTAAGGAGGAAATTTTTTGTTCAGTTTATCTATCAGATTGATTAAGTTTGTAACCAAAAGGAAGAGGTAAATCCAACTTAAGTGTGAATGGATTCTACACTTCATACTCCAAAATGTATTCTACCTTCCTTATTTGAAACATAACTTGTTATCCTTGGTGTTAATACAACAATATGGGCACTCCATTCTACCAAATAAAGGGGAAGTCACAATTGAAAGGAAAAGTGATAATGGAGTTGTATTGACTATATTTGAGGAAGAAAATTTTATAAAACTTAGGGTTGAGCCATCAACCTCGATAAACTTTGTTCATCTTGTTGAAGAGGGTATGTTAGCAATCATGTTATTTTTGGGCATAAAAATAATGAATGCATTCATTTAATCCAAAATAATGGTGTAGTGATTTTGCTTCCCTATCATTCAAAATTAAAAGTGTGTGTCATGCATTTTTGGCAAACATGAAAGAGAACAATTTCAAAATTTAGAATGGAAAGCTGACAAAAAAATATAGTTGGTTCACTCAGACTTGTGTTATCTCCCAACTCTCTTTGTTGGTTTTCAAAAAAACTTCATGTTATTTATTGTTCACTATAACAAAATGACTTAATCTATTTTATCAAACATAAATCTAAAGCATTCAAGACATTTCAAAAGTTTTGAATGATGATTGAAAATGAATCCAAAACTTGTATCAGGACATTAAGGACATAAAATGGTGGCATGTTCACTTTAAAAGCCTTTGAGTCCTACCTTAAATAAAATGGGACCAAACACCATCTCAAGGTCCCATGCACTCACTAAATGTAAGTTTATTTATGTTTTTTGTTGATGTCACTTGTAAATTTATGCTTAGGTTGTTGTGACCATAACATAATATTTAAATATTTAGGTTTAAAGTTCCATGTGTATTTGCATTTGCATTTTGTTTAAGATCTTATTTCAGGCATAAATAGTCAAGGGTAACATTAGCCTCTTTGTTCTCCACCACTCTGGTTGTCTCATTCATGTGAGCCATTGTAAAAATGAGCATTGTGTCTAAGGACTAATGGTTTCTGCCTCCTCAAATTGAATGTGTTTTCCTACATGTTCACCTCCTCTGATATAATACCCCTCTTTGGTTGTCCCTAGCTCATCTTTAAAACTATAAATAATTTTAGAGGCTCAAATTATTTACTTCTACAACACTATTATAAATAATATTTCACCAACATCAAACCACAAACTTAATTGAAATGCTTATCTTATTAGAAACTAAACACTAAAGGGAAAATGTACAGAGTTGGGAGACAATTCCATAGACAATTACCCTAATGCATATGCTTTATTTAAATTTTGGCTCAAATTTCCAAGCCTTAATGCATACATGTTATGGCCATAATACATACACATTATGAATACATAACACATATGTGTTATGAGTACATAACATGTATGTGTTATGTTGACATAGACCAAAAAGAAAATGGAAGTGGCATGTGGGTATTTTATGTTATGTGCAAGGAACATGTACAGGTTATGCTAAAATGAGTGTGATTTCCTATCACATTGCATAAATGAATTGAAAAATAAGTATAGAAAGGGGTAGGTGTTTTTGGCTTACTAAAATAAATGTTAATTATAAGTAATATAAAGTAACAATATAAATTAGGGTCACTCTACATCTTATAGAGCTGGTCTCACAGTTGCACACCTTACAATGTGAGAGAGAGTTTTTTTCAATCTAATTTGGTTAGTACTTAGGCATTTTTAGGGTCTCAGTATTGAACTTAGTGATTTTAGGGCATAAATTTTGTAATTATTATAAATTTTGAGTAATCATATAGCCATTTTTCAAGTTTTTGTACCTTAAAAATGCTTATTAACAATTCTAAGAGTCCTAGGTTTGTCAAAATTGATGTTTACAAACGACTCACTTTGAACTTAAGTTAAAGTGGTGTGATTGGGGTAGCATAGGTCACATTTATGACCTATGCATATCAAACAAATACTTTGTTTTAATTTCACTTGGTTATCATCTCTCCCTCATCCTTAATCACTTCCTCCTCATCCCTCATCACTCTTTCCTCATTCCTCATTATCCCTAATCACTCCTTCATTGAACCTCACCATCCCTCATCATCTCTAACCGATCCTTCATCATCCCCAATCACTCACTCATTGACCCTCACCATCATTGCTTCATCATCCCTAATAAATCCCTCCTCATCCCTAATCATTCTCTCATTGACCCTAAGCATCCTTCATCATCTTTAATCACTCCCTCATCATCCCTAATCACTCCCTCATTGACCCTCACCATCTCTTATCATGTTTAATCACTACTTCATCATCCCTCACCATCCTTAATCTCTCCCTCCTCATCCATCATCATCCCTAATTACTCCTTACCATCCCTCATCATCCTAATCACTCCCTCATTATCCTTAATCATTGATTACTCACCCCTCATCATCCTTAATCACTCCCTCCTCATCCCTCATCACTCTCTCATTGACGCTCACCATCCCTAATCACTTTTTTAGTGTCCCTAATCACTCCCTCATTAACCCTCACTATCCCTCATCATCCCTAATGACTCTTTCATCATCCCTCATCATCCCTACTCACTCCCTCCTCATCCCTCCTAGTGTACACATGGGGGGGGGGGGCATTTAAGGATTGACATTGAATCCCATGTTACAAGGGTTCAATAACACAAACTGACACATAGGCATTTCATCAAACAGTTGAGGTTCACATAACAGAGATCAAAATACTTGCATGAATACAACATAATTTAAATTTAATCAATGCCATTTTTGGGCTTATTACATACACAACATGGAGAAAAATATATACAAATAACATTCTATCAGACCTCCTAGATGAATATAATTAAAACATCATGCAATTATAGTATTCTCCTCTATTTTTATAGCCAACCCCTCCAATGAAATATCTATTTGTTTATAAGGATGAGAATGGACATATAGTTAAATTATCCTCCCATCCCTTTATCTTTTCTCAATACTTCAAGATCATCATATGATTTTTAAAAAAACACACAACACATAGGAAAGATCAAACCCGTTACTCACATGTGGGTGGTTCAAATCCATTTTGACATAGAACATAATAAAATACAATGAATACGTTTTTCACTAAAGGATACAATTTGGATTTTAAATATTATACACAATGTAGACCTATCAGGGTTTATTTGGGTATGAAGATCCAATTTGAATAAGCATGAGAGCCAATTGATTCTAGATAATGCATAGCATTGCATCAAAACATTTATCTTACTTATGACTCCATCAATATTTACATAATCAATTTACCCTTGTGAAAAAACTTGTATGTATATAAGACATCTATGAGCTTTCAAAATTAAAACAACATAGTCAAATACCATGTTGATTCCTCATGACCTAATTTTGGCTTACCTTACTACATACCACTATGTGAAACAAATTAGCATGTTCAAGGCTTAGTATGGAATTAAGCATGTTCAAGGCAATGGAAGTGAACAAAATGTTTCACCAAGATTGAACCAGTCAATGTAATCCTAAAAAAAGGCATAAATATAACATCTCACCAAAGAGCAAACCAACTAACATAAAAGGTAGAGTTTTTTGAATAAAACTCTAAGACAAACATGATTTTGCATGATTTAATGTTGAAATCCAAGCACAACCACAAACAGGCCACAAAGAGAATGGCCAACATGGACATTGAGGAAGCAACTTCCCCCAATGAAGCAAACAAAAAAATAAGAATGCACTCTCTTTTTTTCAATGCAAGATTACTCAAGACCGTAGATTCTCCTGCATTGCCTCCTCATCCTTAATCACTCCCTCCAATACCTTGATGGTGGGTGTAGTACTTCCTGCTTATGTTTGATTGGATTAGTACTTCAAAGATCTATACTTCAAAGATCCCTCCAATACCATATAGATCTTTGAAGATCTATATGGTGATCCACACCTATATAGATAGATAGGTAGGTGTTTACTAATCTAATAGAGTGTGTTGCAATTCATTAGCTGATAGAGTGTGTTTCTCAACCCAAATAGATCTATACCTAACTTGATCTAATTAAGGGCATATTTCTTAATTTAGTGTATCAAGGAGGGACCACCTAGATTTTAGGCATGGCCCAATGGCCTTATTGGCCAAAATAGGTTATTTCCATACTCTGATTATTCCTAACTCTCTAATATAGTATAGCAAAGGATAACATAGGAATGGGGGCCCTAACATAGATATATAAGGGGTATGATTCTAAAGGTGCTACCCCGATATGAAATTTTCCTTCACTATTAAATCAATGGAATATTTACCAACCTAATTCATATATCCCAAGGAGTAGGGCAAGGGAAGCTTGCCTTTATTATATCTAATTTTACTTCACCTAATAATATATAAAGGGAAGATTTCCTTCTCGATGGATATCAAGGGAGTAAGGCACAAATATTAAGGGAAGTTTGCCTTCCTGGTATCTAGTTTTGCTTTGCTTATGGATTAAAGCATGGCTATCAAGGGAAGATTAATTTTTGATATATAACTTTTTTCTTACCCTACCTACTTAGTTATGCCCTACTTTATAAGTCAAGGGAAGCTTTCTTCCCAATATATAGATTTGTTCTTATCTACCTACTTTTACTTTATATAATAGATTCTTAGCTATCAAAGGAAGCTTGCTTATCGATCTATAGCTTTCATATATTCTTTCCCTACCTACTTAATTATGCCCTACCTAATTAGCTTCTATTATTGGTAAGGGAAGCTTGCTTCATGATAAATAGAATGAGAAATGAAGTTTTGAATCATGTTTCATAGTCGACTATATATAGCCTCATATATGGCCAATCCAAATTGATAAAATATAGTCTATTGGTCTATCTCTCTTAATCCCAATCGAACATATCTATCTATATCTATCCTAATCAATCGGTAGGCTCAACCAGCTATATATAGACTCATATGTTAGGACTTATCTAAAGTCTTAACTTAGCTTAGGATTTTGTTGTGTTATATTAATTTAATAATTTTAATGGGGCATGCATCTTTTATAAAGACACCCCCATAAATAAATTAGATTAACTTTTGGGTAGTTTTCATGTTTGTGTTAATTAATAATGTGAACCATCTTTCAGGTAGGATTCCCATAAGAGTTAGTTAATAGGTTAGTTGGTTTTTACCGGTGTGTTTGAAAACCTATAAATAAATGTTTATTTCATGTAAAATTGTTAATGGAGTAAAGGCACCCTTTCTATGTACTTGTTTTTGGTAATTAATAAAATGCTTATGGACCTGCACTCAATGGGCACAAGATTTAAACTATTTTGATTTATTACTATTAGTGGTATCAGAGCATGGTTTTGGAAATCATGGTGAATATGGGAAGCTTGGTGAATTTTGGAGAAGGCAAGGTGAAAAGACAATTCATGTGAAATTGAAAGTCTCATGTGAAATCTCATTTTGGATAGTATAAGGTATGCCATGTCTAATAAACCTTGGTTGGTCTAACTTTGCAAATTTGAAAAATTATTAAATTATTTAATTTTTAAATATTTTTGTATTGATTAATTTCCATTTGAAATAATTAATCCTGTATATGGTCTTGTATGGCCATTTAATTCAACAAGCCTTTCATGCCCCTTGATATTGTTTCAAAACTCCTTTTTTAGCACACCATATTGAATGTTGATGCTTTAAAATGATCAAACTTTATTTTTAAAGTCCTAAAATTTGCCTAAAATCCATTTTTATGGCATTTTAAATCTAAAAAAATTCTTTGTGGATATAAGAAATGGTTTCAAAAACTTATTTCTATCAGTCTGCTCAATCTATGATCTTGTGATCCATTTTTGAGGTTCTAAAGATCCTATTTTCACTCCAAAAGCATTTTTAAAAAATTTCAAAGCCCAATTATTTTTTGTACAGCCAATATCAGCATATGTACAGCTTGGTTATTCTAGATATCCCTGTGATTATCTAGAATTATTTCTTTTTGTATCAAACTTTCATCTGCTAAGCTTTTGGATTGCTAGTTGAGATCCACAGACAAAACAATCATTCTGAATCCATTTCAAAAGTTTTTAAAGCTAAAAATTGGATTTTTACAGCCATGAATTGTACAAGTACAACCTTTTAATGTCATATAAAATCAGAACTTTAGCAATACTCAGTCAAATTCCTCTATGATAGTCTTAAACATTGAAAAATGGTGAAAGATTCAATCTTGCAAGGTTTTTGTATGGTCTAAGAAAGCTCCAGGATGGCATTGGAAATGAAAAAATAAAAATATTTCATGTTTTACAAAGTCTTTTATATATTTTTATCAAATTAGGTTTTGCATGGTGAAAACTAGGTAATAAAAGATTTGAGTTTTCACTTTCAAAAATACTTTCATGTGAAAATACCCTAATTATATATATATATATATATATATATATATATATATATATATATATATATATATATAGTGTAAAATTTCAATTTTATATAGAAATTTCTATCTTTATAAACTTGTAAATGCTCATAGAGCACTTGGAAAGAAATATTTTGGGAGGTTATTATAACAAGGAGGTCACGGGTTCAAATCTTCTTTTTTAAAAGAATTTACTTTAATAATATGCTTTATTAAAAAGGAATATTCCCTTTTGGAATATTTTTATGTTTTACAAGTTGTAAAAGGCATATTCGAATGTAAAAACATGCATACTTGTTGAAATTATGCATGGAAAGTTGATATCGTTTGCTTTTGTGTATCTTGGTGAAATAAGGGTGTATCTTGGTGAAATAAGGGTGTACCTTGGTGAAATAAGGGTGTATTTTGGTGAAATAAGGGTGTAATCAATTTATTTTTGGTGAGGTTAAGTACAAAACCCATCAAAAACACTTATTTTTTCCTCTATATGGAGGTTAAGTGAAAAACCCCGTAGAAGCATTGTCTTGGGCAAAGTGCTATAATTATGTGTGTGTATTGTTTATCTCATTTTTTGCACTTATTTTGAACATTTAATTTCATTTCAATATGCCTAAGATTCAAAACTTGCTTTCAGATGGTGATAGATTAACAATTTATAATTATTCAGATTGGAAATGTTTGATGGAAGCTTCATAAGTCTTTAATGAGTTATGGGATATTGTTAAGAATGAAAATCTCACATTGCCAAAAGAATAGACCAAACTTGATATATTCAATTTTCATGATTTGAAGGCCTTAACACTAATAAAATGTTGTTTTACTCATGATATTGATGTTCACATTGAAAATTCTCCTCATAGTTACACTGCATGGAAAATATTATCTAATTTGTATGATAAGAAACCAAAGCATAAGAAGATAGACATCCACATGCAGTTGTTTACTTTGTCATTAGAAGAAGATGGGGATATGGAAAAATATATGTCTAATTTGAAAAATATCAGTACTAAGTACACTAAGGTTGGGTTTGGAAAATTAAATGATGATCTCATAGTCATTACTACATTAAAAGGACTACCTGGGTCCCATAAGAACTTTGTAGAAATGTTGCATATCTCTGACAAGATCACAGGCATCACTTTTGACAAGTTGGTTGATTTTATCATCCAACATGGCCTCTCTCTACCCAAAAAATCCAAGAAAATAGAGGAATCCCATGTTTTAGAGTCTAAGCCTAGTTCATCTTCACCTAGGCATCAAAATAATAAAGACCATAGTTATAGAGGGGGTCAAGGTTATAGATGAGGTAGATATCAAAACAAAGGTAGAAGTTGTTCAAATCAACAACAATATAACCATTCTCATTCAAATGAGACAAATGATAGAGGACGTGGTCACAACTCTTACAGGGGTAGAGGTCAAGGTAAATCAGACATTCAGTGTCATAGATGTGGGAATTTTGGTCACATTGTCTCTCAGTGCAAAATCCCTTTTGAAAAAATATAGAGGCCATAAAAAATGACTAAGTCTAACTCTACTCAGTATGTTGACCATGATTATGATGAGTCTAGCAATGTTTCTCATGAGTCTACATTCATTATTTTGGGGCACATTGATTATATGGAATATGAGGCTAGAGATGGATTCATTGATGTATGGGTTTTAGATACAGGGGCAGCCAAACACATGACATTTAGGTGAGACTTCTTTTGGACTTACAAAGAAACTTCTCTCTATCTAGTTGCTTTGGTAGATAAGTCTATGCATACTCCATTAGGACTTGGTTCTATTCGGATTATTCTTCCTAATGGTTTTATAAAATACTTGGAAAATGTTTGGTATATTCCCACATTGACAAAACATCTTCTTTCCTTGGTAACTATTCGAAAGAAAGCTTATCAAATTATTCTTGAAAATGGGCTCATCCATATTAATTCAGTGAAGGATGGTTATAAAACCATGTATACATGATATGAAGATGAAAACTTGGTTAGATTTCATTGTAAAGTGCTTCCTCCCATAGTGGAACTAGCAGCAGTTATTGAAATAGGTACAGGTACTATGTATACATAGTGGTTATGGCATCTCTACTTTGGACATTTAAATATTCACTATTTAGTGGACTTGTAGAGATATGGTATGGTGAGTGGATTGCCCACTTTTTACAAACATAGTATTCTTTGTGAATCATGTGTTTTGGGTAAACTAAATCAGGAAAATTTCCCAAACCCTCTTCATGGTGAGCTAACAGGTGTTTACAGTTAGTTCATAGTGATGTATGTGACATGAAAAAGTCATCCATTGGTGGGTATAGATATTTTGTGTTGTTTATTGATGATTTTTCTAGGATGACTTAGGTGTTTTCAATGAAAAACAAATCAAAAGTTTTCAGTAAGTTTGTTGATTGATTGCACTTAGTTGAAAAACAAATAGGTTCACACTTAGTAACTCTTCATTTAGATAATGGTGGTGAGTATACTTTAAATGAGTTTTCATATTATTGTTGAGAACATGGAATTCATCAAAAATATAGTAATGCTTACACTCCACATTAGAATGGAGTATCTAAATGAATGAATAGAACCTAGAGGGCACATCTCGAGCTATGTTACACTATAAATAGCTCGATGATAAGTTTTGGGTAAAATCCATTAGTACTACAGTGTATTTGAGAAACAGGTCCCCCACAATAGATCTTTTGGGACAAACTCCATATGAGGCTTGGTATGGGTTTAAACCAAAAGTTAAACACTTGAAAGTTTTTGGATGCCTTTGTTTTGCTTTAGTTCCCACTAAACATAGAACTAATTTGGAACTATGAAGTCAAAAAATCATATTTCTTGGATATTCAAAAAATAAAAAAGGGTGTCATTTGCTTACATATGATACAGGTAAATTCATAGTGAGTCAAGATGTAGTATTTGATGAATTTGGGACTATAAACGCTACAGAGATTGATTCTCAACTTGATAGGTTAGAGAGGAAAAATTCAAAAAGAGATAAGGGTTTGAGTAATGGGGATAATTCCTCAAGGTTGTGGTATGAAACTCAAATTCCTTCACTTTCCTCTTCTTCATCTACTAGTTCACAGGTTGATGACTTAGAAATTATTGAATATTCTCTAAGTCTTCCTTCAAATGGTACACATGATGAGAATGATGGTGTTCTTGATTTGAATAATTTGAATAAGTATCCAAAATGGGCTCAAAGTACTTTTTATGACTTGACAACAGATGAAGTTGGATTAACAGGTCCTAAGAGTTCTCATAAATAGGTGATTTATGCAATGGTTGTTACTACTTCTTCCATTGAGCCATCTACTTTTGAGGAGGCCTCTAATGAACATGTTTGGCAACAGGCAATGCAAAGTGAGTATGATGTAATACTTAACATAATACTTGGGTTTTGGTTGATCCTCCTCCACATATTCAACCCATAGGATGAAAATGGGTGTATAGGACTACGTATAAATCATATGGATCCATTGATAAACATAAGGCAAGGCTTGTTGCAAAAGGATATGTGCAATAAGAAGGTATTTATTATGAGGAAACATTTGTACCAACTACCAAATGGCACATTATTCATATGGTACTTGCCTTAGTAGCACAAAATAGTTGGAAAGTACATCAATTATATGTTAAAAGTGTTATTTTGAATGGTGATTTATAGGAAAAAGTATATATGAAACAACCTCAGGGTTTTGAATAGGTGGGTGCAGAACACAAAGTGTGTAAATTGATAAAATTTTTGTATGGGCTTAAATAGGCACCCAGGGCTTGCTAGGAGAAAATGGATTCATACTTGAAATCCATTGGTTTTCAACGTAATGAATCTAATGATACTCTCTATTTTTGAGTGCATGGTAAGAAATTGGTGATTCTTGTTCTCTATGTTGATGACTTGTTTATCACAGGAATGATGAAAATCATAACAAGTCTATGAAGAAGGAATTAAAAGATGGGTTTGAGATGACATATCTTAGACTTCTTCACTACTATATAGGCATAGAGGTAACTCAGAAGGAGCATAGTATTTTCATTTCACAAACTAAGTATATTTCTAAGTTATTAGATAGGTTTGGCATGAGTGATTGAAAACCTGCCCTCACTCCAATGGAAAGTAACTTAAAATTTTCTAAGGATGATGGCAGTGCCTTTTTTTATGGCACCAAATATAGATAATTGGTGGGAGGTTGATATATTTGATGACTACTAGGCTCGATATATCATTTTTAATTGGAATTTTGTCTAGGTTAATGCATGAGCCTAGAGAAATTCATTGGCATGCAGAAAAAAAAGTACTTCATTATCTTTAGGGAATGAAGACATATGGCCTTGAGTACCACCACAACAAGAACTTCAAACTTATTGGGTATTATGATGCAGATTTTGGTAGATGTGTGGATGACAGAGTGTCCACAACAGGATACACTATGCATATCGGTTCAACTGCCATTGCTTGGTATTGTAAGAAGCAAGATATAGTGGCAAATTCATCAATACAATCAGAGTATATTTTATAATGGGATGCTTCCAAGGAAATTGTTTACTTACGACATATTCCTCAGGATATTTAGGTTTCTCATATTACTCCTACATAGTTATACATTGATAATCAAAGTGCAATCAAGATGTCCAAGACTCTAGTATTTCATGCCAAAACAAAACATATGGATGTCAAATATCATTAACTATGAATACTGGTGGTGAAGAAAGCTCTTGATTTGATATATTTCCCTACTGATGATTAGATAGTTGATATTTTCATAAAACCCGTTAATAGGATCAAATTTGAAAATTTTAGAAAAATGCTTGGTATGTGTCCAAAGACCTGACTTTGGATCATAGAGGGATTTTTTAGGACTTATCCAAAGTCTTAAATTATCTTGGGATTTTGTTGTGTTACATTAATTTAATAATTGTAATGGGGCATGCATCTTTTATAAAGATACTCCCATAAATAAATTAGATTAACTTTTGGGTAGTTTTCATGTTTGTGTTAATTAGTAATGTGAACCATCTTTCGGGTAGAATTCATGTAAGAGATAGTTAATAGGTTAGTTATTTTTTATTGGTGTGTGTGAAAACTTATAAATAAATGTTTATTTCATGTAAAAGGGTTAACACAGTAAAGGCACCCTTTTTATGTACTTGTTTTTGTTAATTAATAAAATGCTTGTGGACCTGCACTCAGTGGGCACAAGATTTAACCTATTTTGATTTATTACTATCAATTATTTTTCTAGTCTATTGGTCTATCTCTATTGATCATAATCTAAGATATATATCTATGTATATCCTAATCAATCGGTAGGCTCAACTAGCTATATATAGCCTCATATCCAGTTTGGTTGATATTTATCAATCTAAATTGGTAGCATCCCCATCTAGATAAAGGAAAATAAAGGGGAAGGAGAAGTCCCAATCAATAATAGTCAATCAAACCTAAGGGACTATCTATATGCTTAATCAATCTCAGATGCTCATAGCCATTATTGTCTTTAATGAGTGCTTAGTATTCTAATCGATAATAGTTGGTCAAATCTAATGGACTATATATATTCTTAGTCTAATATAGATAGAGGGACAAATATATTCAATTAATACCTCTCTATTATTAGGATTCCCATCTATATAAATTTAAAGGTCCCAATTGACAATACAATAGGCTCCCCATCAAGATATAGGGCCCACATGTCGATTCCAATCAATTTACAAGCTCCAAATACCATCTAGATAGAGGGCCCTATCTATAATAGCTGAGTTATATGTTATATATAGGATAACTCCTATAAATTTATTTCTTTTCATTGAAAAAAAACCAAAGATAACAAACTACATTGAGAAGACCTTTCACCTGATTTGGCTTATTCCCTCTCGATTATAAATATCAACAGTCATGAAATAACAGACATGGATATGGGATATATCCTACTCATGCTAATCAAAATTAAACATAACACAACATATTCAAGTCAATGGAGTTATGGCACACCCCATAAGAGGGGTATAAATATGGCTATAGATCTAATCTATATATATCTCCCTCAATACATAAAATACTAGCCCCCATATATATATATATATACATATACACACACACACACACACACACCTAATTTTTGACTCCTATCTCTATAAACACTTTCACCTTTCATATTTCCCTTCCCCCCTCGATCAACAATATCCAAGTGAATAATAACTACCCATCTTTATGGAGTCATGCTAATCACTTAGAATGACCTCATTATAAGATAGATGGGCATATAGCAAACTATATATCCACTATTCCCACTAAAACATGCTTATAATAATGGACTAGCCTTTAGCACAACCCTATATTATAGTGTAGTCATAGTCACCACCCACAAACTATATATATCATCTTCCTCCCACCAAGGATCCCATATCTATATATGTGCCTAATGGAGCACACCTGCCTAGTGAGAAATAAATCTAAAATGAAGGCATAGGATGGAGCACAATCAACCCCTCTACCTAGAGGCATTTTTATTTAGGCCCTCTAGTTTACCCCCCAATGGACATATGTATATATACAAATAGATAACATATAATTATCTATATAGAAAGAGAGTTATATCTATTTGATAGGACCATATCCCAAATAGATAGAGAGTACCTTTGGAGGCTAAGGGGGATTTTGATATAGATATCCAAGAATAAGGGAGGAACCTAGGGTTGTAACCATGGGAGAGTTTAGTTTATCATATAGAGAGGAGATAAAAAACCCTATATGCTTGGCCACTTTGGCCCAAGGAAGAGTCCCTGAGTACCATACATAAGAGAAAGGCCCTACTTGCTTTAGAAATTCTAACCCCCATCCACTATGGATAGGGTTGGGTATCCTAATTATATATTATATATATCTTTATATATGTCATGTCAAGCACATATATATTCATATTTGGTACTCGGTCAATGTCCTACCCATCCACTATAGAGCTTGATCCTATAGTTGGGTTCAAAAAAATTGATTGAGAACTAACCCAAACATTTGAGGAGGGGATGTAGGGAATCAACCAATAGAAGAAAACAATTCAAACAACAAGCCCTACACTCATGTTACATATATATAGTATATATCAATTTGCATATATCATATCCAGTTACTCATGTTTTGCATCTTATATAGTCATGTTACATATATAGTTTAGTTACTCGTGTTACCCATCCCATAGAGTTACCCCTATAATGACTCATGTTACCCATCCCATAGAGTCATTTTACCCATAGATTAATTTCACTAGTGAGTCTATAGTGTGACTATATCTCTACACATTTAGTCTAGCCATGTTACGTGAAAAAGGTCATTCTAAGGGTGAGGTGAACTAGAAAATAGAATTAAGTTCACTTGAAGGGTGAGTTCTTGAGGAGGGTAGAGAGAAAACACCTTATGCCCAACTAGAATTTACTACCCCATGGACAAATAAAACCACATGTTAGTCCCCAAAATGTGGCCAAGTGATTGATTAATGGGCATAAAATTCTTATTAAAAAATATATAAACCATAACACTATTCCTTATAGAATATTACAATTGATAGACTAGAACACTGCCCTACCTATGTCATTCAAGTTATCCTAACTAGGACAAGTGATGTAGGTAGGCTCAGATAGATAAGCATATTCAAATAGATGGGCATGGTTAGGTTAAACAAACATATACTCTTTATGGATTGGATGGGAAGATGGACAATTAATTAAAAATAGTCATCTTGGTCAATCAAGGACGATGAAGCAGTGAATAAGGATGATGAGGGATGGTGAGGTTCAATGAAGGAGTGATTATGGATGAGGAGGGATTGATGAGGGATGATGAGGGACTATGAATTAGTGATTAGGGATAATGAGGGATGGTGAGGGTCAATGAGGGAGTGATTAGGGATGATGAGGGAGTGATTAGAGATGATGAGGGATGGTGAGGGTCAATGAGGGAGTGATTAGGAATGATGAGGGAGTGATTAGAGATGATGAGGGATGGTGAGGGTCAATGAGGGAGTGATTATAGATTATGAGGGACTATTAATGAGTGATTACAGATGATAAGGGATGGTGAGGGTCAATGATAAAGTGATTAGGGATGATGAGGGAGTGATTAGAGATGGTGAAGGATGGTGAGGTTCAAGGAGGGAGTTATTAGGGACTATGATGGATGAGGAGGGAGTGATTAGGGATGGTTAGGTTCAATGAGAGAGTGATTAGGGATGGTGAAGGAGTGATTAGGGATGATGAGGGAAGGTGAGGGTTAAGATGGAGTGATCAAGGATAATGAAGGGTGAGGATGAAATGATTAGGTATTATTAGGGATGATAAGGGAGTGATTAAGGATGATAAGGGATGATGGAGTGATTAGGGATGATGAGTGAAGGTGAGGGTTAATGAGGAAGTGATTAGGAATGATGGAGTGATTAGAGATGATAAGGGACAGTTAGGTTCAATGATGGAATGATTACAGATAATAAGGAATAATAAGAGAGTGATTAGAGGTGATGAGGGATGAGTAGGAAGTGATTAGGCATGAAATAGAGCCAATCAAAAAGTGAAATTAACATGAAGTGGTCAATTGATGTGTGCAGGTCATTAATGTGACTTATGATACCCACTCACACCACTTTAGCTTGATTTGAAGTGAGTGGTTGGTAAACTTCATTATTGACATACCTAAGACTTCTAGAAATGTTAAGAAGTAATTTTAAAGTTACAAAAACCTAAATAATGACTATATGTTTACTATAAATGGACATCAATTATAAAATTTATGCCTTAAAATCCCTAAGTTCCATACTAAGACCCTAAAAATGCAACTATATTCCACATTGTAAGGCATGCAACTATGAGACCAACTTAATTAGATGTAGAGCCACCGTAATTTCTTATATTTACTAAAAAAATTAAAGTATAAGTTTACTAAACTTATACTTAACATTTATTTTAATAAATGACCCCCCTTTCACCACCCACCTTCACATGCACCCCCCTTTGAATTTTATCCACTCATGAGTTCACTACAAAATAATGCATATGCATTATTGAAATTAGTGGTAATAACACATATGCATTATTACCACTAATAAAGTGAATGCACTTTCATTGTTTTCCATTTTAAACTAACTCATTTTTTCAATTTGAATTTGTACACACAATAATGCATACGTGTTATGGTGGGTTTAAATTCAAAAACCAAGCATTTTGGATCAAAAATGGTTTGGACCTATCAACATAACCAAATTTGAGAGTATTGATAAAAAACAACAAAATTCAACTTTCATCACCAAATACACTATGAATTTAAATGATCCAATTCATAAAATTATTACCATGATGATGGGAACACTCTCCTCTTTCCAAATATAAATTGTTTATAGTTTTTGGACTATTTTAATGTAATAAAATTACTTAGATGTTCTCAAAAAATAATTATATATCACATAGAATAAGTCAAAGATAAGAGATCTCACAACAATAATTGACAGCAGAGTAGAATATTAGATAAAATAGTAGAGGCACTTCAAGGGGGCAACCTCCACAAAAATGCAACAAGAGAAAAATACTTAATATGATGATCAAAGACTAACCACTACCTCTTATATATAGTATACTTAGCTATGGTTATTCCATAGGCCAACCTAACAAATAACATAGATAAATGTAACAAGAGTATAAAAGAAGTATGTACGCCATAGCCAACCACACATATCCCTAGACATGCCAAAAGTTAATGGCATAACATGCCCCTCCCCTTAAAAAAAATGTTATCCTCAACATTGAATCAACTCTAGATGTTTTTGTATAAATGATTCATCTTCCTAGGTGGCATCTTCACATGGTAGATTTTCCCATTTGATCAGGTACTCCTTAATCACTCTAGACCTTAGCTACTTAGTGTACATTTGAAGGATCACCTTAGGATCAAGAATAACTCCCACTTCCTCATTGTTGAGCTCTTTGTAGTTGGGTCACATCCTCCAACTGCCATATTTTTTTCTCACCATGAGAACTAATGAAGAATATTCACTTTGGCTATGGCAAATGATTCTTGCATCTAACATCTCTTGTACCATCTTTTCAATTTCACTTTTCTGGGCATAGGGATACTTATATGGCTTGATGTTGGGTGGTTTACTACTAGGAGTTATTTTTATGGCATGATCATACATGTGGCTGGGTATAAGTCCTTTCATCATGTCACCAAAAATAATATAATGGGTGTCAATCACTTATTGTAGGTCATGAGATGTAGATGGCTGAGTTGGTTGGACTTCAATGGAAAATAAGTGAGCCACAAACCCTTCATTGCCCTTTTGGAGAATCTTAGTCATTTTATGGGAGCTAACAAGTTGTGGAGATTTAGCCCTTAATCCCCTTAGCTCAAATGTCCTCCCCTAATAATGAAAGTGCAAGAATAATTCCTATAAATTCATCTCAATAGTGGCCAAAGTGGTGAGCCACTATACTCCCAGAATAATGTCAGCTCTACCCATGGGAATACCAAACATAGAATAATCTAACAGGTAGTCTACCATGGATATCTTAATACTATGGAATTTTATTGAATAGCTAATAGTACCACCATTTGCAATCATGACCTAAAATTATAGAGTGAGATAAATAAAATAGTTCAAATGAGCAGCCAACTTACTATTGATGAAGTTGTGTGTGCTCCCAAAATTAATCAATACAGTGACCTTCTATTTCTTAAGGAAACCCACCACCTTAATAGATTGGGGAGTATTAATACCTGAAAGGGCATGATAGAAAATAGTAGCCTAAGAGTTTTTAGATTCCTCCTCATGTCCTTCTGCATCCTCACCAATTACCTCCTCATCATTTGCATCCTCATTGGCACCTTTGATGTAAAACAAATTCTTTTTAGCATAATGATGTCCTTTTCTCCATTTTATATTTCAACCATAACATAAACCTTTGACTCTCTTATCTTAAATTTACTGAGGTGTCAATCTGGTGGGTTCAGGAAATGGTGGTGCTGGAAAGGTGCAACCATGACTAGTAGTGAAAGTTTTCCATTTGACCATCTCTTTTTCTTCTACTATGCATGCCTTTGGGATAGCTTTTAATACAAATGATGGATTAAAAATATAAACCTCCAATTAGATGGTGTTTCTGAGTCCACCCAAAAAAAGATCAGTCATAATTGCCCAAGTGATGTCTTCCACCTATAAGGATAGATTCTGAAATTGATGAATATAATCCTTCACAGTTCCTATTTGACATGGTTTGGCTAACTAGCTAAAATAGTTCTCAGATACATTATTCTGATAATAAGCCACCAACTCATTAGTAAAAATAGACCATGTAACAGGAACACCATTATTTTTATTTTAAGCACATAACCAGTGATACCAAATAAACTGCTCAGGTTCCAGATACAGAGACACCACTATCACCTTCTGAGAACTAGGAGTTTGGTGTAGATCAAATAAATTCTCAATTTGGGTAATCCAAGTGAGAGGATCCTTACCATCAAACTTATGCATTTCCACTTTTGGTAACATCGGTTTCACACAAGGATTGAAGATGTTAGTGTTGCGAGGAGGACCCAAATGATGAAGTGGAGGGTTATTTGGTTGTAACTAAGATGAAATGGCACTGAATTATGTACTAATCCGATGCAATTGAGTGTGCACCAGATTAATTCCTTTTTGCATCCCTAAAACATCAATTTAAACTACAGTGAAGTCATTTTATTGAAACAAGCCCTTTATGATAGCCTAAAGTTAAGAAATCAATGAATCTAAAGTTCTAGATTCCATGTCCCTAGAAGGACTCTTAGGAGTATCTTTCCCCCCTTTTTTTCCTTGAGTATTAGGACCCACCATGCACAAACCCTAGGAGGGTTTTCGCCCTAAAAAAAGTGTGCCAAGAGATGGTACCATTGTGATTTCCTCACTAAGATGAATCCAATGATTATTTTTATGTACCAGGGTGAAAATTTTTTACACCAAAAAAGTGTACCAATAGAATATATCATTGCAATTGTCTCGCTGAGATGAATCCAATGATTGCGAATGTCCAAAGGAAAATTTTTTTCCAAACTTTTTATTTAAACATTTTTTTCACAAAAGTGTTTCAAATAATATTGTGCTCATAAAAAAATTAATTCTTCTTGAATAGCAAGTTATGTTTTTTCACTCCTTCCACTCACAAAAATCATGCTTCACCAAATCTGGAAAAAAACATCGTAGGAAAACTTTCCCTAATCAAAACACTGATACCACTTGTAATAAAATTACTTAGATGTTCGCATAGAATAATTATATATTACACAAAATAAATCAAAGATAGGAGATCACACAATAATAATTGACAATAAAGCAGAATATTGGATAAAATAGTAGAGCCACTTTGAGGGGTAAACCTCCACGACAATGCAATAAGAGCAAAATATTTAATATGATAATCAAAGACTAACCACTACCTCCTATATATAGTCTACTTAGCCATGGTTATTCCATAGGCTAACCTAACTAACAACATAGAGAACTTTAACAAGAATATAAAAGAGGTATGTAAGCCACAAGTCAGCCATACATATCCTTAGACATGCCAAAGTTTAAGGGCATGGCATTTAAGGTTTCAATTCATGTTGATTTTTAACTATAGAACTTTTAGGCCACTACATGCCACAAATATACATGCCTATATATGTTTATGGATATTTTTTTATTGATATAAATGCAAAAAAAATTATATCATCACAAACTAGGGATAATTCTACACACATTCAAAAAATGAAAAATCAATTTTCATTTTTTAAAGGTATTTAGGGTGCCACACGACCGGCTATCCATTTTTTGTTAGTTTTTACAATCTATTTACTTGTAAAATAAATTATATATATATATATATATATATATATATATATATATATATATATATATATATATATATATTCATTGAAAAAATATAAAATAATGTAGGTCAAAAATTAGATGTGATTATCTAAATATTCACCAAAGGGTTTCAAACAATATTAAATGATGCTCAAAACCTGGTGGGCATACGATCATCTATCTACTCTATTTTATTTTAAAAATATGAGTTCCTCTTCAAATTTTATATTTTTGACTTAGTTATGTAGCTTTAAGAATCTAAATAGAACCACCAGTGTTTGGCAAGGTCCTAAAGCAAACCATTAAGAGGTTAAAAGGCTCATCTGCTCAGGGTTTCTATCGGCTACAAGAGATCTATAGTGGCTATCCAGTTTGTAGGCTTGCACCAAGCTATACAAAAACTTGCAAACTAGGTTGGGGCTCGCATGAATAGGCACACAAAGGGTGTCAATTACTCTAACGGGTCTAACCACAGTAAGGCAAGTAGCTAAGACAAGATTATGGATTACATGAACCAAGCAGGAACAACAATACCAAATGGAGAGAAATAACCAATGAAATGTAAATCTAGAAGCCAAGAAAATTTGAGGCCAAATGAAAGATGTTTTAAGAAAGGGTTTAAGATCATGCCTATTCTAGATTTGATCTATCCTTTCAATTCAATACTATTTTTTACTAATAATGCAATGTTCTAGTTTAGCAAGAGAGAGAGAATGTTTAAGTAAGTTTTCTAGTTTGTTTTTAGAATGTATCTCTACTCTGCAATGAGTAAAGGTTCCAAAGAGAGAAACGGTATGCAACAAAGGAATATTTCAAGAAATGAAAGTATTCTTTAAACATATGCAAATGCAATAAAATGTGGAAACTACTCTAAGCAATATACAAAACAACCATTTCATTAAAATAGTTCAAACCCTAGCATATACACTACACAAACAATGGAGTTTCACTTTACATAGTAAAGTGCCCTCAGATTAAGCTCAAAGATGAAGTGCAAATGTTCTACCAACTAGGAATCCAAGCTAACAAGCAATGTAGGAGGAAGACAAAGCTATGTGTAAGCTAAAGTCAAAACCAAGAGCCAAGAGCAAAGGAGGAAGTAAAGTGAGAAATTACAATGGTGTAAGAGCTCCACCCAAGTGCACAAATCAGGAGCAATTCCAAATGTAGGAGTTTAGGATCAAGCCACAAAGAATCAAGAACAATTAAGAACAGCAATGGAGTTTCCAAATAAGTGTGTAGCAACATATGGGATTCTTTATCCCCAATCAAGCTCAAGAGTACCAAGAATGCATCAAGAGAGATTCAAGAAGGCATGAGAATCAAGAGAGGGAAGAAGAATCAAGAGAGGATGTAATGATAAGAGAGAGAGTCTCAAATGAATGAGAAAGAGGCATATATCCCCACCCAAATCCACCAAATAACCTAAAACTAGCCATTTTTTGTTGTTTGACTTAATTTTAGGCCTTTTAGACATGTTCTACACAGAATATGACCTAGGTTGCAGCTTTGGTGAAGTAAACATCTAGCCTAGGCCATGGGTTTCCTTCACACAAGTCATATCTTGGGTCAAACAGGGTTTAGGTCTAGTCAACAGTGTTTTGAGAGGCCCCGAGAGGTCTCTAGAAATGCATGTCATGTGGAAAAGGATCAATATAGACTAGGGATGTATGGGGGTAAGAATATGATGCAGGATAGGTGAAATAAGGTGGTGGATGCCTCAAAGTAGGATGACTAGGGTTTTTATTCTACACGTGAGCTAATGTATAATCAAAGAGAGGAGTAGGGTCATGGGAAGTATAATTACATATGCCCCTGATGTACAAGTAGTCAGTGTTCAAATGAACAAGGAATGTTTTACAGTACTTGGAAGCCACACCAAAGCAAATGGAAACAATAAATTGAAAATATAAAAGGAATAATTACCTACACTTACCTGATAAGTATGGTTGCAGAAGAAGTTGATGGTGTGATCCACAGGTGAGATTATGCAGGTTGCATAATCCCAAATCTAACTCCAACTCTAGATCTAGCTCCAGATCTAGTTCCTTCAAAGAAGGGACATAAGTGACATAAAATCAAATCATATTATCTAGAATGAGATTCACTAGGGTGTCAGCCCTAGTGTTCTCCTTGTGAGGGATATGGGTGAACTAGACATCCTCGAAGAAAGAGAGCAAATCACATACTACCTCAAAAAGGGGGAGCAACTCAAAGCTGAGGATGGCCCAAACACTAGTGAGTTGAGACATGACTAAGAGTTAGTCAGATAATAATTGTACATATCATGTGCCTAACTTACAAGCATCGATCAAGGTGTCATTTATTGTGTGATATTCGGTGGCATTATTCATTTCACTAGTAAGGAAGAAACCAACCATAACAAGTTTATGGCCCCACTAATCATTGATAACCAAAGCCACAACTATTGGTCCTAGGTTGCCTCAACTATCACCATTGATGTAAATCACCATTGAGAGGTGCACCATAATGGGGGTTAAGGATGCAAGACTAATGACTACAAAAAGGTGATCTCAAAGTGAAGCGATGTAAGTGATTTGTAAAAGGGAAATAAATAATGAAATCAAGCCATAATCATAATAGTTGACCAACACCAACTGTGGTGAGAGGTAACAAGGGAAAGTGGGGGGAAGCTTGGAGAAGATCAAGACTAGTCAACAAGACTAGAGTAAGTTTTGAACAACCATAGATAATTGACAACCCTACCTTCAACCACGATCAATAAAAGAGAGGGAGTTAAAATATATTGACTATAAAAAAGTAGAGAAATGACTAACTAAAAAAAGTATAGCAAGTAAATTCTATCCTTGGGTGCCCATGAGATGGGACGCAAGCTTGGGAGGCCAATGAGGACCTAGAAGGGGTCTTGGGAACCAAAATGGATCCATAACAGGCCTAATGAAGCCTTGAATTAAAAAATGGAGGCCACTAATGCACTCAGAACATGCCAAAACCTCTAATATGGAGGTTTCATGATTTGAAATGCAAAAATGGGTGAAAACCCCAAAAAGCACCCATAAAAAGCAAGAAAAAAGGGCTAAAAAGAGGAAAAAGAGAGAAAAGAGGTCATTTTCACTTTGAGAGAGATAGAGGAGAGTCCACAAGCAAAAAAATCCCAAACATAGCATATAAGGACATAGATGAGCATCAGATATGCACAAGATAGTTTAGGTAAGTCTTATGAATGAATTTTGTCAAATTTATTCATTTTTTTGGGGTTTTAAAAGCCCTAAATGCATTTTGACTCATTCTAGATGATTTTGTGGATGAATCAATTAAAACAAGCAATTAAAATGATGGGCTTGGTGACATGGAGAAATTAGGACCCATGAGATTCCAAATGAAGCTATGTGGAGGGAGAAACAAGGAGCCCTAGGGCTCCCCAAGGTGTCTCAATGTATGCCATAACCTAGGTAGGCCCAAGTCACAACCTAGCCTACCTAAGTTGTGGCTTTGCCCAGAAAACTATGGACTTGGGCAGCAAGGAGCCAAAATAGGACCCTGAGGAGCAAAAGAGGTCCTAGAAGGGGTCAAAAGAGAAAGGAGGGAGAAAAAAGAGGTAGATAAATTAAAAACATAGTAGTTTATTAGTTTTTTACTTGCTCTTACTCATTTTTTGGATAGTTGACTAACCTTTTTGCCTATTTTCTTATTTGTGCAGACACACATAGGAATTAGCCTCCCAAAGGAGGGAGGACCTTCACAGGTGAGAGAGACCAACACAACTAGATGGGACATGTGAGGTGACCAATCGGGAGAGAATTTCAGCATGGTTGGATAAGGAGGCAGATGCTCTACTATTGGTAGACTAGGATTACCTATGGAGTGTAAGACTTTGATAGCTAGTACACGTACCCTCATTATGTTACTCCAAAGACATGGTGAACATATTCGTGATCACATGGGTACCTAAGAGGCATGTGTTCTAGCAGGGACCTGAGCTAGAGGTCATCTTTAGTATTGAGGACATCTATAGACTTTACAAGGTAGAGTTGATGAGTAGAGAGATAGAGCTATCAACAGTGTAGGATGTAGAAGTAGTAGAGCTCTACTTGGTGGGACCCCATCCACAACAAAATAACCATGTAGTGTAGATCACACAATCATCACCATTGGTACCCACTCTTTATATAGTGATAGTAGGGACCATGGTCAGGAGACTCTACACCGACCAAAGTATAGGATGGCTACCACTATCATGGATAGGAGTTGTCTAATGAGCTAAGGGAGGATAGAGATTTGTCTGGGGCTAGTATATCCTAGGAGGATTATACTAGTAACTAGATCACATCTAGTGCACAAGGTCAAGCAGATTGGCATAGCCTAGTATATTCATGTCCTAGGCATACAAGAGGATCCCATTGATGCAATCGAGGATGCCATATGGAAGTGAGGCATACCCTACACTATAGGAGGGCATAGCACTAGTTGTATAGTTTGTAGAGAGGATGGGGCCTATACAAACCACCTTAGATCCAAACATAGTTTTGAGCTACATCATAGATCCCTACAGGTCTATAACATGGCTAGAGGATGTCGAGGTAGATCCCTACTTGGGATGAGACAAGATCTGAGATCCACAAGGATCATACCATCATTCAAGGAGATAGACTCTAGCAGGGTGACGGAGATGGGCATAGTGTAGGCCAACTGGGATTGAGCCTAGTAGGAAACTAAGGCAGAGTGAGGGGGGTGATCATGAAGAAAGGCCACCATGGTGAGGACCACCACCACCAAAGGAAGCATGACCAGTATGAGGGCCGTAGAGGCCATCAACACTACTAGGTAAGATAATTGTATTTACTATATATCACTTCATCTTGATACTCATCCTTAGTGAGAGTAGATATGTGACTAACATATGTGCTCTGTGTGTGTGTGTAGGAGACCAATCTAACTAGAAAGGACCCCAAGTGGAAATAATATTAAGGTAGCTATTCCATAATGTGTTAAGGAAAACATTGATGAAGTAGGTACCACATATACCAGTAGGGGTAGAGCCACATACTCAATTCTAGCATGTGGGTGCATGAGCCTTGCTTAAGCTAGCAAGGGCATGACATAGGATTCTATAGCTAGAGGCTAAGTCAGCATGACATGAGGCATTGGTAGCAAACCATAGGTATGGCTTAAGCGAAGATTGAGGTGAGACTGGCAAGAGTAGAGGCCAAGATCTATTGGTTTTGGGTTAAGCTAGCTTGAGAGAAGACTAGAGGAGGTGAGGTACCTGGAGCAAGGACAAATTGATTGGCTACACTGAAGGAGACCACAAATTGACTAGTCAAGAGGTTGAGATCAATATCTCCACCTAGAACATGACTATCATAGTTACCACCCAGTTATAGGGTGAACAGATATGCATATGTAACCATACACATGGTAGTTTTTGGGGACTACAAGCCCATGTGATGTACCTAGAGAAAAAAATGTTTTTTTTTGTGATATATATACAGTGGTTTTCTCATTATTAGCACATGTGTGTATATTATTTTATGTGTGATGTGTATGTTTCATTTGATATAGACTACTAGATACATGTGAATAGATAGTAAGAACTACTAATAAAGAACCCACGTGCACACACATATTTCAATGGCATGGAGGTTAGTGGTAATATAAAAGAGGAAAGGCTCACCTTACCACCATAGGTGACTTTCTTGGAGGGCCATGCGAGCTCTAGACATGAAAATCTCATTGATCAGGTGTTACAGGGGTTCACCTTTGAGGGTCAAGAGATGAAAATCCCTATTTTCTAGAGAGGGGGTGATGAAAAAAGGGCCAAACCACTTGTGTGTTAGTTTTCCCTTCTTACAATGTTCCTTATCACCCACCTTGAACTAACGAGGGTGCACTAACTTCTTTAACTAGTGGTGTTGAAGGCACTAGTAAGCACAATTGTACTCAAGAGTGACCAAGCATCGCTCATCTAACTGATCAAGCTTGATGAGGCAAGAGGCACATTCTTCCTCATCAAAAAGAGAACCAAACATCTTAATTTTTAGCAAAAGGATTAAGACCTCTAATGGAATAGAAACCTTGAACCCATACATGAGAGAGTATGGGGTTGACCTCATGGCCATTTATAAGCTAGTCTGATAGCCCCAACAGGTAGGATAGAGTATGAGATACTAGTCTCTCTTAGACTAGGCAATGGTATAGAGAAGAATCTTCTTCAATTTTTATTTGAAGACTCTACTTGCCCATTTCCCTAGGGGTAATGGGTAGAGGTGAAATGGGGCTTGAACCCAAAGCATTCAATAATCTCATGCATCATAGGGCTTTATAATTCTAGGCCATTATCAACCATAATCACAGTGGGAACCCTGAACCTATAAATAAGTTGGTTGAGGATGAACTTGGTGATAGTCTTCCCACACATGTCACTAAGAGGCATGGCCTTAACCCACTTCATAAAATAGTCAATGGTGGTGATGAACCATCCATCAAAAGAGGCAAGTTTGAGCTTGTTGACGAAGTCGAGAGCCCAAACTAAGAAGGGCCAAGCAATCAAAATAGAGTATAATAGGTGAGTTGGGGCATTGATAGCATCCCCTATAAATTGACACATCCTACACTTATTGGCATATTAGACTACGTCCTTAATGAGAGTAGGCTAATAGTAGCCCATCTTGATAATATGTTGAGTGGTGGCTTTCCCTCATGGGTGACCATAATAAATGCTCTTGTGGGACTCCTCAAGCATGAGAGGGATGTCCTTGGGGGTGAGGCACTACATCAACACACCATCTAGACCCCTTTTAAACAATATGTTACCAATGATGACATAGCAGATGGTGAGCTTATAGATTCGATAGTGATCTAGTGAAGATGTGGTATCAAGATAAAATTGGTCTGCAAGGTAATGAATAATGTCCCACTACCAATCACACTCAGAGACCTCAACATGGTCGACTGAGTAGAACATCTCATTAGGAAAGGCATTGTCAACTAGCTCTACATTTGGGTTAGGTAGTGCACACTCAGTGAGTTAGTTAGCCACAGTCAAGCCCTTAGTGGACTTTTAGTTAATGATGTAGAGGTCAAACTCCTAAAGAAGCATGATCCACCTCACCGTCCTACCAGTAATATGTGTCTTGCTGAACAAGTAGTGAAGTGGATCAAACTAGACAATCACATTGGTAGTCTGGTCCAACATGTAATGTCATAACTTATTCATGGTGAAGACAAGAGAGAGGCACTAATGCTCAATAAGAGAATAGTTGAGTTTAGGTCCAACCAAGATGTGAGAGATGTAGTAAATAAATCTCTCCTTATTAGTGTCATCATTTTGACACAACATGCCCTCGATAGAAAGATCACTGATGGAGGTGTATAAAATAAACTCACACCCCTAAATGGGTGCCATCAAGATGGGAGGATTATGAAGTAGATGCTTCAATTTCTCAAAATCCACTTGGACTTCAACAAACCACAAGAACATAGTGTCCTTGTGTAAGAGACATGTGAGGGGTATGGATTTGTGAGCATATTCCTCCAAGAAATGTCTGAGAAAGTTGAGTTTTTCTAAGAAGGACTACAGCTGGATGAGGTTATGCAGGGGATGCATCTCAAGGATCAACTTGATCTTTTTGGGATTCATTTTAATGCCCCTCTATGATATGAGGAAGCCAACAAACTTTCTAATTGAAACATCAAAAATGCACTTCTCAAGGTTGAGATTGATGTGATATTCTCAAAGATGCTCAAAGATGATTCTAAGGTCTTGCATATGTTCATCCATATTGCAAGATTTTCTGAGGAGATCATCAACATATCACTCAACAATTTTATGGATAAATTCATGGAAAATGTGGGTCATGACACACTGATACGTGGCCTTAATAGTTTTAGACCAAAATCCATGATGACACAGCATAAGGTACCCCATGGGGTAGTGAACATCATCTTGTGCTGATCTTTAGGTCTAATCTATACTTGGTTGTACCCAAAAAAACCATCCATGATGGACATGATCTCAAAACCAACAGTGGAATCAACAATCTAGTCTATCAAAGGAATAGGAAAGTTATCCTTTAGACAAGCCATATTCAGATACCAAAATTTGATGCAAATCCAAATAGCCCCATTCTTTTTGAGAATGGGGATAATGTTGGAAATCCATCAAGGATATTCAATAGATTGGATAAAGCCAACTCAGATGATTTTCTTGATATCTACTTTGACCAACTGGGAGACTTTAAGAGCCATGGGCTATTCATTTTGGTAAATGGGTTGGGTCCCATTATCCATAATGAGGTTATAGATTACTATGTTAGGATCTATGCTCTTCATATCAGCATATTCCCAAGTGAATACATCTAAAAATTCATGCAAGAAGGTGAAAAAAACATCCCATTGCTTGGGAGTAATGCTAGCACTAATCTTGATGATCTTAGGCCTTACTAAAGTGCCAATGTTTATATATATATATATGTATCCTTTAACATCCATAGCGTTACCTTCCTCAAAACACTTAGACATAGGAGGGAGTGACTCATCCAACACTTCAGGTTCAATCGTCAGGACATTCACTATAGGTGTAATGAAATTACTTCAATAATAAACTAGAATAGCAGAAATATATCCAAATATGACTGAAATATATCAGAATATATGATAATAGACAAGCCACTTTGAGGGGGCAACCGCCACAAGCTTTAATAAGAGCAAAATTCACAATATGATGATAAATAATTACCCTCTACCTCCTATATATAGTATATCTAGGCCATGGTTACTCCATAGGCTGACCTACTAACCCAATGAATGCATAGAGAAATGTGATATAGCATCAAAGAGGGATAAGTAAGCCACAAGTTGGCTATTCCTATCCTAATACATACGATAGGTTAGGGCTGTAGCATGCCCTTCCCCTTTAAACCAACATTGTCCTCAATGTTGAACAACTCTGGATGTTGTTGTAGAAAATCTTCACCTTCCCAAGTGGCATCTTCACTGCTCAGGTTCTTCCACTTAATTAGATATTCTCTAATCTCTCTAGTTCTCAACCTCCTAATACAAGTTTGGAGGATCTTCTATGGTTCCAAAATGACTCGTCCTTCTTCATCTAGTTCTAGGAGTTCTGTCTAGGCTGAAACTCTTTGTCTAATGACCTTCTTCAAACATGAAACATGAAATATTGGGTGTATGTGAGATGAATGAGGTAACTCAAGCATATAATCCATACTTCCAATTTTTTGTAGCACTTGATAAGGGCCATAATACTTAGGAGCAAGTTTGTTGTCCTTTTTTTGTTGCTTCAAGGACATCTACTTATAAGGCTACAAACAAACAAATACCTAGTCACCCACCTCAAAATTTATCTCACTACGGTGTTGATCTGCTTGTTGCTTCATCCTATTTTGTGCCAAGGCCAAATTCTCTCTCAAACTAGCCAAAACCTCTTGTCAATGCTGAATGTGCTCCTCCACATTTCAAACTTTGGTTTGCACCTTTAATGAAGAAGTGATCTAAGGTGGATGGTAACCATAGAGTGCCAGAAATGGAGACATTTTAGAAGAGGTATGTAAATATGTGTTATACCACCATTCTGCAAGTGGTATCCATTTAACCCAATGTTCTTGTTTATCTAATACAAAATAACAGAGATGCCCCTCTAAACATTTGTTAACTACTTCTGTTTGTCCATCAGATTGGGGGTGGTAAGATGAGCTATGAGCTAGTTGAGTACCCAAATAGGAAAATAGTTCAGTCTAGAAATTACTAGTGAAAATAGGATCACGATCACTTAAAATTATTTTGGGGGTTCCATGTAATTTGATAACTGCTTCAATAAAAATAGCTACTACTATACTTGCTGAAAATGGGTGTGAGAGAGCACAAAAATGGTCATATTTTATAAGCCTATCCACAATGAACAAGATAACATTCTTACCTTCAAAAAAAGGCAATCTTATGATGAAATCCATGGAAACCTCCTCCCACCTTTGACTAGGAATCGCTAATGGTTGTAACAGACCTGGGGTCTTAATTGTCTCACCTTTATTCTGTTGGCATATCAAGCATTCTGCCACAAACTTTTGTACATCTCCCTTGAGTCCTTCCCAAAATAATTATTTCTTAATTATATGATATGTTTTCAAGAACCTTGAGTGTCCCCCAATTGGAGATGCATGCAACTCCACAAGAATCTTATGCTTAAGCTCAAAATTTTTGCACAAGTATAACCTACCCTTATACCATAGGACATTACATTTCCATTCAAATTTGTTAGAGGCTAAAGTACCTTGCTGGAGATTTTGAATTAGAACTTGTGTATCCTTGTCTTGCTCCCATTCTAATTTGGCTTCATCCACCTAATCTACTTGCAATATGGATATTGCACAAAGTAATGCTTTTGTGGATGTATCTCGTCTAGATAGTGCATCTGCTACTACATTATCTTTACCCTTATTATAGATGATTTAAAAATCATAACCCGGCACTTTGGTTACCCACTTTTGTTGTTCTCAGATGATAATCTTTGCTCCAAAAAGTATTTGAGACTATCATGATCAGTTTTCACCTTAAAGTGTCTACCCATTAGATAGGGCCTCCATTGTTTAACTACATGAAGAATAACCATCATTTCTTTCTCATAAACATGTTTTTGTAGATTCTTACCTTTGAATTGATGACTCTCAAATGCAATGGGTATTCCTTCCTGCATTAGTACCACTCCTAACCCAGATCTAGAAGCATCACATTCAACAGTGAATGTCTTTGAGAAGTCTGGAGTAGCCAAAACTAGAGTGGTGCACATAGCTACTTTTAGTTTCTCAAATATTTTGGTGGCAGCATCATTCTAATGGAAGGCATCCTTCTTTAGCAATGCAGTGAGTGGAGCTATTATGTTTCCATGACCTTTGATAAATCTTTGGTAGTAACCTGTTAGTCTTAGGAACCCTCTGAGGTTTTTGAGAGTTTTTGGCATGGGCCATTCCATCATAGCTTTGATCTTTATGGGATCAACTTTGACACCTTCATTGGAAACAATGTGACCTAGGTACTCTACCTCTTGTACTCCAAAAGCACATTTGGATGGCTTCGCATAAAGATGATGCTTCTCCAAAACTATCAACACCTGTTTCACATACTGTAGATGTTCTTTCCATGTCTAACTATAAATCAATATGTTATCAAATAAAACCAACACAAACTTCCTTAGAAAAGTCCTACAAACAGTGTTCATCAAGCTCTAAAAAGTAGATGGTGCATTTGTAGAACCAAAGGGCATTACCAAAAATTCATAATGGCCCTCATGCATTCTAAAAGTATTTTTATGAACATCTTTATCCTTGATTCTAATTTAATGGTACCCTAAGCGAAGGTCTAATTTTGTGAAATAATTAGCACCATGCAACTCATCAAGTAAATCATCAATTATTGGAATAGGAAACTTATCTTTGAAGGTGTACTTGTTGAGTTCCCTATAATCTAGGCACATCCTCCATGTGTCATCCTTATTTCACACTATGACCACTGGTGATGAATATGCACTTTAGATATGCCTGATGATCCTTGCCTCCAACATCTCATGGACCATTTTTTCGATTTCACTCTTTTGTGCATGTGGATATCTATATGGTTTGATATTTGGTGGTTGACTCCCTGGAAGTAGTTGAATGGCATGATCATGTTCTCTTATTGGTGGTATTCCTTTTGGCATGGCCCCAAAAATAGATGGGTGGTCATCAAGAATCATCTATAGATCAGGATGTGTAGATGATTATGTGGGTTGAACTTCTATGGATCATAATCGTGCAATAATTCCCTCTGCCCCCTTTTTAGTATCTTGGTCATCTGATGTGAACTAACCAATTATGGATATTTTACCTATAATCCATGTAGTTCAATTTTCCTACCTTTAAAATGAAAGCACATGAATAGTTCCTAGAAGTTCATCTCAATGGTACCCAAGGTTGTGAGCCATTTGACTTTCAAAACAATGTCTGTGTTACCCATGGGAATCAAAAACATAGGAGAATCGAGATTGCACTCACCCATAGCAAGCTTAATACTATGGCATTTGCTTGAACAATTAATTATGCCACCATCTGCAATCATGACTTGAAATTCTAGTTTTGGGTAGATGAAATAGTTCAATCGAGTGGCCAACTTATGGTTGATGAAGTTATGTGTGCTCCCTGAATCAATCAACACTATCACCTTTTGTTTCTTAAGGAAACCCAACACCTTAAGAGTTTTTGGAGTGCTAATACCTGCAAGTGCATGACAAGAGATTGTAGGTTGGGAATTTTTAGGTACCTCTTCTATCTCTTCCTCATCATCATTGGAGGCATCATCTTCTTCTTCATCTTCATTGGATCCCTCAATGTAAAATAACTTCTTCTCAACACATCTATGTCCTTTTCTCCACTTGTTGTCACAACTAAAACATAATCATTTTGCATGCTTCTCTTCAATTTGTTGTGGAGTCAATCTGGTAGGTGGAGGAAATGTTGGTATCGATATGCTACAATCTTTGAAGTGAGTGAATGGCTACTTCTTATTGGCTATGAATTTTTCCTCAGCTCTGTGTGCCATGATAATAGAATTAGAAATCTTAAGTGGATTAAACATGTGTACCTCATGTTGAATGTGGTCCTTGAGTCCACCCAAAAATAGGTCATTCAAGTTCTCCTCAGAAATTGTCTCCACCTGTAAGGATAGGTTCTAAAAATGATGAATATAATCCTTGATAGAGCCAGTCTATCACAATTTTGCTAGTTGGTTGAAGTAATTCTCGGTCACACTATTGCCATAGTGTAATTACAACTCCTCTGTAAAAATTGACCAAGTGACATTGAGAGTCATCTTTTTCTTTTGAGCACACAACCATCGATACCAAATGAATTGATCAGGTTAAAGATACAAGGATGCCATGGTAACCTTCTATCAACCTGGGATCTGATGTAGATCAAAAAAATTCTCCATTTGGTTGATCTAATTGAGTGGATCTTTTCCATTAAATTTGCACATATCCACCTTTGGTAACAGGTTCCTCTATGGCACTGTAGTTAGATTTGAAGTAGACTGGTTGGGAGAACCACCTTGGTGGGGTTGTGCAATAGCATTAGCTAGATGATTTGACTAATTATTTTTCAAATTCATTATGATATCTACCAAATTATCTTGTATGGATTTCAAATTAGATTGTATGCCTTCCACCTCACTCTGAATGCCTTGCACACTATAGTCAAGTTGGCTCACTTTATGATCTATGTCAGATAACCCTGGTACAAAGGGTCTAGTACATATCCCTTCTAACTCCATCTCTTCCTTGTTAGGAGTTTTACCTAGAGTTTCAACACCCTTTCCTCGGCCCTAAGTTTGTGGACCTGCCATAAAAGGGCTTTATGATGTCAACCCTAATTGGCACTTTTTGACCTAACTTTGACCAAGAAATTTTGGAATTATGTAGGCCTCAAATCAAAACATACAAAGAACATACCATATCCAAATTTTTTTAAGATTTCCAAAAATATAAATAACTCTAAAAAATTCTTTGAGTTGTGCACTATAGAGCAATTTTATGAAAAACACTAAAATAGAGATAACTTTTGTAAAACAAATCCAAATAATCTGAAATTTTAATGGAATCTTAATTTAATTATTTTGCACCTCCAAAAAAAATTTGTAGAGAATTTTGCAACCTTTTTTTAGATATATCCAAATTTAAAAAATTAGGTTTTTGCTCACAAGATTGCCCAAATTACAGCTCTAATACCACTTGTAATGAAATTACTTCAAAAATAAAGTACAATAGTAGAAATATATCCAAATATGACTGAAATATATCAGAATATATGATAATAGACAATCCACTTCGAGGGGGCAACCTCCACAAGCTTCAATAAGAGTAGAATTCACAATATGATGATAAATAATTACCCTTTACCTCCTATATATAGTATATCTAGGCCATGGTTACTCCATATGCCAACCTAATAACCCAATGAATGCATAGAGAAATGTGATATAGCATCAAAGAGGGATAAGTAAGCCACAAGTTGGCTATTCCTATCCTCATAGATGCGATAGGTTAGGGCCGTAGCAATAAGAAGGCCTGAGGTTAGTCCATCTATGAGATAAATATCCAAACCAAGGTGACCAAGGGGATAATGATGCTTATGAAAAGCTTTCATGAGCTTGGTGTAAGCCTTTCTCTCCTTGAATAGGTTACATGTCGTAGCTTGAATGAAACAACACTCAAGATTGGACTCGACCATCCTTGTGATCTTAGCAGGAGACGTATAGAGAGAGCTAATACTCTAATGGACAAAGCATGACATAATGGGGAGATTAACATCTAGGGAGACATCATGGAAGAGGTCTCCAAAAAGAGATGGGCTGGCCTAGTGTCATAGAGTGGAAGAGGGAGTCAGTCGATGTGTTCTAGACTCCAAAGGAATGAATGTGGATCGGTACTCAGTTGGATTGAAATGTTCATCCTTGAAGAAGTAAGACTCAAAAATAGGGGGTGTATGAGAATCTACAAACCCCCATGAGGAAATAGCTAAAGCTTTGCTTAAGGTTTTTGTCTTTTCATAATGCAATGCCTAGGGATCTTGGTTAGCTTCCAAGGTGTGAACCTCACTTTCATTCACAAACTGTGCCATGCAAAACCTGGCCAATGTGATAGCTTGCATGGTAGTGGTCCAACGATGGCCAAGAATCATGTTTTATGAAAGATCAAGGTCTAACACACAAAAATTTATTCTATCTTTGGGCCAAACTTGACCTAGAACTTCACATTCCTAACCAGTGTAACCATATCATTATTGAAACTAACACAATTATGGTGAGAATTGGAAAGCTTATTTTGACTGATCTTGAACTCATTGAATACACACAGTGGCATGATATTCAATGCAACTTCTTCATCGATAATTCACCACTTGTCATGTAAATCATCAATAAAAGTCTCAATGTAGAGAGGGAAGTGATCCCTCTTTGCAAGAACTGAAGCATCTAGCAAAGAGGCTAGTTCAAAAGATAATATGGGAGGATGAGGGCACTCATGTGTATCAGAGTTGAACAAAAATTTGACATCATCACGTAGAAGAGCCTCATGAGAGAGACTAAACTCAATGAAGATGAAACCTCTTTGCTCAAGGCAAAGGTGAAGAAGGTCCCAAATGGAGATCCCAATCGAGAGGCCCTGTAACTTATCTATGTTGGAGTAAGGACACTATCTATCCTAAGGAGGGATGTTATGCCTAAATTCAACTCTCATCTTAGGATTTCCTACCCCTATGGGATGGACTGGGAGCCCAACACATTAGTCTCTCCAGTAGGGTTGGTGGCATAATTAGAGCATGTGTTAACAAAGTAATTATACCTAGTAAAGGCTATGTTAATAGCAGCAACAACCTTGATACTCTCATTCTTGGCTTTCCTTCTTGGGTTAGCTTGGGAAGAAGATTCAGAAGAGGTAGAAGAGTAAGAAGGGGAATGTAGGGCCTTAGCCTTTGATTTCTTCTTTTTCTTCTTCTTCTTCTCTACTTGACATGGTCAGGTAGAGGCTCCTTGAACACATTCAACTTGTAGTTGGGTTTCGTAAGAAGAAAACTCTAAGACAGAGGTGAGGCTTGTGCACCAAACTTATAGGTGATATAATATTATCATCATGCCCCCTCATCCAATGGAGGTTGTAAAACTTGGAGGGGTCATAAGGAAACCCAATCCATTATTTTTTTTGTGCTTGAGTCAAAATCCTTCTTTTCAAATGGTTTCTTTCTCAAAGCATTGACCTCATGGTTGTCATTTTTGTCCTTCTCAAGAGGAGAATCAGTGACACCATCATCAGTCATATTACAGTTACAATCACGTGAAGAGGATGACTTCTGGGAAGGTACAAGCCACATGCTTTCATGCACCTCAAACACTTTGATTTTTAGACACTCATTAATAAATTTATCATAATAGGTAGGTTCATGCTTAAGGACCTCAAGGTGAACCTCCTGCCTCAATGCTCACATGAACATATCATAAATATGGTCATTCGAGAACCTAGTTTTACATGTATGAATAGTTGAATGTCATCTATGCACAAAATCAAAGTCTGACTCACCCTTGGCCTACACCATGGAAGTGATTGATTGGATGTCAAGGTTAAAGGGTCTAAAAATATCAAAAAATTAGAGGAAGTCATCCAGAAGGAGATGGAAACTAAAGAGAGAATTTAGTGGTAGATTCTAAAACTAGACAAGGTCTTTGGCTCACAAAGAATGAGTGAAGAGCTTCAACATCATGCCTTCATCCTATTCCCAATCTATACATGCCTTCATGAATGTCATGATATGCTCCATAGGATTGGAGTCCCACATCCCATTGAACTTAGGCAGTTCAGGGATATGAGTAGGAAGGGGAATAACATGCACTCAAAGGGATAGAGGATTTTGACAAAGATCCTTATAAGCATGATTGATAGTAGTCTGGTAATGAACTTGAAGAGGGAGAACATGATGGTTATAATGTTTCCTATTCCTATAGGCATCACCATAACCATGATTGTAGGGAAGATTATACCGGGGAGGTCCCTGATAAGGAGGAAGCTCATGATGGAAATCATCTCTACCTCAGGGTGGAGAACAGCCATGAGAAGTGTGATGGTCCCCATGGGATGATGGGAAGATGTGGCATACTCTTGGAAATGGTCATGATGATCAATATCTCCATGGTGATAGTCGTGTTCCATCACTCAAGGGTTAACTAGTAGATGATGATGATCTTGACATGCATCCTATGGATCTCTAGTCTGTAAGTGATGATCAAAATCAACATGCTCATTGGAAACTCTAAAAGGACTAGAAGGATGGGAGGCATCCCTAGGATGGGGATAACTCATTGAGTTAGAATACCTAACCCACAACATGGTTATGAGGGTCTTCTTGCTCTAGAGTCTCTAATCAAGAAATAGGTGGGGAACTCATGCGAGAACTGGTCGAAGTACTAGACACTAAGTGAGTGTGGGCTTTATTTATAAAAGAAGCATACCATTAAATCTTAGGGGGAGAAGGAAGCACTTCATTCACATGAAGACATCTACAGAGATCATTTATGATTACACATAACTCCTCAGGCCCTAGTTGTGTAAGGATATCCTCATCACCTGAAATGGGTGAATGAGGCATGACATGAGGCTGAGATAAAACATCTTCAATGAATGAAGCTCAGACTACTAAAAAGGGGACCGAGTTCATTGCTTATATTCCTACCAATATTGTTCCCTTTTGAACATGAGAGGGTTTAGATTGTCATGTTGGGTCGAGGGAAGTTCTTGGGTTCTATGGTGTCTATGGCATTCCATTATAAATGTGGCTTGCTCATTAGTGAGCTTAGGGATGAGACCCTGAATCCATCGGGATTGGCATCCCAAAGGTGGGAGATCGGCCATGGATGCAATAAATCATGAGTAATATGGAAGACAACAGAAAAGACAAACTATCAGATAACCAATAGGAGAAAGACACAAAACCAAAGTAGGAGAAAACAACCAAGGCGAGAGCTGAAACACAACTAAAATCAAAGCCTAATAGCTAATAGAGGGGATTTGGATAAGTGAGTTCTAAAAATGATAGAACTAATGTGAAACCATATGTGAGGTCCCACCGAGCATGCCAAAATGTAGCTCTAATAATCTGAATAGAACCACCAGTGTTTGGCTGGGTGGTAAACCAAACCACTAAGAGGCTAGAAGGCTCAGGGGTTCTATGGGCTACAGGAGATCACTAGTGGCTATCTGGTTTGCCAGTTTGCACAAAGATATAGACAAACTTGAAAACTAGGTTGGGGCTAGCGTGAATAGGCACATAAAGTGTGCCAATTACTCTAATGGATCCAACCACAATAAGGCAAGTATCTAAGACTAGACTATGGATTGCATGAATCAAGTGAGAAAAACAATACCAAATGAAGAGAGATAACCAATGAAATGTAAATCTAGAAGCTAAGTCACTTTGAGGCTAAATGAAAGATGTTTTAATCAATAAAGATGTTTTTGAGAAAGGGTTCAAGAGCATGCCTATTCTAAATTTGAGATATCCTTTCAATTCAGTACTATTGTTTTCTAACAATGCAATGTTCTAGTTTAGCAAGAGAGAGAGAATGTTTAAGCAAGTTTTCTAGTTTGTTTTGAGCATGTATGTCTCTACTATGCAAAGAGGAAGGGTTCTTAAGAGAGAAACGGTATACAACAAAGGAATATTTCAAGTAATGAAAGTATTATTTAAACATATACAAATGCAATAAACTTTGGAAACTACTATAAGCAATATACAAAACATCTATTTCACTAAAACAGTTCAAACCCTAGCATATACACTACACAAACAATGGAGTTTCACTTTTCATATCAAAGTGCCTTCAAATCAAACTCAAAGATGAAGTGTAGATGTTTTTCCAACTAGGAATTCAAGCTAAGAAGTAATGTAGGAGGAAGACCAAGTTATGTGCAAGCAGAAGTCCAAACCAAGAGCCAAGAGCAAAGGAGGAGGTGAAGTGAGATCTTGCAATGGTGTAAGAGCTCCACCCAAGTGTACAAATTAGGTGCAATGCCAAATGTAGGAGCTTGGGATCAATCCACAAGGAATCAGGAACAATTAAGAGTAGCAATGGAGTCTCCAAGCAAGTGTGTAGCAGCATATGGGATTCTTTATCCCCAATCAAGCTCAAGAGTACCAAGAATGAATTAAGAGAGATTCAAGAAGGCATGAGAGTCAAGATAGGGAAGAATAATCAAGAGAGTATGTAATGAGAAGAGAGAGATGCTCAAATAAATGAGAAAGAGGCATATATCCCAAGGCAAATATGCCAAATGACCAAAAACTAGCCATTTTTTGTCGTTTGACTTCATTTTGGGCCTTTTAGACATATTTTGCCCAGTCCATGGCCTAGGTCATGGCTTTGGTGAAGGAAACCTATGGTCTAATCTATGTTTTTCCTTCACACAAGTCATGTCTTGGGTCAAATATGGTCTAAGGCTAGTCAATAGGCTCTTAAGAGGCCTTGGGAGGTCTCCAAAAAGACCTATCTTGTGTGCAAAAGGCTCAATATGGACTAGGGATGTATGGGAGGTAGGAATATGATGTGAGATAGGTCCAAGTAGGTAGTAAATGTCTCAAATTAGGATTATCGAGTTAGTAGTATGAACATGCACTGATGTATAATCATAGAGAGGACTAGGGTCATGGGAAGTACAATTACAAGTTATACGTAACTATTTTTCAAAATAAACTGTGTTTTGGAAACTAGACTCGAAATTATATAATTCATGATCTTATACCATATTCAAATTTTGAGTGTAGCCATCTCAAATTATCTATAGAATTTTAGATTTTTTTAATTTATGGAAAATCATGTCCATGAGTAGGCCCTTTTTATCCCCCAACTTTGTGTACTTATCCTAAAACTTGATTTTAATCTAATGATCATGAAACTAATGAGATATAAAATAAATATCCATGTATTGAGTGTGTCATTAATTTGAAATATGTTCATGTTGGCCCACTGATTACATTTGTTCCTCATCGACCTTTATTGTTGTCTATTTTTTCTCGAGGAAGAGAAGCCACGTGGGCTAAGAGTTTTGAATTTTAGCTTTGGATATGTGTTATTACTCATTGTTATAAAAATCTAATCTCTTATCAATTCGAATAGTCTCCTTCACACTAAAATTTTTACTTGAACCTTGAAAAAATCTAAAAAACATGTCTCTCTTCATTTAACACCACCTCACCATCCACATTCTTCACAAAACATGTATGACATATAAATAGTGACAACAAAACCATTAGAAGTGAATTTCCCAACCTAATAATGAACACAACAAAATTCAATGCAATGCAATGTAAAGTGGATAAATCATAAATACATTAATCATACACGAGAACTTCAATGTGTTTGGTAAAGTATTTTTCTAGTGTGTCTAACCCTTATTCGAATAATAGTAGCGATTGATAGGTATAATCTGTTAGGTCTTTTCTATGTGGTAGGAACACCTCTGTTTATTTGTCGAAGCATCTAGATTATGTATCACATAAGGCAAATTCTTAAGTTTGAAGTTTCCATTCCATGTGATTGTAATAATGCACAAGGTTTCAATATTGTATAATATTTTTTCAAACTAAAATTATATACTTAATATATTGTGAAATGCATTGACACTATATAAATGAGTCCCAAAAAAACATAAATGTCACCAATACTACCATCATAATTACTTTAGTTTTTTAGTTTTAAAGGCCGAGTAAAATTTATTTTAAGAATTTCAAAGTACACCGTATGTTACAAAAATTGGAGTCATAAATCTTCAATATGATAGTTTTAACATCTACAAAGGAATTTATAAAATCTGGGTGGTGCCTAATTTCAGATACATCAAAGCACTATATCATTTGGAGAGAGTATACATAGACTAGTGGGGATTCAAACCAAGGGCCAACCGACTACCCAAAATTGAAAATGCTTGTGGTGTATTGTTGGCTATTTTTCCTTTCCTTCATTCATTGAACAAAGAGAAGTGAACAATAATATAAGATTACAGTTTCTTAATGCTTCATACAAAAAAGGTGAGACGGGGTCAACCGTCATGGTTTTGAGTGAGATACACTTGATGATTTACACTCTCTCATTCTACAAAAGACTACTTTATTAAAAATAGAAAATTACACACCTTTTGTTGTAACTTGCACTTTTAGGGCAAGTGCTACTTTTATTGGTCGAATGAGAAATAAGATAATTAAAAGGTAAAATTTATAGTGAGACGGTACTAATAAACCATATCATTATTAACCTTTCTTTCTTTTATTTATCATTTTGGATATTATCTCTAAGTACTGCATCAATATGTGATATTTGAGAGTTATATTAAGTCAAATTACATGGATCTCTAGAAATTATTTCCCATGCCACTTGAAGCAAAACAGATTTAGCCCAACATGGAAATTTGTGGCGTAGAGTTCACTAGTTCCTCATGGGTAGCACGCTAAAATATGGTATGATTCCTAGTTTGTTCATTTGGATTGCACATTACCAACATCTCCAACACTTGCTTCATGGAAGGTTATTGGTTGGGTGCTCTAGTGGTACAAACCAGACCCACCACCTACAACAAGCGCATCATTTTCTAAATACAATTATCTTCCAATATTCACCAATCCAACACTCCCAACTCTCTCCTGCCCATCCAAATTATGTTATGTATCCATTGCACAATGTGATTAACTCCAAAACTCCACCTCATTCGTGGCTTTCATGCCACTCACTAGCTTTAACAAAACCACACCAAACTTTTACACAACCCCTGTGGATCCGATAACATTATTCTCTATTAAGTTATAGATGATGTACTGATTCGAGCGACAATTTGGGTGGTATAACGAGCGCCAAGATGCAGTGGTACAATGGACCATGACTGCCGAAGTGGTTGTTGTAAGGCCCCAGAGCGAGCGATTGGTAGACTGGGTAGGGCTGCGCGTAGCTTTGTATTAAATCTTGGACATTGAATTGTTAAGTTATTTCCTCGAATTCTATTTTGTTTTAAATCCTCACCTGTTATGTCCTCGAGCTCTGTATTGTTTTAAATTTTGGAAGTCAAATTGTCAGCGACAATTATTTCCTCAAATGTTGTATTGTCTTAAATCTCCACCTGTTATTCCTCAAGCCACTCAATCTCCCACGAGATAATATGTATAAATGAAGAACTTCCCGAAAGGGGGAGGCAGACATCTCTTCTCAGAGATAAGCGTATGTTTTGTATTTGCAATTTTTTAAGTAATACGACGTCTCTTCTTAGAGAATTCATTGTTATTATGTTATTTCTATGCTATTAAAATATTTGTCAATCAGACCTTCTGAGTTTTGGATCAGTGGTTTCAGAGCAGTTTGTCTTGAGAGTGTACGATCCCGAGGACGAGGTCAGGGTATAGGAAACTTGGGTGGGAAGCAACAGAGCATCCAAACTTTCCACCTGTTCACTCCAAATGACTTCAAATGGTAGATGACACTGAGACATCTGATCCTTTCAAGGAAATGGTGAATGAAGCCCTCCAATGGCAACAAGTGCAGATGCTACAATAATTTGCTCAAATTCTTCAAACACTTTCGATGGGAAATTTTGGCTTCGCAACTACACGCCCTGCCTCCTCATCAAGGGAACTTACTTTTAGTGCCCCAACACCCTTCAAGGTTCAGGTAAATTTTGATATTCCCACATTTGAAGGCAAAATCAATGTTGATGCAGTACAAATTTGGTTGGATCAACTATCTTCCTACTTCTCTATAAATAAGTTCACCGATGGAGAAAAGATCACTTTTACTCTTCTGAAATCATCATTGCCCATGAAAAATTGGTGGGAAGTGTACAAAAAGAGGTTTAGTATAGATATCATTGGCCTTGGGGTGGAACCTACTTGGGATGATTTTATGGAAGCAGTGAAGGAAGAATATTGTCCCCTCAGAGCATATGATGATCTGTACATAGAGTGGCAGCAACTTCGGGGAGGTAAGGAACAATCTATCCAAGATTACACTGACATTTTTCATTCTCTATTTGTGAGACTAGGCATCCAAGAAAGTGAGAAACACAAGGTTCTCAAATATTGTGGTGGATTACAATGGTACATACGGGGATAAATGGAACTCTTCAATTTGGAAACCATCGGTGAGGCATACAAGTTTGCAGTAGAGATTGAGCAGAAGCATGGAAGAATGGATATAAAGAATCAGTCTTCAAAATGGAAAAGTGATAAAGAAGGTCAAACACGAGGCCAAAATTGGAAGCAAAAGGAAGGAAAGACTGGGAAGTGGTGTGGTTGTCACAAATCTGGAACTCACTCCAAAGAAGAATGTCGAGCTATCAAATCACTGCTTTCTGAGTCACCATCCTCAACATCTACTGCTCTACCTCATACAGACCCTCTAGTCGAAGAGGTTGAAGAAGAAATTATAGAAGTTGATCCTGAATCCATTGTAGCTTCATCACAGACACACGACGAGATGCTAGATGACAAGGAAAGGTTGTTTCACTCTAATTTATGGGTGAAAGGTAAGCCTCTGCATTTCATTCTTGATAGTGGAAGTCAAAAGAATTTAATCTCTACTAATGTTGTGAAAAGCCTAAATCTGTCTATGAAGCCTCACCCAAAACCATACAGTATTGAATGGTTGAATCCAGGGAGAAACCTCCGTGTCACCCACCAATGTCTTCTCTCATATGCAATACAACCTTTCCAAGATGAGGTCTTATGTGATGCGGTCAATCTAGATGTTTGTGATGTACTCTTTGGTCAGCCATTCATGTATGATTGACATGGTATATACGAATCAATAACTAGAAGGATCACTCTCACTCTTAGAACATGATGCTATAGGGTACCAGAAGTACCACCTTCCACATCTGTCTCTTTGCTTAGCACCAAGAAATTTGTTTTCATGGTGGTCAAGCCACAGGAATCCAAAAGGGCTGATGTTATAGCCCTGACAACACAAAAATAGAAGAAAATAGATACTGGGCTGAAGAAGTTCACGGCCTTCCATCCATAGACTGATGGTCAAACAAAAATGGTGAACAATTGGGCCCTGCACAGTTCCATAAACCACAGTCCCTTCCAAGTGTGCATCGGGAATCAAATCAAGACACAACTACCACACCTGATGGGGAACATTGACGCAATGGGGACCATTACTTTTCAAGAAGGGAGGAATGATCTAAGTGATAATTTGGGTGGTATAACGAGTGCCAAGATATGGCGGTACAATGGACCGCAGCTGCCGAAGCGGTTGTTGTAAGGCCCCGGAGCGGGTGGCTAGTAGACTGGGTAGGGTTGCACGTAGCTTTGTATTAAATCTTGGATGCCAAATTGTTGGGTTATTTCCTCAAATTCTATTTTTTTTAAAATCCTCACCCGTTATGTCCTCGAGCTCTATATTGTTTTAAATTTTGGAAGTCAAATTGTCGGTGACAGTTATTTCCTCGAATGTTGTATTGTCTTAAATCTCCACCTGTTATTCCTTGAGCCACTCAATCTCCCACAAGATAATATGTATAAATGAAGAACTTCCCGAAAGGGGGAGGCAGACATCTCTTCTCAGAGATAAGCGTATGTTTTGTATCTGCAATTTTTTGATTCAACAAGACATCTCTTCTCAGAGATAAGCCTATATTTGTATTGCAATTTTTAAGTAATATGATGTCTCTTCTCAGAGAATTCATTGTTATTGTGTTATTTCTATGTTATTGAAATATTCGTCAACCAAAACTTCTGAGTTTTGGATCATGTACCCTACGTCCAACTCTTACAATTGGAAATATGTTGATTTCCATGTTGGTGCATTGTGTGCTTTTCTGACATAAAAAAGCAACACACACAAACATAGAACACTGCCACGGCTACTAAAAATATAGAGTGCACCAAAATTGTATCCAAACGTTGTGATCATAACTTACCTGAACAAGAACCTGATCTTGGCATCAAATTGTAACCCTCACATAACCCCAAATTGCCTAGAAACCCATCTTTGTAAGTTGAATTGTCTAGAGCATCAAAAATTGGGCTAAACAAGAGATTTTCAGATACATTAAAAATACCTAATGATAAGTTTCCTAATTCAACATGAATTTCCCTAAAAGCAAATTATTTGAGAGATAGAGATTGTTCAGTGTGGGCATGTCACCTAAAGATGCAAGGATTTCATCTATAAGCCTATTGTTACCTAGATTGAGCTCAGAGGGTTTATTCAGGGTCGTTAAATTTTTGGGAATTTTGCCTAACAAAAAATTGTGATCGAGCTAGAGAGTAACGATCGAACTTAAGCTCACTAACTCATGTGGAAATAGCCCTGAGAACCAATTGTTTCTCACTTTAAAAACTATAAGACTTGTCAATTATCCAACTTGTGTTAGAAATAGGCCCTAAGAACTGGTTGTTGCTCACTTTGAAAATTAGAAGACTTGTCAACTGTCCAACTTGTGCAAAAATTTCTCTTTTGAGCCAGTTGTTTCTTGCTTCAAAAAATAGAAGATGTGTCAGCTATCTAATGTGTAGGGATTTCTTCTTTGAACTTGTTGCTCGCACCAAAATATAGAAGACATGTCAATTGATCACTCCAAAATATAGAAGACGTGTCAACTGTCCAACTTGTGCAAGTATTTCTTCTTGAAATCAGTTGTTGCTCACTCCAAAATATAGAAGACTTGTCAACTATCCAACTTGTGTAGGAATTTCTCCTTCAAACCGGTTGTTGATCACTTCAACAACTATAAGACTTGTTAGTTGTCTAACTTGTGCAGGAATTTATCATTCGAACCAATTGTTGCTTATCTCTAACCAAGTCAAACTATTAGCTTGGTCAATTGTAACATAAATTTGCCCTTGAAACTTGTTATTTTGAAGGAATAACCTTACAAGACTAGCTTGTCATAGCCCCGCAGGAAATTCACCACTCAGCTAGTTGCCATTGAGTTGTAGAGTATTTAAACTTTTGCAATCTTGAAAAGACCAAGGCAGACTCCCATAATACTTGTTGTTAGAAGCAACGATGCCAAAAAGCATTTTGTTTCTACATAGTTTTTTGGGCAAAGGGCCTTCCAATTGTATACCCATAATGTCCAGCATATAAAGATTGGAATATGTACCCAAGCTCCAAGGAAACCATCCTGTTAAATTGTTATCAATCAACATCAAATAGTCTAATTATCATAGTTTATAGAACTCTACAAGAATTTATCCAGTAAACCGATTACTAAATAGATCTAGAGTCTCCAGATAAATAAGATTGTTGATATTGTCTAGAATTTTGTTGTCTAGCCGATTGTCAAAAATATCTATGATCGATAGCATCCTTATATCATCGATGTTGATCAGAATCTATCCAAAAAAATTGTTGCTCTAAAGCATCAATGTTCTCAACTTGGACAAAGTCGTTAAACTGGGCATAATAATGCTCTACAATTGATTCTTTGACATATCTAAATCCTCGAGCTATGTTAAATTATCCAAAAAAATCATAACTTCACCTTCACAACTATAATTATATATCCCTAATTGCTACAATCGCTTCAAATGCCCGAGCTCTATCGTTATCATGCCACCAAAGGAGAGAATTGTCGCCAATCATGAAGTTCGTTAGAGTCATCATGTTCCTAAGAAAAGTAGGTATTGCCCCATTCAAACTATTTTCATACAAGAAGAGTACTTCGATCTTTGGCGACATTCTGAAATGCAGAGGAATGGAACCATTGAAAGAATTACTTACACTTTCAACTCGCTTAATTCATTGATGTCACTGGGCAGGCTTTCGGTGAACTGATTGCTGGACAAATCAAGCACCCGCAAACGATTGCATTCCAACAGTCCGTAGGGGAAGGACCCATTGAAAGCATTACCTTGGAAAATTAAAGCCTTCAAACTAGGAAGGTGACATATTATAGAAGTTAGATTGTTGAAATTGAGGCGTCAGTGAGATTAGCAGTAGTCATGGCATTGGAAGTATTGCAAGAGATTCCATTTCAATCTTGGGCTAGTCATGGTATTGGAAGTATTGCAGGGGATTTCATTCCAACCGCAGGGGTTGTGATGGGAAGCATACCAGGGACTGAAAGTACTACATGTGGCAATCCAATCCCTTTCTTAATGTTGAGAAGAATTGCACCCTCTTCATAGATGGAAGCCACCAAAGAAAGAAAGCAACAAGGGAAGGGCAACACAAGAGAGCAGAGATCTCAATGTTGTGACCAATTTAGAACATGATTATTGTACCTAAAACTATTTGCAAACAAATCTTGAGAAATAGGATACGTAAACCTCGTACTTAAGTACAATTAAATATCTATTATGTACTAGAAATACAAAATGATTTTATTTATTGTAAGTTATCTTGGAGACCATAACCAAAACATCGACATCGTAAATCTTAAAATGATTCCAATTCCATTTTGATTTAGCCAAACAAAAATTTATGAATTCCATTTTCATTTGAATTTCTCCTAACACAAAATTTAAAATTTTAAGAATCCTCCACCTCCACCTTCTTGCGGGTCAAAGTCGATAGCAGTAATTTTGCGGACTCTTCAATTTTCTTTGGGCATTGATTGCGAAACAGCCGCGATGGTACAGCATAGCGTAAAGGGCAGGACAAGATGTCTCCAGTCTCGATCCTGTCTCTATCTTTGAATTTATGCGCCGTAGATGGATCGCTTTCAAATGTATTTTTCCCAATGGAGACAAAGCATAATTGCGCACGAGGTCTTTATCCCAACCTGTTTTGGGGTCTAAACAAACATAGATTAGTAATAAACAATGGATCAATCGCCATTCATACTTCTGTCGACAGTCAAAGTCTGTATATCAATCGCCATTCATACTTCTGTCGACAGTCAAAGTCTGTGTATCAATCGCCATTCATACTTCCGTCGAATTCGAAAGTCTGTCTACTCTGCCAGGTCAGAAAACGTGCTCCAAAGACTATGTATAATGTCATAAAATAATAATATCAGCAGTTTCTGGATCAGAATACAAAGAGATTGAATATCTCTTTAGAATATGACAGAGAAAAAGTCTCACTGCAAACTTCAAATGACTTTCAATAACAATATCACCGTCTACATGTGAACATATGTCTCAAAGAATACCAACGATCTACTTAAGAATTATTGAAAGGCATCAGCATCTATAAAATGATACTTCCCGTAATTAAATTGAATAAAAAGTATTTTTAAATTTGTGTTGTTACTGTAATAATAGTATTGTTGTGCATATTATGCAAGGTAATAATGAAAATTTAATTGGGTTGATTTTTGAATTTAAAGATTATGTAGTGATTTGTAGATTTAATGGATTCTGGGTTCGGTCAAAAGATTTGTATCAATGGGTTTATGCTTCTTGGACTAATGAATGCATGATCCATTTATGTTTTAAAGGTTTTTATATAGTTTAGTTTTTTTAACGTAAAGATTATCAGAGAGTTTGGAAGGAGGGACATTGGTTTTGGGGAAGAGTTGGGCTCGTTCTTCGACTTTGATCACTCAACAATGGTGGTTTCCAAAATGTCAGTTTGGGTTCAACTCCCAAACTTCCATGTGCTCTTTTGGCATCCCTTAGTATGTGAAGCCAGTGGTAACTCACTGGAAAAATTCATCAAGATGGATATTGAGTAGTCTACACAAAGGGTGTTTACCTATATCCATAATTATGTGGATGTAGACCTTAAAGTAAAGGTCTCCCATATAGAATCTATCTGAAACATGAAAACTTCCTTCAAATCCAAATCTTAGATTATGAAAACACTGGCTTTAGATGTCATTTACGCCACCAAATTAGGCATTTCCAAGGGGTCTATCCTCATGCAGGAAGCTAAAAAAGAAAAAGGACCAGTCTTATCATCCTAAACATTGGCAACCATATAAGTACACTTTTCCAAACAAGGACACGAAAATTTCTAAAGATGGCACAGGGAATAAAGAAGGTTCAAAAGTTATTAGAGAATTGACTGTCACAGATTCCTCTTTCCAAATGACATTTGTAAGTAATGCTACAGAGGGAGGTATCATGAGATCACATGAATCTGAAACTTTTGAATCTGATAAGGATCAATCTCTATTCGATCCTCATCATAATCTTGTGCTTCTGATAGATATTTCTAGTCCATTGGAGATTAGTTGTTCAGAGGACTATACTGATATTCAAAAGAAAAAAGGCAAAAAATATTGTATAGTGGATATGAAATTTGGCTTTCTATGATTTTATTATTATTCTTTTGTTTTCTTGGCTTGTCTAGCTTGGTGTGGCTTTGCTTTTGGGGTTTGGCTTTTCCACCCATCTTTTTTTGTATGACTAGCATTGTACTATAGATTTTTATATCAATAAAAGTGTGCTTTTCAATCAATAAAACTTTTTGTCATCTAAAAATTATGTAAATGGCCATCCAATTTAAATCATGAATTCTTTAGTTGTTTACTCAAACCACGAGTTTTTGTTTTCAATCTAAATTTAGGTAACTTCTGAAAATATTTGTAGTTTATTGAAAATATAGGTCAATTTTACATTTGAGAGAAAGGTTGTAAAGCATTTTCTTTTTTAAATGAAAGATTGTAATGGGAAACTTAACCGTGGACACAATCGCACACAATTTCAATCATGGTCTAAACACTGAGAAAATTTCTTTTACATTTTCAAGCAAGATGAATATTTGGATAGAAATATGTTGGACGAGCCAAAAACAAATAGAAAGAAAAGAAGGATGAATAATAAGATGGAGGTCAAGAAAATGAAGAAGGTGAAGATGATTTAGTAGCTTCACCTACATAGCAGTATTGTGGAGAGTAATCCGAGCAATCGCCTCCTCTTTTCACTTGATTATAAGAGTTCAATAGTTACAGCATATAAAATAATGTTACAGGGAACTGCTCACACCTCCCTTGTGCTCTAAACCATAAAATATCTTCACATTCAAAACCCTCAATGATTGCCACTAGAAGCTTATAGAAAATTCTATCCCTAATCGTACAATCCTGCCAAAATGGCATTCTCACTACCATGGTAAAATTTGAGAATGCTTTAGATTAACTTGAAATATATAATATAGGTGGTATTTTAGAATGTTTTAGATTGATAAGAACATTCAATCCAAGATTAAGATGGGGAACAATGAAAAAATTCCAGTTGTGGGCAGAGGGACTACCATCATTTGCACTAAGCAAGGTGAAAGAAGAGCAATACAGGATGTCTATTGTGCTCTAAAGTTAAAACACAATCTTTTGAGCATTGGACAGTTGGTCCAAAAAGGATATAGACTCTAGATGGAAAATGGAGAGTGCACGATCTTTGACAAGGATGGAATCTAGAGAAAGATAACTAAGCTTCAAATAACAAAGAACAATATATTTTTTCTCAATATGCAAACTGATTCTCCTAAGAAGATGAAGAGTATAGTAGTACTATAACAAGTAGCCTTCAAAACAGTCATCAAAGTCACATCTAGACTCTGGCATTTGAGGTATGGCCATTTAAGTCATTATGGATTAAGTCTTTTGTCCAAGAAAGATATGGTTACCAGACTACCAATAATAGTAGAACCTAATAGAAAATGTGAGGCATGAATTTTAGGAAAATAAAATAGATGGCACTTTCAATCAAGGATGTCTAGGAGGGAAAAAAACACCATTGAAATTAGAGCACTCAAATTTGTGTGACCCAATGAAAACTCTCACTTTTGCTAAGAATGCATATTTCTTTACCTTCATAGATGACTACAATAGGAAGACTTGTGTTTATTTATTAAAGAATAAATCTAAAGTTTTTGAGAAATTCAATTGGTTCAAGGCATTGGTTGAGAAACAAAATGGGCACTTCATCAAAGCCCTAAGAATAGATAGAGGGGGAGAGTATGTCTCTAAAAAAAATTTGAGTTTTTGTAGGAATGAAGGCATTGAAAAATAATTCACCACCAGATACACTCCAGAACAAAATAGAGTGGCTAAAAAGAAGAATAGAACCATTCAAGAGATGGTTGCAAGCATGTTGAAGGCCAATGGACTTTCAAATGAGTTTTGAGGTGAAGTTGTAGCAATAGCAGTATACTTGTCAAATAGATGTCCAATAAAGGTCGTATGAGATAGGATTCGATAAGAAGTGTGGACAAACTAGAAAATATAGTGTTGAGCATCGAAGAATCTTTAAGTGTGTGGTATATGCACTTGTGACAAAGGAAAAGAGGAAAAAAATTGAGGATAAAGGAGAAAAGTGCATCTTCATTGGCCATAGTGAAGAGTCTAAAGCATATAGACTATATAATCTTGTTACCAAGAAGATTATGAGTAGCATGGATGTTGAATTCATTGAGAATGAATCATGGGATGGCACTCTCCTCAACTCGGCATGTTTCTCATGGTTAGGAGACTGCAACTCCATTATCTTATGAATCAAGCTTCACTTGGCTCCTTCACTCTCACTTGGAGTCTTATCTTTGGAAATTTTGCTTCCACAATAGCATGTTGCCTTGTTCTCATTCATTCTTTTCATCTACTCCCAACTCCTCAACTGGAATGTTCACATCTCCTTCTAAGGCTTTGGCTCATCACAATCTTCTTTAGTTGTGATCCTCCACTTTGATAGCTTGTCAAAAGGCTATAAATGAACATGCTACAACATGTTACAACTCTTTCTTACAAACTATTATTGCGATGTATTAATATGCATTACCATTTTCTCTATGAATAATACAAGTCACTAAATACTTTGGGCTAGTGGAATGAACTCGACAGACTCTACTTCTCCAGAATTCATTGATAAATACAAATGCCTCTAATATATAGATGGATTTAACACATAGAGAATGGAATTTTATGCCATTCACAATCTTCTAATTGCCTTACAACAAGTTGTTAGCTGGAATGGATTTGTGTAGTGAAGTCTACCCAAAACCATTCCAGCTAGCATTATTATAAGGTAATTAAAATATTGTGAATGCCAAATCATTTCATTCTCTATGTGTTAAGCCCTCTATATATCAGAGGCATTTGAATTTATCAATAAATTTTGTAGCAGGGAAATCTGTCAAGTTCATTCCACTAGCTCAAAGTATTGAGTGACTTGTATTATTCATAAAGCAAATTACAGATGCACTAGGCTACATCCCAACAATAGCTAGTAAGAAAGCAGAAGCTTGTAGAGTTGTGTGTGTTTGTATTACTAATAGATCAAATGGCAATGCATCTTAATGCATCCCAATAACAACTAGTAAGCAAGAGTTGTTACATGTTCATTTATAGCCTTTTGACAAGCTATCAAAATGGAGGATCACAACTAAAGAAGATTGTGTTGAGTCAAAGCCTTAGGAGGAGACGTGAGCGTTCTAGCTAAGGAGTTGGGAGTAGATGAATAGAGTGAAGGAGGACAAGGTAACACATCATTGTAGAAGTGAAATTTCCAAGGAGAAGACTCTGAGTGAGAGTGCAGGAGCCAAGTGAAGCCTGATTCAGAGGATAATGGAGTTACAGTCACCTAAATATGAGAAACACACCGAGTTGAGGAGAGTGTCACAAGTTTGTTAAAGACCATTCCATAGGCCAATGAAGAGTTTCTTTATGGGCACGTTGCCCACCTAGAGTGTGCTCTTCTTTGTCACATGGTGATGTTGTTTGATGTTTGCGTGAAAGGAATTGGGCACTGTATTAGTGGAGCTCATAATGGTGATAAGAATATGCCACATGTAGTGAAAATTAGAAGTGTTATGCAGGGAATGGGTGATCCATCTACTCCACAATGGCCCAGCACTGAGAGGGTTGTAAAAGATAAGATTCTTGAGGCATCATTCAAGGCAAGTGAAGAAGAGGTCTATGTGGATTATCCACCTAGCTATGAAGTCTTGGGATAAGAAGACAAGGTGTATAGGTTGAAGAAAACACTCTAGGGCTTAAGCAAGCACCAAGGACATGGTATTGTAGAATTGATTCATATTTTACTAGCAACGGCCTCAATAAAAGTAGTAGTGAGCCCACACTTTATATCAAGGCTAGCCATGGTAAGATTTTGATTGTTGTACCATATGTAGATGATCCGATCTTTACAAGAAATAATGATCATTTCATTATTGAGTTTAAAGAAACAATGAAAAGAGAATTTAAAATGACATACTTAGGTTTGTTAATGTATTTAATTGGCATAAAACTACAACAAATGGATCATGGCATATTTATCTCTCAATCCAAATATGCCACAAAAATCTTGAAGAGATTTAGAATGTTGAATAGTAAGCCTGCTCTAATACCAATTAATAGGAATTAAAATGTTCCACTCCGGCATTCACTGTATGCTGTTTGCTCTAAGATCAATACAAGTGCCTCAAATGTTTAGAGGGCTTTCTCAAACCAAAAAGATTCAGCTTTCTTACATCTCCGCAAGCTTGTGCTTGCTTTACCAACTTCAACTGAGATGCTCTGTGCATTCATACGCATAATAACACAATATAAGTGCCTCATTTAAATAGAGGTCTTAACCACCTGAACAATGACAAACATAATTATGACAGTCGTTGGTGGAGGACACTATAGTCCAGTTTCGGTGCAAGTGGATTTGCTTTCAGTGGAGTGGGACCAGACAGAGGTGGAGGAAATTATCATTACCAAAAAAAATATCTTCACATTTAGCACTCTCGATAATTGCCACTTGAAGCTTATAGCAAATCCTACCCTGATCATATGATCCTGCTAAAATGGCACTCTCACTAATGCTTTAGATTAACTTAAAATAGAATATATATGTAGTGTTATAAAAATTATTTCAATTCTATATGTGGTAAAAACAAATTCTTTATAATGTAGACTAGATTTTTTTTAAAGGGGAATTTTTTTGAGTAACAATCAAATGGATGTCAAATTTAAGGTTAGAATTAAAATTGAACACACAACTCCATTACAATGTAACACAATTCACGGATACCATCGTAGAATGCCTTGAGCAGTGTAATTATTATATATATTATATACTATATTGTATTTATATATTATATGTATATAATAATTTAATAATAATGTTTGATAAAGGGCTTAACAGTGGATCATGTAATAAATTTAGTTAATCTATTTTTTTGGATTGTGTTGGATATTAGGTCTGATACTAACAATATTGTTGAAATTTAGACATTTAGTATCACTTCTCACTTTCTTTTTTGATATTAGGTCTGATACTAACAATATTGTTGAAACAATATCTTTATTGAAAAGATTGTAAATTACCTTATAAAAGGATAAAAAAACATCATTACAAAAAAGGATTCTCAACTGATTATTAATACAGTTTTAGGAGGCAATGTCAAAACTTGGAGGAAATAACTCATATAACTTCACAATTTAATTGATTTGATATAACAGTCTACATCCTCTTACTTAAATAATAGTCTTATCAATAAATATATATATGATATAATAAATAAATACATAGTTTTTATGTATGCTCTTCTAGCATGGTTTGTGGGTGATGGGCTGACCTTAGACTGGAAACACGGACTCAATTTTAAAACCTTTATACTAGACACATACGTCCCTTACATACAAAAAATCATAAAAATGACCCTGCAGAGTTAGTAGTTATGACCCTGCAGAGTCCGTAGTTATGAACCTACAGAGTCCGTAGAATCTGGAAAGCTTTGAGAAATGGAGAATTTGAATGCTCTGATAACAAAATTGATGGACTGCCCTTAACCTAGCCATCCTTTCTATGCGCTGATCGGAATTTTTCCAATTTGTCACTCACTGATACCTCAGTCAATTTTTCTTCTGTCTCAGAGTGTTTCCGTTTGTTTGATCTCTTGACTTCAGAAAAATAGCCAGCAGCTCCATATATCTCTTGCATCTGTCTATCAAGCCAAGCAAGATAGCTCACAACAGCAACACCTTCACGTATATGGGCATTTCTTAAGCCATCAAGCTCCACAGGATTATTTAAACCTTTTGAGAGATCGAGAGGTGACCGTTGCTACAGAACCCGCTCAGATGGCAACCTTGAGTACACAGCAAAACAGCATGACACAGGGTCAATCCATATTAGATTATGTTTCTCTTTTGTTGTTATAGTTTTTTTTTTTGGGGGTAGAGAATGCAGTCTTCTTCTCGAGTAGATTATCCCATGCCCTGCCACTCAAAATGTAGCGAATAGCAAATAGATGTAATGGCGCCCATTACCCGCCATTGAAACAAATATAGCCTGTGTCCTCTGTTGCGGACCATCCATTCCCTTGACCATGGCAACTGCAATACTCTCCTCTTCAATCAAATCCTTTGAGGCGGGTAAAGACTTCTCCACTTTCTTCAAATTAATTTTGCCAACGCCAGCTGAATTTGAACGAGAGAGACTATCAGAAATTGTCCGAGAGGAAGTCTCTGTATTGAACGCCAAAATGCCATCTCCCGATGTTTGTGTCAAAGCATTTTGTACTTCGTCACTTTCACCTTTATTCTCTTCTAAACCAGGTGCATCAAGATTCTCAGTGCCGATTTAATTTTCAAGTTCTGCCTCCAGCTCAATAACCACTCCTTTTCCTCCTAGCTCTAGAGCAGCATTCTTCTCCAAAGCATTTGTTCCTTGAAGTCCTTTGCATACCTCTCATAGGCTTCTAATGTAAACTCTGATCAGAATCAAATCCAAACCTACTTTCTTCATTAGAGACCAATAGTTCTCCATTTGCGTTTATCCTCCATAATGATATTCGATTTATTTTTTTTCTTCTCTCCTTACATCTCTTCCCTTGAATGAGAGGTCCTTTCCTCTCTGTCCTTCCTCTCTTTCTCTTCTACGTCCCTCTTCTTATCCTCTTCTCCCTAAATAAATTCTCTTCTGCTCTTTTTACCTCCTCCCTAACTTCTACGCCCAACTTGGGCACTAAGACCAACAAGAAAGATTTACCATTCAACCAATATACTAATTTGGAGAAGATTTATCTCCACTAATATCTTACGGTTGAAAGATTTCAACCATTCCCCTCATTTGTTCTTTAAGCCAAGATTGGCTGCCAACATGGGGATTCTCTCTTACCTAATTTTACCTTTTCACTCCTTTTATTTTTTTATTGAATATTTACATTTATTCCTCCTTAACAACATTTTGGAGGGAAAAGACAACAATATGAATTCAAATACAAAACTAAGACATGACTTGAGCTTTGTATGCTTGAGAATTTCCAACTTGACCATGTCTTCATGTAGCTATTGTAGATGCTTTTGAGATGCCCCTGCATCAGTGGGGGTGCACATTGTAATAACTTTGCATGGTGTGAATCCCACATTTGGTTTGGTTACAATCTGCACACACATTGCAAGCACTATGTCGAATTCATCTTCTCTGCACAGAAATGGACTGCACGGTTAATAGTTAGACTATAATGTCTTCTTTTTTATTATTATTGATATGTGCTTTTGTTTGATAATTTGCATACACTCCACTGATTGCACTATGTTTGAGGCACCCACTGGATTTTGGATCAAATTTATGGGATAGCTTAGTAGTCATCTTGATGGTTTTTGAACCTTGGTCTGTTGGTTTGGATGGAATTCCATCTCCAATCAAAACATTTTCCCTAGTGGATGACATAGGTACCTTTGGTGTCCTCCTCCTTGCATGGGTCTGGAGTGGGGCTTTTGTTGTTTTGACAATCATTTATTGTAGTGTATTGGTTGGTTGTAGTCAATGGATGGTGGTCATATATATATATATATATAGGCGGGTCGGGGGGTGGGAGAGCGGGGGGGAGGCGAGGTGTCGGGGGGCGGGGGGGTTAGTAGCTCATCGGATAGGTTATGTGCCTAGAGATTAGATAGTATTCGCTACGCTCAGGGTAGTAGTTGAAGGTTGATCATTGTTTCGGATAGGACAGGTTAGGTGCTCATCTCTATATATAGAACTGGGGATAGAATCTCATCGCCATCTCTTTTTATTTTGGTTCGAATGTTTTTTACATGATTAATTTCTCGTTATATATGAAGTTAGACTTTGTACTTTTTAATTTCTACTCTTTCTCGATGTTTCTGAAATCATTTTTTATTTTTATTTTTTTATAATTTAAAGTTACTAGTATGCATATTTTAGATAAATCTATATAAAATATACTGATAAATATCATTTTTGAATTAATCATAATTCAATATGATATTTTTATAATTTTATTGTTATTATTATTTATAAATATGATGTGCTAAAATCTATATTTTAATTATAAATTAATTGTGATTATCTATATATTATTTATTAATTAATTATGTATTATATTTTTTATGATAGTTTAAAATTTTATTATTATGATTATTTATAAATATATTACAGTGATATATATTACTAAAAATATTATCTATTTATTTATTATAATGTGATAATATTTTTTATGGTAATTTATTTTTACAATTTCATTGTTATGATTATTTATAAATATGATGTGTAAAAGTTATATATAATCTTTGTGATTATTTATAAATTAATTATTTTTACAATTTCATTATTATGATTATTTATAAATTAGATGTGATAAAATCTATTTATTAGATATAAATTAATTATGATTATGTATATATTATTTATTTATTTATTATGATGTGGTAATATTTTTTAACCAATCAAGTAGAAATCAATTTCACACTAAAAATAATGAGGAAAGTTGTATGGGAAAACAATAAGAAAAAAGTAATATTTAAAAAATCAAATGTAAAAAATTTGTATTTTATTTACGCACTTCAATTTATTCATTTTTTTACTCTTTTTTAATTTTTATTTCTCTAACTTTACTTCTTTTTTTTTTTGGTTTGAATGTATTTGTATTTATATGTTTTTTATTTTTTTAAACCCTCATGTTTATTATTATTATTTTTATTTAGTTATGTCAGTTTTGATATAATTAAATTATTTTATTTTTTATTTCATAATATCGACTTTCAAATAATTAAATGCATATATATATATATATATATATATATATATATATATATATATATATATATATATATATATATATATATATATATATATATATATATATATATATATACTCCTTCTTGCTTGGGCTTTTATTGTTTTGACAATCAATATTTATTGGTCTCGATCGGTGGATGGTGGTCCCTTTTTTCTAGTTTGAATGTCTTCTACATGATTAATTTCTTGCTACATATGTAACCAAACTCGTATCACTTCATATTTAGTGCTTTGTACCCTTCATTTTCTACCCAATGTAGATGTTTCCTAGGTCATTTTTCATTTTCATATTTTGTCGTTTAGGTTGTATTCTAGTTTTTGATTAGATGTAGCAAGAAAAAGGACCTGGGCCCAATACGAAGAAGCCCCTAGGGTTAAATAAAAAACCCAACCACAGGCCAGAGATAGAGCACCGATAGTAATCGAACAACAGAGCCAAAAAGGCTAAGCTACACCCAAAATGAACACAAGAAAAGAGGGACCAGAGCCCAACATAAATCAGCACTTATATGTGCCAAAAATAGCACTCAAGTGGCACAAGAACAGCCACCATCTCGGTAGAAATAGCACACAGACAGTACTAAGCTAAACAATAACAAAACCTGACCTAGCAGGTCACACCTTGGGCTGAGAAACGTGCTTAGGAAGACCCTGATTCCTCCTTTCAATAATAGTTCAATACTCATTCAAGTCTCCATTCACAAAAAAGAGGAGGAAAAGGAGGTAAAAACCTCCCTAGATCCTCAAAATGGGATGGATCCTAGGGAAATGCCACAACAGCATCAACCCTTTCAATAGACTGAACACCAATAATAATGATCCTGGTCTCAGCAGCAACATCAACAGTAACAACATCATCAACAAGAAGGAAAACAATAAGGTAAGACCCTGCTACAGCTCCAACAATAGCATCAGAGGAGAATCTGATAGTAGTCTCAGCATCTGCAATAGTAGTAATAGTAGTGGGGGTCTCAACAATAGTCCCAACCACCCTCATCACCTCCTTAAGAACAACCCCACTAGAGAGCACAACCTCCTTAGTAGACACATCTTTATGAGATGAACCCTTGACCATCAAGTGTTCCAGAAGAGCACCTTTCCACCAAGTTGCATCCCTTTTATGGCATAGGAGAGGATAGCTAGAGGCCAAAAGACTAGTAGCAAAACAACTTCTGCATTTGAAAGGGATGACGTCATAATCTAATTGTTATTTTCAGGGCCTATCCCCCACCAACAAAACCACATCTCCATGAAGAGGTTTGGAGATGTCAATCTCTACCAAGATTCGAGCTACTGTGGAATGTCCCATAATAGAGGTAGTAGAATACTCCTTAAGGAAGCGATGATGGCATTATTGATGCCTTCAAAGAAAGATACCTCCCAAAACTGTAGAGGGAGATTTGGGAGAAGAACCCAACATGTTCTAATGTTAAGCAGCTTAGTGAGGGGATTGAAGGATAAAATCTAGGGCTTGATGGAAAGGGAATGTTCACCCTACATCCAAATCGTGCCATCGAGCACGGAGTCTCTCTGCTTCGAAGAGTCAAAAGTCATAATAAAGAATCCTCTTGTGTAGGGAAATAATTCAATCTTACCATCAATAAATGGTTTTCAAGACTCCATGACCTAATTGTGAAGATTGGGCAGGGAGGGCCACAGCCTATTGAATCTGCAAATCACTCCTCTTTCATGATAATAATCCTCATTATCTGAGACCTTCAAGCCACACACAACAACAAGTAAATCTCAGGCACAGGAGATCGGTTTAGAACCCTGTTGGAGTGAGTTGGACCGAGCACCACCAGTAACAGCAACATCAAAATATTTCCAAGGGCCCCCAAGGAGTCGGAACCTAACAGCAGCATCAACATCAACGACAATCTCTAGTTTTTTTCTCATTGCATTAACAACGAAGTTCCCACTCGCTGCCATTTCAAAAATCCCTATATTAATTTTTAGGTTGTATTCTAATTATATTTACTAAAAAATAATAATATACATATAAAATATTATAATATTTTATATTTATATTCTCATTAAATTAATAAATATCATATATTATATATTCTAATTATATATAATAAATACAATCTATATACTATATAATTAATATATAATAATATAATTAGTTTATATATATTATATACACACATATATAATATGTACTATAACTACTATTAATATATATAATTATAATAGTGTATATATACATACACTATATTTATTCAAATTAATATCTAAAAATAGTAAATATTATATAATAATTTATAATATATAAATATAATTATATATCTAGTATAAATATATATTAATATAAATGCATATTATAAATTATATATACAAATATTTAATAATGGATTAAATATCTCACATACACATATATTTGTTGTGTATAATGATTTTATAATATAAATTATACTATATTATAATATGTTCTAAAAATATAATTATTATATCATATATTTATTATAATAATAATGATATATATTTATATATTACATTAATATAATATATACATCATTTTACCAAAACATAAAACATCCCTTCAGTGTAATCGTGCACAACCTGCACGAAAAGGATTTTGAAAGTACTTTTTCAAACTCTTTCACTTAATAAAACACTTTAAACCATACACTTGCTATGATAATTTATAGTTGACAAAATACCCAAAAAAAAAAAGAGATCCATGTTTTCATATATACAACACTTGTTTCAATCATGTATTAGATAAATGAAATGTTTTTGTGGAAGCTAAAAATTGCATTATGTGATGTCATTAAACTTTGCACATGTATCTCACTGAGCTTCATTGAGTCCATTTCCTGAACTACCCTATCATTTCCCCTCACCATCATCACCTAGCACACATTGAAATATTTCACCACTTTATGTTTTATATGATTTTTCTCTTCCTCAAACTTCGTCATTTCTCAAACTCACTATGAAAAAAATTCCTCCACCTAGCACAACTCATTGCCACATAGTATGTAGGAACACACCAGCGCATTTTCCATTGTCACCTACACTAGAAATATCAAAAATATCTTATTAATGTTACATGTACAAAAGATAAAATGGGTTCAGTAGTCATGGTTTTTCACTGAGGTACAACTAAAAATTTACAGTTGTTCACTTTACAAGCCCCCACTTTACAAATCCCACTTTACCAAAATAGATAATTACATCACTTACAACATAACTTGCACCTTTGGGGTAACTTCTAGTTATAAGATATGGTTATAATTTGTGTGGGTGTCGCTATTGCTTTAAGGAATACGTGAATGTTTGGTATTGATAAGTGTAAGTGTGAATTGCATATTTTGATGGGTCACACAAAATGACATTATGTTGGAGGGGTTTTTCTTCTTCTTTTCCTTTTTTCTTTCTTCTTTCTTTTTCTTTATTTGTTTTCCTTTTCCTTTGGGTAAAATTCTAGGATTACATACATATCAGTGTAGATCTATTCATGTTTTAAATTACATATAGTAGATTATAATTTTTGAGTAAGCATATATCTAAATCTCCTTTTGGATAGAAGTTTAGAATTACATAGATATATTAGTATCTATGTTAATGTTTTGCTTTACATATAGCAGATTATAATTGTTGAGTAAGCATATATTTAAATCATAGTCTTCTTCCACCTAAGCAATGATGACTATGGGGTATCCAATCCATAAAATTAATATAAGGAATGATCCTATAACTATTCGATTGACTCTTTGTGTCAAATAGCTAAATGGGTTTCTACCTTAGTGGATGGTCTAACAAACCATCATCCTCACTAATTAGGCTACAACCCTTTCAATTGGAGTGTTCATATTATAATGAATTTACTTAGATAAATCAAGTCAATTCACAATGATGGATGCAAATATAATTGTCACAAACATAGTAACAAAAATAGAGCATAATAATTAAGAAGAAACTAGAGCACATCCACATCAAATATTGACCAAAAAAAATAGAACTATAAGACTCTGCCACTTCGAGGGGGGAACTCCACAACCATGCAGTAAGAACATAATTTTTAATATGATCCTCAAGTACTAACTGTTTTATTAGAATTTGAAATTGATGGAATATATTAACCCTAATAAATATAAATTGATTAGAATTATAGCAAACATTGTACAAAAACTTTCAATAAGAAAAATGAAAAATACCAAAATTAACAAAGCACAATTGAATTAAAGAAAACTAACAATGAACAAAATAAAAAACATAGTTGTTTATTGTCTATGATATGATTTTGCAAAGGTAACAAACAGTTGGAACTGATTAAGAGAGATTGATTTTGCAAGTGCCACGGAAACTAGAAGTGTAATTATTGAGGGAGAGGAACATCCAAAATAAGACATGATCGACTAGCACTATTGTCCTCTACTAGTTGATTATGTCCTCTACTAGAAAATAAAGAAATTAGGGTAAAGTCATTTGTGGTTGCTTAAAACACATCTATATACAGAAAATTAATCTTCGAATGTGCATGAATGACCAAAAATCAACTTATTCAAATTCAAAACCCTAATAGGGCTTGCAATAGATGAAAACTTATAAAAGAAAAAGAGGGGAGTTTAATAGGTTGAGTTGGACCCAATCAAACCCATGATGATTGGTTTTTACCTACATATTCAATACTCCGAAGAGGAAAATCAAGCCCACTTAGAGTGCTTTGTGAAATTGTGTTCTTTTGACCACATGTCTACATCTAGAGATGGCTTGAATACTTGATAATGCTTTTCTTTGGCTTGGATAAAATAGGCTTTTAACTTGGCTAAGGACTCCTTCAAATGATTAAAATCAAATTTGGTAAGAATATGGAAGCTTTTCTCAGTGCACAAAGTGTAAGTGTGTTTCAATATTTAAATTACCAAGTGGTAGAATAAGTGACTTAAATGTGCCTTTATAGTGATCTAAAAGGAAAAAACCACATGTTTTCCATCCTACAAATACATACCAACTTGTAAATGATGGAAAAACTTTATGTTTTTGAGCAAACAATTATGGACATATAAGTTATGAGTTCTTCAACTTGCACAACAACCATTCCAAAGAATGGAAACACTGTATAACTCATTTATGTGAATAATCCAATGGCTCTTATTTTTATATAGTTTTGCACATGAGTTATAACTTAGGTTATGTCATTTTAGACATTATCTTAAGTAGATGTGAATCAACTCTTACAACAGCCAAAAGGAGAAATTGGAGAAATTGTAATATTGGTTATGGAAAAACTAATAATTAATACTTTCTTTATCTAAAACTTCGCAATCTATTTTTTAATAGAAAGGATGAATTTCCAATGGCCAAAGAGATAGAAAGGTAACTTACTTGATGCAAGACCGCACATAACCTAGAGACAAGTTAAAATTTGTATGAATTTCAAACACAAGGATGCTTCCACCCTTTTATGTTCTCTTATTTTCATGATGAAAATAATTTTATTGTGAATAAAATTGTCAGGGTCTAGGATAGTTTTGTTCAAAGTTATATCATGTCCTTTTATTGTTTGTATAGTTTAATGAAATCAAAGCATTTTATTTGTATTCAATTTATACCCATATTCATATTTTAAACTCACAAAGAACATGATTAGTAGTAAAATGGGAAGCCATTTTGCATGCTTGAAAAAATGTTTTCAAATAAGATGCATGTGGGGAACCATTTATAATGGATTTTCCACAATCCATAGACCATACTTTTGTTGTATCACCTCATTATAAAAGTTAAATTATATTTGACATAATATGGACCGAAAAAAAAGAGATGATAGATTACATTGACAAACCAAGAAAAAAAAGTAAAAACCTAAGAAAGAAGAGGTTGCACACAGGGAAGAATTGCTTTATAGAGTTTGATGTCCATGATGTTCATATGTGCAAAAACACTGATTGAGATAGAACTACAAAAATTCATATTGATTTGAGCCTTAAACATGATTATGGCAAAAACCTAGTGATATGCATAAAAATAGAATGGGAACCCTTGTTGGCAGTGTTGGGATTGAGGTAATGGTCCCACATGTGAAGTTATATTCACTTATATGTTGCATGCTTGGAAACTTGAGATGTCCCTGCTTCATTTGCACTTTTTCCCCATAGATTTTCATAGCAAATAGTGTGGTGAAGTGGTGAGAGATATACTCAAACCTCCATTTTTTTGTTTTGTGTCCACGTGGTAGAGGTACAACATGGAGTGCCTTAACTAACCAGTGCATTCACATTTATGGTTGACATGTCTGTGGGGCCCACCAAATTGGTCAACATCTAATGCTTATGACTTGATTAATGTCCATTAACAACATGTTAAGGCAAAAAATAATGGTTAAGTCAAACAACAACAATTAAGGCAAACAACAATGGTTAAGTCAAATGCTAGTTAAAAAATAAATTTATATATGTTGAAATTTACTTGTTACTTGTGCACCTTTGCCCTATTTTAAGACTATGCTAGGTCTTGTTTGCCATTACACTATTCCTTTTCAACTTGTGTAGGAGCTCGTTTGCCATTACCTGATTTTAGAAGCACACACTATAGGAGCATCCCTGGGGAGGCATTTTACTATATAGGTTGGCTAGCTACAATGAATTTCATTATCTACATTGTTGAGTCTCCAAACCTTGAGCATAATATCAGTTTAGCATCTCAGAAGGGCATATTCATTTAATTGGCATAATACATTTAGGTTTATTTTATGTCAATTGTATTGATGACTGCTTGAAGGAATTAATGATTGGTTAGATCATAATTATTCATTTAATGCATAGTTTATTGAATAGGAAATGTAATTAAGATATGATACATATAATTCAATGAATGCATATGAATTCAATACATAATCATTATTGGATACACTACATATAAATTAATTTGAACTCTATACCTTTGTATTCTAGCTTTATACTATAAATTAATTTGAATGTTTAGAATTTTGATCCATGATCTATTCATTAACTGTGTATATACACTCAATATGAAGCCCATTATTTATACTTCAATGCAACTTATATTGAAACACTCCATTGATTTTATACTTGACTATATTGGTATAATACCCTATGTACTAATGCCCTATTGATTTTGTACTTGACTGTACTAGTATAATGCCCTATTATGATTCCCTATGTACTAATACCCTATTTTAGGGGGCAAAGTATAGGAGTGTGAGTTATGTTTAAAGTAGTAATTAGCATTAAATGAATTATGAATTCAATGAGTTATATATGGCATATCCTAGTTACACTTGACTATTTAATAAATTATGTGTTGAATGAGGGTAAGTGCACAGAGTTGGGAGACAATTTCATGGGCATTTACCATAATACTCCTGCGTTATAGATATTGCATGTATGCATTATGTCTTTAATGTATACATGTTATTGAAAATTAGGCTTTAGAAAACCATACCATAATGCATACACATTATGTACAATGTACATAATGTGTATGTGTTATAATGTGTGCACGTTATATTGACATGAAACAAGAAATAAAAATTCCCAAACCCATGGGCATTGTCATTCCCACTCATTTTGATATTTTCTCTGGCCTTCTCTAAGCCAAATCGGAATAGTTAATCATGTGTACATATTTAACATTCTGGTATTTCTAGTCTTACACACACACACACACACACACACACACACATAACACTTCTTGTATATCATTTAGTCTTTTATCAAAAATAGGGTAAAACATGCACTTACAATAAATTGAAATCAAATAAAATTGGTTCTTGTAAGATTATCAAATATATTAATGAGAATGCATATTTGATAGACTTTCCAGAAGAATTTGACATCAGTCATATATTTAATGTTGTGAATCATTAATCTTATCATGTAATCCAGGAAGAAGTTCAAGATGAGAGCAGATTTGAAGAGTGGACCAGGCATTTACCAAAGAAAAAAACATATTGAGAAGATAGTGGACAACAAGATTACTAATACAAGGGCTAAGAAGTATAATATGTATTAGATAAATGGAAAAGATTACCAAATTATGATAATCCATGGATCACAAAAGAGGACTTGTGAATCTAACAAAATTAGACTCAACTAAACCAAGAGGTTCAGGATTTTAAAAATATGGGGTGGATAATGTACCACTAAATCTGAGATTTATCCTCTCATCATGTATTTAGCCTTTCATTCCCATTTTTTATTATAGTTGAGGAATTTATTTTATATTAATAATAGTCTTGTAACTGGCATAGATTATTTGGGAAAAGGAGACATATATCAACTATAGTGAAGGTTGAATTTGCTACATTTCATATATCGATAAAGAGAGAGATTAGTTAGGAGTGGGTTTATGTTTATTGTATCTAGGATGCCTATTTTATAAGTTGAGGGACAAATATGATGTAATATCTTCTAAATAATAAATATGGGTTGTTGTGTTTGACGTTAAAAGAATAAATGTTCTTGCATTTATTCTCAATATTCCTATTATGCTTAATATTTGTATCAAGTGTTATTTTGTTGATCTATAATAACATGGGTTTGTTTACATTAGGGGGCATCTATAGACACCTAAATTTGACATTTGACACTTGAAAACACTAGTTTTGTCCTATATTTGACATACATGACTTGTGTGTACACATTTAACTCTTAATCACATATTTCCTTATTTTTTTATCTATCTATTAACTTAGACAACCCATTTTTTTGTCATGCATACTTAGTATTTCCTTAGTTTGTTCCATAATTCTCTAAAATCTTAAGTAGACATTCACCATATTCTATATTCTTGATTATGCCTTTCAATACAATGTTGGCAATAGTTGGGCTATGGTGATTATTGGTAGTGCTCATCTTTACTAGTAGTGTCCTAGGACCCTTAATGACTTTTTTAAAATTCACTCTTTCCCTTGGGTCAAACTATACATGTTTCACATGTCTGTTATGGGGGAGATTTAAAAAAATAATCTATATATACAAGAGAAGCCTAAGATCTTATTGACTTGGTGACTACTTAGAAATTGCATTGACAACCACTTTCACATTGAGATATCTATTTGCATGTCATTGAAACACTATCCAAAATCATTTGAATCTAAAAAACCTTAAAGTAATTGTCGTAAAAGCCAAGTCAGAACACTAATATAAGGTCAAAGTTGTATGTTTTCAAGTGTCAAAAGGTAAAGAGTTGCATTCCATTCTATTAGATCACTATGGAATATGCATACAAATAGGTGAGAGAACTACATGTCGTTTGAGCCCTCTTTGGAGTATTATAATGTATGAAATAATCAATAACTCAATATAAAGTGACTAAGACTATCCAACCCATCTCTTACACCATTATTTAAAGTCAAGAAAATGTTCAAAGTGAAGCTATGGTTTCAAGGCAAAGGAAGACAAATTAGGATCTACACACATGACCGAGGGCCAATAAACATCTATAAATTATATTTCTAGGTAGGCTCAACAATATATGAAATAAAAGACAATAAAATTACACTGGATAGTTCTGATAGATAGTGGATGAGACTAGTTGTAGCAGGTGTCTGGTCTTCATCAGTAAAGACCTGATAGATTTTGATAGTCTGATTCATGAGCTGAGCTTTTATAGAGGTTACATAAACTATTTCAAGTGACTATAAACAGGTAGTGAGAAATAAAGAATATAATATCAACTAAGTTCCTTCTTCCTTGCTCATTTATATATTTAGTAAGTATAATCAATTTTAAAAGACAATAAAATTACACATGGATAGTTCTGATAGATAGTGGATGAGACTAGTTGTAGAAGGTGTCTAGTCTTCATCGGTAAAGTCCTAATAGATTTTGACAGTTTGATTCATGAGCTAAGCTTTTATAGAGGTTACATAAACTATTTCAAGTGACTATATACAGGTAGTGAGCAATAAAGAATATAATATCAACTAAGTTCCTTCTTCCTTTCTCATTTATATATTTAGTAAGTATAATCAATTTTAAAAGACAATAAAATTACACGTGGATAGTTCTGATAGATAGTGGATGAGACTAGTTGTAGTAGGTGTTTGGTCTTCATCAGTAAAGTCCTGATAGATTTTGACAGTCTGATTCATGAGCTGAGCTTTTATAGAGGTTACATAAACTATTTCAATTGACTATATACAGGTAGTGAGCAATAAATAATATAATATCAACTAAGTTCCTTCTTCCTTGCTCATTTATATATTTAGTAAGTATAATCAATTTATGTTAAGCAATTCATACTTGTGTAGGTATATTATATCTTACACAATTAGAATTTTAATAGTTTAGGCCTATTTGGAATTTTAAATAAAAAATAATTAAAATAATAACTTGTATGTCTTGCATCCCACTCATTTATACTACAAAAATCCTATGTATAAAATAATGGATATGCAATTCACTATGTATATAACATTACTCAATCATGTGTACTAGCAAAACATGTCATGCATAGGTCTCAGTTTTGTATTTTTTGAATATTTATCTTTTTAATTATACTAATAAATGTAAAATTGACTTAAGTGCATCTTATTCATATTATTTTTCACATTGGGTTCACTGAAATATTTTAATTATTTTTTAATTAATGTTACATAAGCAAATTAAAACTAGGGTTGATTTATATTAAATAAAATAGGGAAATAATCATACAAATATGAATGTAAAAAGATAGATCAATATTGCACTTAGAAGATTATAAATTGACAAATAACTATAAAAGAGAAGTACTTAAATTATTTATGAACTTTGTTATTTATTATGTTCATTAATGTCATTTAAAATGATTTATATCTACTTGGATGTTGTCGATGATTGAGACCCCTATGATGATTGGTACTATTTAGGATTTACTGATAGTTTCCAAATTGATTGTGTAAGTCTGGTGTGCCTCAAATTGTTACGCTTGTACGTATAAATGCCTCCATTGTTTGTGGTTACCTTTGGTCATCTACACTGATCCTTGTTTTCCTTCTCATTTCTTTGAAACCTAATCTTACTTTCAACCACAATAACACCCTTGAAAATAGGTTAGTATGTTGGGTTGAATATCTATATGAGATCATTATTTGGTATGTGTGACATTTGAACATGTCCATTATTTATGACTTTTGACCTTTTGTTTTGTGTAACATTTGAACATGTCCCTTATTTGCAACATTATGCATGTTCTTTATGTGTGGCCCTTAGTCTTGTGTGTACAATATTTACTTATGCGACATTTGAACACATTCCTTATAGATAACCCTTGGCCTTATTGTATGACATTATGTTTGTTGTGTTTGTGTGTTTAGTGCAATGATTCATGCCATTCACTATCTAATGCATAGGAATTTAAATTTATAATTCACTACTATGAGCTTTGAATCATATCCTACTATGATGACATATTTTTCACATATGCTACAATATTAAATGATTACATATTGATATACATGATATAATTAACTTTTCTTTTGAAATGAGTGACTTTCAAGATGCATTCCCTCATCTCAAAAAGAAGGTATCTCAGTGGGATTTTCATACATGAGATAAGCCTCTAAGAGAAAAAAAAATAGTTTTGAATATAGAATACATTCTCAAAGAAAACAAAAAGGTTAAAAAATTTAAACATTGATATAAATTATGGGGCATATGCCATGAATGTATTCACATTACAAGAACAATGTACATAATCATATAATTTTTGGTGCATGATACATATCCATGCACAAGATTAAAATAAAATTTACAAATTCGTATCTACATGCAATTATAGATTCGACATTTATCAATGGGGGCATGATACAAATTCATGCACACTATACTACTTTTCAAATTTAGGTGGTATGATACAAATTCATACCATGTTTTTAATATTATTTGCTATACGTAGACATAATAAAACCATGGATGTACTCCATTTTTTTTATTATGCATTCAAGAACTAGGAATAAAATGATAATTGAATCTACAAGCCATCTGCAATGATTGATTTACTTTAAGTGCATAGTACATACAACTCGGAGATTTTGTGCCCTCCACGATTATAGCTATGAATCCATTATAGATTTCACTATGTTTCATGTTTTGGAGTTATAAAGACCAATATATTAAATTAAGGTTTATGCATCCCTCAATAAGTTTTATATTTTATACTATTTCAATTCTAATTAGGGCTTGGCCACTCTCAATTCGCCATTGGTTCAACAAAAAAAGTAAATATCTTTAAGTGCTTCATGGGAATCACCAATTCTCCAATACTTCAAGGAAGCATCATCTCTAAAAAAAGTTACAAAGCAACATTGGTTTTACACATTTAGGGGTATTCCTCCCTTGTTCTCTTTTTAATTTTCAATTTTTAAAGTTCAAGCTTTTTCAAGATTCAATTTTCTTTTAATTTTCAAATGAACAAACTAACTACTTTATTTGTTTTGCAAAGTTTGCTAAGTTAAAGTGTCTTTCATGATTGAAGTATCTACTCATAGACAAAATGTGTCTTATGCATTCAGGTGTATCTTTACTTTACTCTATTAATCTCATTGCTAAATTAAATAGAGGTAAATATAGTTACTCAAATTTGGTCATGAATACTTGATAATATCAGTTTTGACCTACTTTCACTTTATTTGACTTGAGCACTAAATATGGGCTTATTTTTTCACCTAACTCTATCATAAGCACTTAAATGGACCTATCCCTTTCTAAGTTGTTATCTTATGCCTATAAAAACATTATAAATTGCTAAAAACCCCTCTAAGCATCTGTATAGACATCCTAGATCTTAAAATTTACATGTTTCCTTGTAGGACAAGATCAACCAGTATGGGACAATAGTGGTAGTCGGGTTTTTTTCCTATAGGTTGATCTTCTCCTTTACCACAGGAATGGTCACTTTTAAAATTTAGGCCCTCTATTATAGATTGGTTTGTATTTTTAAGGTAGGTAACATAAAAATTTCCCTTTTTGGATTGCTATAAAAACACATCTAAGTCATATATTCTACCACTTGACAATTTCAATATTAATACACACTTACACTATTGCACACTAAGTAAAGCTTATGTATTCTTACCTAATCTAATTAAAATCATTTGAATCAATCTTTATCCAATTCAAGAGCTTATTTTATCCAAGTCAAAGCAAAACATTATTACGTTTTCAAACCATCTATAGATGCATACATGTTGTCAAAGGAGCACAACTAGAGAAAACACTCTAAGTTGGAGAAGTATGTGGGCTTGATTTCTTTATTCAGAGTACTAGATGTGTAGGCAACAATTAGTCAGCATGGAGGTGATTGGGGTCAGCTCAACCTATTACAATCTCATATTAGTTTTTTTAGCTATTGCAAGCCCTCTTAAGATTTTAACTTTGAAGAAGTTATTTGTAGGTCATTTGCGCACATCTGAAGATCAATTTTCTGCATACAGGGATGTTTTAAGCAACCACAAATGGTCATGCCTTTATTTACTCATTTTTTGACAGAAGAAAAAATTGACCAATAGAAGACAATAGTGCCATTCGATCCTATCCCCTTTTGGACGTTCCTATCCCTTAGCAATTACACTTCTAGTGTTTGTGGCACTTGCAAAATCAGTGTATGTTGATTAGTTCTAGCCACTGTTACACATGTAAAGTTAGATGACAGGGAATAAATAACTAAACCTTCTCATAGTTAATCTTCTTTCATTTGATAATATTTTCTTAATTCTGGTACCTTGCTTTCATTCTACTTGTGGAAAGCTATTTTACAACATTTATTATCATTCTAATCAATTTATCTTAATTATGGTAAATGCATTTTATTAGTTCCAAATTGTGATAAAACAATGAGTACTTGAGGATTATATTAATAATTATGTTCTCATTGCATGGTTGTGAAGGTTGCCCCCTCAAAGTGGTTCGATCTTATAATTAAATTATTTTATTTCACTGTCAACATTTGGTGTGGATGTGCTCTATTTTGTTCTTAATTATTATGATCTATTGTTGTTGCTTTGTTCTTGATAATTATATTTGTATCCATTATTGTGAATTGGTTTGATTTATCTAGATAATTTTATTATAATATAAACACTCCTATTGAAAGAGTTGAAGCTTAATTGACAATGAGGATAGTTTGTTAGATCATCCATCACAATACAAATCCTTTCAAATCTCTGACACGAAGAATCAAATAGATAGGACCAAGATCATTTACTATATAAATTTAACATAACTGAAAGAAGACTACAATTTAAATATATGCTTAAGAAATGTTGATATTTATATAATTATAAATTTCTGCTTAGATATATACTTAGTCAACCATTATAATCTTCTCTATGTAATCTACAATATGAACACAGACGTTTATATAATCCCATAGTTCTATCAAAATATGCCATTCACACTTACACTTAGCAATACCAAACATTCATGTACGCCAGGTATATTATAACCATATCATTCGATTATGCTTTGTCTCCATTGGGAAAAAGTAATTGATCCACTGTTTATTACCAATCTACGGCGTATAAATTCTTAAGATAGAGACAGGATCGAGACTGGAGACCTGTTGCCCTGCCCTTTCCGCTATGCAGTACCATCGCGGCTGTTTCGCAATAAATGCCCAAAGAAAATTGAAGAGTCCTCGAAATTACTGCTATTGACTTTTGACCCACAAGAAGGTGGAGGTGGAGGATTCTTCAAATTAAAAATTCTGTATTAGGTGAAATTTAAATGAAAATGGAATTCGATTTAAATGAAAATGGAATTCATAAATTCTTGTTTGGCGAAATCAAAATCAAAATGAAAATAGAATCGTTTAAGATTCAGATTATGGTCTGGTAGCTTAAAGTTTTGGTTATGGTCTGATAGCTTACAACATATAAGATCAGATCGCCTGGTATTCCTCGTATGCAATAAACCCCTACAAGGCTTACCTACTCTACCCCACGATTTATTTGCAAAGAGTTTTAGGTGCAGAATCATGTTCAGGATCGGTCACAACGTTGGAATGCTTACTCTCTTGTTTCTCACTTGCACCCTTGCTGTTTTCATTCTTCAGTGTGCTTGCATCTCCGAAGATGGCGCAATTCTTCTCAACATTAAAGAAAGGGATTGGATCAGCACAGGGAGTGCTTTCAGCTCCTGGAATGCTTCCCATCAGTTCCCCTGCGGTTGGAGTGGAATCTCTTGCAATACTTTCAATGCCGTTACTACAGTCAATCTCACCGACGCGTCAATTTCAGGGAATCTTACTTCTGCGATATGCCACCTTCCTAGTCTGGATACCTTGATTCTCCAAGGCAATGCTTTCAGGGGATCGTTCCCCTACGGACTGTTGGAATGCAATAGTTTGCAAGTGCTCGATTTGTCCCGCAACCAGTTTGCCGGAAGCCTACCCAGTCGCATCAATGAATTGAGCGAGTTGAGAGTGTTGAACTTGGCAAGTAATTCTTTCAGTGGTTCCATTCCTCCGGCTTTCGGAATGTTGCCAAAGATCGAAGTGTTGTTGTTGGATGCAAATAGTTTGAAAGGGGCAATCCCAGCTTTTCTTGGGAACTTGATGACTCTGACGAACTTTACTATTGGCGATAATTCTCTCCTTGGTGGCGTGATACCGATAGAGCTTGGGAATTTGAAATCACTACAGCAGTTAAGGATATATAATTGCACCTTGGAAGGTGAAATTCCAAATTTTTTCGGTAATTTAACACAGCTCGAGGATTTAGATATGTCAAAAAATCAATTGTGGGGTATTATTCCACCTAGTTTAACGGCTCTGTCCAAGTTGAAGACATTGATGCTTTGGAACAACAGGTTGTCTGGGCAGATTCCAACCAACATCGATGATATGAGGATGCTATCGATGATAGATCTTTCTGGCAATCGACTAGGCGGCAAAATCCCTGACAGAATCAGCAATCTTACTTATTTGGAGGAGTTGAATTTGTTTACTAATCAACTTACCGGACAAATTCCTGAAGAGCTCGGCAAGCTACGACAGTTACGGTATTTGATGTTAAATGATAACAATTTTAAAGGATGGTTGCCACAAAGCTTGGGTGCATATTCCAATCTTTTTATGCTCGATGTCACGGGTCTGCAATTAGAAGGCCCTCTGCCCAAACAACTCTGCAAAAACAAAATGTTGTATGGCTTGGCTGCTTCTTTCAACAAATTCCAGGGGAGTCTGCCTTGGTCTTTACAAGATTGTAAAAGTTTGAACACTCTTCAGCTTAACGACAACCAGTTGAGTGGTGAACTTCCTGCAGGGCTATGGCAAGCTGGGATTGTACAGTTGCTCCTTCAAAATAATAAATTTCAAGGGCAGATTTCTACTGCAATTGGCCAAGCTAAGTCTCTGACTCGGTTAGATATAAGCAACAACCAGTTGGAAGGAAAAATCCCTGAACAAGTTGGACAGTTGACAAGTCTTCTAGTTTTTAAAGCGAGCAACAACCGGTTCTCAGGGCCTATTCCACATGAGCTAGTAGGCTTAAGTTTGATCGGTAATCTCCAGCTTGATCACAATTTTCTGTCAGGCGAAATTCCCAAAAGTTTACAATCTCTGAGAAAACTCTCTGAACTCAAGCTGCATAACAATCGACTTACTGGTGAAATCCCTGCATCTTTGGGCGACATGGCCACACTAAACAGTCTTGATCTCTCAAACAATTTGCTTTCAGGGGAAATTCCTGCCGAATTAGGAAACTTATCATTGACTTTTTTTAATGTATCCAAAAATCGCTTGTTCGGCCCAATTCCCAATGCTCTAGACAATTCGGCTTTCAAAGATAGTTTTCTGGGCAATTTGGGGTTATGCGGGGGTCGCAATTTGATGCTAAGATCATGTTCTTCTTCAAATAAGTTGTCATCGCAGCGATTGGCTATAATTTTGGTGCCCTCTATAGTTTTAGTAGCTGTCGCAGTGTTCTTTGTTTGTGTGTGTTGTTTCTGTGTCAGAAAAGCTTATTGCAAGCCAACATGGAAATTGGTATCTTTCCATTTACCAGCGCTGGATGTGGAGTACATCATCCGCAACTTGAGGGAGAATAATGTTATCGGATCTGGAGGTGCTGCAAAAGTTTACAAGGTCACTCTCCACAACGGCCTGGTGGTAGCGGTGAAGAAGATCAAATTTCCAAGATTTAAAAGAAAACGTCAACATCAAAATGATGAAGTCGAAGTGGAGGTGGAGGTGGACACATTGGGACTCATCCGGCATACCAACATATTAAAACTTCTGTGTTGCATTTCAAGTGAAGAGACAGATTTCAAGTTGTTGGTATATGAGTACATGCCCAATGGGAGCTTGTTGGAACGCCTACAAGCGCAACGACCAAAAATGACATTGTCGTGGCCAATACGCTATAACATCGCACTGGGTGCAGCTCGTGGCCTGAGCTATATGCATCACGATTGCTCACCTCCACTACTGCACAGGGATGTGAAATCTAGCAACATATTGCTGGATGAAAATTTTGAGGCTAAAATTGCAGATTTTGGCCTATGCAAAATACTTGACAACTTGGGGGATGAGTACTCTGTGTCTGGTTATGTAGGATCGTATGGATATATAGCTCCAGGTATGATTTTCTCACCTTTTGTTCATTATTAAATTATCAGTTGAGAATTTATAATGAATAGAATTGACATAATGTAATGGAGAAGGTACAATCTAATCTATAATTATTATCCATGTTTGGAGCTACCTCTTAAGCTCATCATTAAAACAAGAACAAAGTTCTAAAAAAATTTTGTCCTGATGATGAATCTAGGTTCTTGTCTTAATAATAGGCTTCAGAAGTGGCTCAAAACATCAACCATATTACATAATACCATTTACTAAATTGTTATATTCGCTATTGATCTGATTATGTGGTTTGCAGAGTATGCTAATAGACTGAAAGTGAGCAAGAAGAGTGATGTGTACAGCTTTGGTGTGGTTTTGTTAGAGCTGGTGAGTGGCATGAAAGCTACGAATGAGGTGGAGTTTGGAGTTGATCACATTGTGCAATGGATACGCAACATGATTCAGATGGGCAAGGGAGAGTTGGGTGTGTTGGATTGGCGAATATTAGAAGAGAATTGCGTTGAGCAAATGATGCAGGTGTTGCGAGTGGGTCTGGTTTGTACCAACAGGGAGCCCAACCAACGGCCTTCCATGAAGCAAGTGTTGGAGATGTTGGTAATGTGCAATCCACACGAACAAGCCAGGGATAAGACCATATTTCAGAGTGCCACCCTGGACGAACTGGTTTAATTTTAAGACTAGTGATCTCTACACCACAAATAATGTTGGGCTAAAGTCATATGGTGGTCATCATTTACGAATTTGCACATGTGAACTCTTTCCGTTGAGGATGGATCAGATTGTTGAGCAGAAATGTTGAATTAAAAATTTGGTACACAATTCTTCTAAAAGTTTGTAATTTAATAATAAATTTTTAAAATGTCATTGAATAAAGTGTGGAATTCTATTCACTACTCCTCAGCATGGAATTTTCCAGTATATTTCTCAAATGTATTTCAGGGTTTGTAATCTTTAGTATAAGAGCATAACTACCATTAAGGGTATTTGTTATGGGTTATTTTTTTGTCAATTGGTATTTTTTTTTGGTAAATTTTATAAATTTTAAATTTATTAATGAATAAATTTTGAAAAAAGATTTGTTAAGTTTTTTTATAAAATTTTCATAATTTATTAAAATTGTCAAAATATATATATATTAGTTAAGTTTTTTAATAAAATTTTCATAATTTATTAAAATTGTCAAAATATATATATATATATTAGTATTAAATTGTATATATTTTCTTAAAATTTACTTATTATTAATATTTTTCATATTTTTTAATATAAAAATATTTGCTTATAATTTTACACTTCTAAAAAATATTTTTGTTTAAAAATACCATATTACCATAATATAATACATAAATTTTACCAGATATGACATATTCAAAAGTTGCATAATTATATGTGCCCATGATCCATGTTGATATATAAGTTTCATCCCCTCTAACCCATATTTTAGAAGTCCAAAATTAAAGAACTTAGTTTTATAATCCTGCACTAAAACCATTGATTTTCTACAGTCACATCAAAATCAATGCAATAGTAATTGTTAAATAACTATCCAAAGAAATTGAATCCAATAAAATATCGGATGTCTTTAAATCTTGATAGATGACTGTCTTTTTTTTTGGTGGAAAAAAATAAATCCTTTGGGAGCTCCAATTGCTATCTTTAATCTTGCAGAATATGACAATAGAAAAACCTTTGTACACACCACATAAATATATATTACGATTTATTCATATCCTATGTTACGAATGAAAAAGTATGATATATATTTATAAGAAAAAAACTTGTAAACGATAATTATAATTTAAACATGAACATAAACATTACGATAAAATTAGAGAAAAAAAAAAAAAAAAACTCAAACATTTACCACCACTTATTATTCATTTATTTATTTTTGGGTGTGGAAGATTTTACTGGTACATGTTGATAGTGCCTATCACCAACTCAACAACCAAATTTCTCTCTGCAAATGGCTTGTGAATAAATGCTTTTTTTCGGATTCTTAAATTTTTTTAGGTGGATGAAGAAATATACAATTCATGGATGTGATGGATCATAGAAACCTTAGCCAAGTGGTGCGTATTTGGGCTTAGCCATGAAAAGAAGAATCTCAAAAAAGTAAACAGATAACGCAACACTTGCTTGAAATTTGTATGTTGGTCTTTGGCTTTTTGTTTGGGATATTAGAAAACATTGGGATTTTCCTAAAATAATATTGGGTGAATCTTAAGAGGTGCTTATTTCATAGAAAAAGTTATTTTAAATATTTTTATAAAAAATATATGAAAATTAGGAGGCAATTATTTGATAGGCAAAAGGTATTCCAAATATATTTAGAGAATATAAGTGTGTATATTGTTTAGAAATTAAAAACACACCTTTCACATTGGTTTTGATGTATCGCTCCCCACAATTGATCGATTCCTTTGACGATTAAAGATTTCAACCTTTCTTTAGTCTTGATTTCTAGTCAATTTACAAGAAAATTGTGTTAAAATTATTTTTGCTTTGGTGAAATTGTCACGCATTTAACGATAATTTGGAAGTCTAATTAGTTTCTACAATGACTCCATATATGACTACTACGATTTGCCAAGTAATTGATAATTTTGATCTCTAATTATTCCTTAATAAAAATTTTAAGACAAATTTGAAAATTACTCAACTTTAAACAAATGCATTGAAGAAGGCAATCAAAATGACTATCAAAAACCATGCTCTTTCAGCCATCAAGGAATGTATTAAATAAAACTTAGAACCAATATACTAATATAAACTGGAACCTCATCAGGAATGTGAAGAAACATATATGCAAGGGAGAACACAACAATCCTCATGTTCCAACCACTATTTAACAGTTTTCATCCAACGCCTCCTAGTTCCTGTTCAGCGTTCCCACCATCAATAAGATAGTCATACTGATACGATTCCATGGTACGTGGTATGATCATGCAGCTTCTTATCCCAAAAGATAGTAGGTGGCAGGGGAGCACTTACACATGACTATGGTACATTAGCACTATAACAATGTCCAGACCCATCTTGAAGATATAAAACTACGTGAGTAAATTGTTTCAAACGTTCAGCCACTACATCTGCCAATGAATTGAACCTTGAATGTATGGGGTTTATATAACTTAGGAATATAAAAAATCCTTTGTGCTCATTGGTGAGTAAAGGAAGATTGGTAGTTGTTGTGATGGGACAATAAGGTCTCGATTCTTTTCTTCCAATCACAAGCCACATGAAGTGTTTTTCTATATTTTGTTTTAAACATCATTACTAAATTTTAGTTTAAATTTTTCAGTCCAGTATAACTTGATAGAAAAGTACTTAATTAAGAATGATAATGACTATAGTATCCTCAGGTATAGCAAAGTGCTTAATTAAGAATGATAATGACTATAGAATCCTCAGGTATAGCAAAGTACTTAATTAAGAATGATAATGATTATAGTATCCTTGAGTATTAATAATATGTAATTATATATTTTTTTAAATTATAGGAGGCATGCTTCTCTTTAAAGTAATTAATTAAGAATGATAATGATTATAGTATCCTTGAGTATTAATAATATGTAATTATATATTTTTTTTAATTATAAGAGGCATGCTTGTCTTTAATGAAATATTTATTATAAATATTTACAACTTGTAAATTATTCATATAAGTTTGATTGTAGATAAATTTCAAAATATTACTATTTTGTTTTATCATATATAAAAATGAGACATTTTTAAACATTGTTATCTGGAAAAAAGAGACTTTTTTTCTAAACATTATCAATTATATCTTTGATGATTCAATAGAATCTCTGAACATTGCCAATTACATCTCTTATTACAATATTTTTTCCATTTGAGATGAATTATTTATTAAAGTTTGACTAGTTTGAAAGACATGAAGAAAGCATCCAATTTTTCCTTCAATTTCTCACTCTAAAGTTGTACATAAAGAAAAAATCTGATTTGACCATTTTTCTTCTTTCAGATCCTCACTTTAGATCTGTACATGATTATTGAAATAAAAATAAATGTTATAACTCCATAAAATTATAAATAGGTAAAACTAAATAATAAAACCTGAATCCTTCTTAGCACTACAAGTCTGATTATGATTCTTGAAAAAAATCAACATAAAACATGATTTCTTCTTATTACTACAAGTTCGTTTATGATCCTCAATAAAATCAGCATCATAACTCCATGGAATTATAAAAGAGGTGAAACCAGATAATAAAAGATGATTCCTTCTTACCACTACGAGTCTTTTTCCCTTTAGTACAAGTTGATAGATCACTTAGACTTTAAGTTTTAGGTGTTAATCAATCATAGTGGTCAACTCACATTTCATTCCTAATCAACTAGATTGGCTCTAACTAATTGGCCTGATTGATCAAATTTTTTATAACTAAAATATAATGATAATGTTCTAGCAAAAATAAGTAACTATCATAAGCTTAAGGTATATGTAGGAAATGAGCCAAGAAACACTACATATATCATTCTTGATTAATGGTAAAACATAAATAGATATTCATAAAAAACATTATGATCTCCATCTACAAAAGAATATTTAATCTAAAAATTATGTTTTTCAGATGGGAATCATGATGTTTGTTATATATTTTTCCTTATGTTTTTTATCACTCAACAAACATATATGTGGTACTGCTTGACTCATTCCCTACACATACCTCAAGCTTATTATAATTGAAATAAAATTATCCCATCATTTTACTTTTCATGACATCATTTTAGAATCCCACGAATATTAACTTCTAATAGAAAAACCAACAATAAATCTTAATTCCTTCTTAGTGAAAGCTAAGAGAGCACTTAACATGCAGATAAAATTTATGATTTCATTTATGAGTGTATATTACAAAGTATTGGGAAACTAGAGAAAAAATATATATTACAAAGTGTTTGGAAACTAAATGAAAAAATAAGGCATGTTGTGGTTTATTTGCTTCTACCTATATTTGTTGTTATAATAAGAGACAAGTTATGAGAATCACTCATCAATAACATATTTCAAAAATATTAAAAAACATAATTATTAAAGTATATTTGCAACTAAAAATATAAATGCTAACCAAATGAATGGAAACCTAATAATTATTAGGTTTTCATATTTGAAAAAAAAAATAGGAATCTAGCAGATACTATATTCCCATATGTTTTAAAAAAATACTGCTCTGATACCAAAAATGATAGATACCCTCACCTTGTTTACATAAGGTGACAACATCTTCTCAATGATCTAACTTCTTCCTGGTGTTCCATACATTTAAACATACTTATACAGACTCATTCAGATCAATCATTCCTTTGTTGGAAAACTTAAAACTCTTCATTTACCCATTGGCTGTGACATCATCCCTGTAACCCTGTTTCCTCTTCTTATGCAAAGCTCTCTATCCAGTTTCTAAAGGCGATCTATTAATGCATATGCAGGATCAACCAACCAAAACACAAGAGTAGCTGACTCGAGACTTTGATTGTTACCATATCAAATGCTGTTCTTTTAAATAGAAGAAAACAAAATGTCCACTGTAAAGTAATTGTCATCATACCTCATTGTAAAAGGGCTACATTATACATAGGCTCAGTGCTGGCTAAATAAAGGAATACGCATTTCCACCTCAGGTCTGCATATATATATCTCCCTCGCCATGGCTCAAAAGCCCTTTGATATAGACGTATTATTCGATTATCTTCGGGACTGTGTTCTTTCTAATAACCAATCCGCACGTCTCTCTTCCATGGTCGCTGGGCCTTATCAAATAAAATAAAACATCTATTCTCGTTTGGACCTTTGGGACTGTCTAGGAGTGTCAGTTTTACAAAATAAACCCACCTTCGACTTGGCTCCAAGAGCCTTCCAAATAGATGATGACCTTTCCATAGATGAATCTCAAAGAAATGAAGATGGAAGTTACAATTGTCAGCATATTTTGAAGGATCACTTATCAGAGGTGTGTGCTATCACCGTTCATGCAACGCACAATTGCTTCGTGACAGCTTCAAAGGACAATACCTGGTGCTTTTATGATCTCGCATCTGGTTCTTGCCTACAACAGGTTTGTGATGTTTCTGTGGATGATGGATATACGGATGGATATACATCTGCTTCCTTCCACCCCGATGGTCTCATCTTAGGAACAGGCACTGCAGAATCCTTAGTGAGAATTTGGGATGTGAAAACCCAGGCCAATGTTGCGAAGTTTCCTGGGCATAAGGGTCCAGTGACTGATATATCATTTTCAAAGAACGGGTATTTCCTTGCGACAGCAGGATATGATGGTGTCAAATTATGGGATTTGCAAAAGCTGAAGAATTTTCATTATTTTGCTCCTTATGATTCAAATACCTCATCAAATTAATGATCTCTCCATTTGGGAATTGTGCGCTTTATACAGAGTTCTTATGGATCCTTTATAATTACATACGAGTCATCGTGGCTTATACGGGGCTAAATAAAAATAGAAATAAATGAATCCTTGCAAAGAACTGTTTCACTTACTGAATAATATTGAGCCAGACTAAAACCCAGCCCCTGCACACGTTCTCCTTTAACATAATCAGGGAGAAAAAAATCCTCTGCACTCCTTCCATTCTTCAGTAACTCTGCAGCCTCCCTGTTTGCAAAATTTACAATAAATGCTGCATGTGCCTGCAGGAATAAATGACTCATTCTGAAAAGCTGAACGCCATTTCTCTAGTTCATCTTCACCCTGTTTACACTTCCCCTGATACAACTTCTCATCTTACATCCTTTGAGATCCTCTCCTCTTCTTACAGCAACTTTTATTGAATGAGAGGTCCTTCCTCTCTGTCCTTCCTCTCCTCTACGTCCCTCTCATCCTCCTTCTTTTTCTCTTCTTTTTTTTAAAAAACCCCCTCTCTAACTTCTACGCCCAACTTGGGCTCAAGATAAAAACAAAAACAGTTTTAATTACCAACAATATACTAATTTGGAGAAGACTAATATCTTACGGTTGAAAGATTTCAACCACTCCCCTCATTTGTTCTTTAAGCCAAGATTGGCTGCCAACATGGGGATTCCTTCCAACTCATTTTCACCCCTTTTCACTCCTTTTATTTTTATTTTATTTAATATTTACATTTATTCTTCCTTAACAACATTTTGGAGGGAAAAGACAACAATATAAATTCAAATACAAAACTAAGACATGACTTGAGCTTTGTATGCTTGAGAATTTCTAACTTGATCATGCCTTCATGTAGCTATTGTAGATGCTCCTGCATCATACTCTCCCTGTAGAAACAATTTGAACCTTAGTTCAAATGAAATGTTGCCTCCATGCATTAGTCTTCACTATATGCCTGGATCCCAAGGTCTTGTTACCAATACCAATGCTTGTCTTTGTTTGGAATAGTCTTTGTCCTTCATTTTGCTTTTCTTCCTCTTCTGGTATGTTCTTCTCTTCATCTCTTTATCAGCTGTCATCTCCCACTTCCATGCTTCTTCATCTTCATACATGTCTTCTAGATCTTCTTGTTGTTCTTCTTGTTCCATGAGCTTTTCCAATGACTCATATATGTCATTCACTTTAGCTACCTTCATACCTGCATAAAAAACATTCAAAGCCACCTTAGAATCAAAATCTTTAGGCCATGAAGCCTCTTGGTTGTCTTCACATTCTTGCTCCTTGATCAAAACTGTCCTTGCCTCTTTGCTTTGCTCTTATGTTCTTTCACTCTTCCCAATGGTGTCTTCACCATGGCTTGTACCTGTATGTAGCTCTCTTGAAGAACTAAAGAGCTCTTCCAACATTCTCATTTCTTCCTTTAGTGAGCTCTCATTTATCTCACCATTCTCTTCATCAAACTTGGGTCCTTCTTTCTTAAGGATTACTTGCCCTTCATTTCTTATCTCATCTTTTCTTAGCTCTTGCCTCAATTCATTTCCCATCTGATCAATGGTGCCACCATGTTGATATGTGTCTCTACACAACTCTCTTGGAGGATTCAACAACTCTTCTATCCTCTTCATCTCTTCACTCAACACAAGCTCATCCAAATCTTCATGTCCTATATCAAATTTAGGATCAAATTGTCTTTCATTCTCTATAAATACATTCATCCACTTTATGGTTTTTTCATACAAATCAGCTTCTTCATCATCATCAATATACTTATCAAAAACACTATTACCTTGTGTTTCCTTGTTCGTTTCAAACATGTGAACTGATTTCACATCTCCACTTTCATCATCCATCCTCTTGGAACTCCCTCCTTGCTGAATTTTAGTTTTCATAGACATTTTACATTCCTCATTTTCCATCAAAAGATCATTAAATGATTCAAAAACATCATCAGAAACAATTTGTTTACCTTTCCATGTACTTGTGTCATACTCACGCCTTTGGTTGCTTGTGTCAACCTTCACCTTCCTCCATTGATTTATTGGTGTTATTACCTCAACACTCACATCTTCACTCTTTGCCTTCTTAGGCACCCACATTTGATTCTTTCTCTTATCAATTGACTTCACAAGCCATTTAGGCATCCTATAACCATGCTCTTGTACCAGCACCTCCTGTTGCTTGGGAGTTTGCTTCTTCCACCATTTAGGCATTATGTACCCATGGTTAACTGCTTTGTGTGAGGACTTCATCTTCCTCTTGCCTCCTCTAACCTATGTATTAACATCTTCATGCTCACAATAACAATCAAAATCAGGGCTTAACACTTCATTTACCTCTTTGATAGCTTGTTCCATGGAGCAATCTTTCTCTTCCTTTGTGCTTGGTTGTCCTCTTTCTTCTTCTTCTTCTTGGCATTCAATGGCATCATGGAAGTCATCTCATCTTCCATCTCTTTGTTTGCTTGTATGGGTTCTTCAACACCTTCCTCATGCATTAACCAATGCATCTCTTCTTCCTTATCAACAACAGCAAACTTACTTCTTTTTTTTACACATTCACTTGTGCACTTGCTATCCCTTCTTGCACCAATCTCTTTACTCTTCAAGGCCCTTCTCTTGACCTTCATAAGGCTGCTCATACCTGCAATTAACCATGCAAAGACAATCTTAGAAATAAAAACAAGAGACCACAAGGTCCCTATGAGTGCTCTCTTCACCAACACTCCTATCTTTTCAAGTGCTCGTCCTGGCACTTCATCTTTTCTTTCTTCTCTTCTCTTGTCCTCCACAATGAGAACCTTCTTCTCCACCTCTTCCTCTTGCTGCTCACTTGGCAACCTTCTTATCTTCTTCAAGCCTCTATGGGCTTCTCTCTTCTTGGCAATCTCATTTTGCCTTCGTCTCCTCTTCATTAGGAGATCTATTGGCCACTTCATCCTCTTCTTTATTGGCCATACCCACACTTTCTCATTTGATTGCATCCTAGACTCAAACATGTTTTTAATCTTAGCTAAATCTTTCCACAAACTAGCAATGTCTTTATCAAAGTCAACATTAGTCATACCTCTTTTCTTTTGGATGCTTGCTCCCTTCTTTGTACTCTCATGTGCCTTGCTGCTCTGTAGTGCCTTCAACAATGCTTCCATTTCTGAGATCTTCACCCAAGTCTTTTCCACCTTGGTCTCTTGATCCCTTGTCTCACCCAAGCCTTTTCTCTTTAACTGGTCTTTTGACAATCTCCTTGATCTCACCTAGGCCTTTTGCATCCTAGTCTTTTGATCTTTTTCTCAATCTTGCAGCAACTTTTTATACAACACTTCAACAAACACAAATCACAAATCCAAGTTTACTTTACCTTGGGTCTTTCTCTTGAGCATCCACTTGCTCCCTTACTTTTGAGCTTTCCAAGCTTCTCTTCTCAATTCTTCAAACTCCATCCTTTACCTCACCTAAGTCTATTTCACCTTAGTCTTTTGGCAAACTATCCAAGCTTCTTCTTGGATCTTCTTCACTAAGCCTTCCTTGGCTTCTTCTCCTCTTAAGCCTCAATGGCTTGACTGCCTTCCTCTTCACCTGTTTACTTCTCAAACACAATAAACTCAAATCAAATATCAAAGTTACTCATACCTTTTCTTCAGCAGGGTCTTCTAGTGCTTTGTCATGTTGATCTTTTTGCCAAATCCTGTAACAACTTAATCCAAATCCCAAGAGTTTCAAGCTCTGATACCAAAATTGATGCGTTGTCCCTAGACTGCTCTGATACCAAAAATGATAGATACCCTCACCTTGTTTACATACAGGTGACAACATCTTCTCAATGATCTAACTTCTTCCTGGTGTTCCATACATTTAAACATACTTATACAGACTCATTCAGATCAATCATTCCTTTGTTGGAAAACTTAAAACTCTTCATTTACCCATTGGTTGTGATATCATCCCTGTAACCCTGTTTCCTCTTCTTATGCAAAGCTCTCTATCTAGTTTCTAAAGGCGATCTATTAATGCATATGTAGGATCAACCAACTAGAACACAAGAGTAGCTGACTCGAGACTTTGATTGTTACCATATCAAACGCTGTTATTTTAAATAGAAGAAAACAAAATGTCCACTATAAAGTAAATTGTCATCATACCTCACTATAAAAGGGCTACATTATACATAGGCTCAGTGTTGGCTAAATAAAGGAATAAGCATTTCCACCTCAGGTCTGCATATATATATCTCCCTCGCCATGGCTCAAAATCCCTTTGATATAGACGTATTATTCGATTATCTTCGGGACTATGTTCTTTCTAATAACCAATCTGCACGTCTCTCTTCCATGGTCGTGGGCCTTATCAAATAAAATAAAACGTCTATTCTCCTTTGGACCTTCGAGACTGTCTAGGAGTGTCAGTTTTACAAAATAAACCGACCTTTGACTTGGCTCCAAGAGCATTCCAAATAGATGATGACCTTTCCATAGATGAATCTCAAAGAAATGAAGATGGAAGTTACAATTGTCAGCATATTTTGAAGGACCACTTATCAGAGGTGCGTGCTATCACCGTTCATGCAACGCACAATTGCTTTGTGACAGCTTCAATGGACAATACCTGGTGCTTTTATGATCTCGCATCTGGTTCTTGCCTACAACAGGTTAGTGATGCTTGTATGGATGATGGATATACGGATGGATATACATCTGCTTCCTTCCACCCCGATGGTCTCATCTTAGGAACAGGCACTACAGAATCCTTAGTGAGAATTTGGGATGTGAAAACCTAGGCCAATGTTGCAAAGTTTCCTAGGCATAAGGGTCCAGTGATTGATATATCATTTTCAGAGAACGGGTATTTCCTTGCGACAGCAGGATATGATGGTGTCAAATTATGGGATTTGCGAAAGCTGAATAATTTTTGTTCTTTTGCTCCTTATGATTCAAATACCTCATCAAATTAATGATCTCTCCATTTTGGAATTGTGCGCTTTATACAGAGTTCTTATGGATCCTTTATAATTACATACGAGTCATCGTGGCTTATACGGGGCTAAATAAAAATAGAAATAAATGAATCCTTGCAAAGAACTATTTCACTTACTGAATAATATTGAGCCAGAGTAAAACCCAGCCCCTGCACACGTTCTCCTTTAACATAACTGGGGAGAAAAAAATCCTCTGCACTCCTTCCGTTCTTCAATAACTCTACAGCCTCCTTGTTTGCAAAATTTATAATAAATGTTGCATGTGCCTGCAAGAATAAATGACCCGTTCTTAAAAGTTAAACGCCATTTCTCTAGTTCATCTTCAGCCTGTTTACACTTCCCCTGATACAACTTCTCATCTTACATCCTTTGAGATCCTCTCCTCTTCTTACAGCAACTTTTATTGAATGAGAGGTCCTTCCTCTCTGTCCTTCCTCTCCTCTACGTCCCTCTCATCCTCCTTCTTTTTCTCTTCTTTTTTTTAAAAAACCCCCTCTTTAACTTCTACGCCCAACTTGGGCTCAAGATAAAAACAAAAACAGTTTTAATTTCCAACAATATACTAATTTGGAGAAGACTAATATCTTACAGTTGAAAGATTTCAACCACTCCCCTCATTTGTTCTTTAGGCCAAGATTGGCTGCCAACATGGGGATTTCTTCCAACTCATTTTCCCCCCTTTTCACTCCTTTTTTTTTTATTATTTAATATTTACATTTATTCCTCCTTAACAACATTTTGGAGGGAAAAGACAACAATATAAATTCAAATACAAAACTAAGACATGACTTGAGCTTTGTATGCTTGAGAATTTCTAACTTGACCATGCCTTCATGTAGCTATTGTAGATGCTCCTGCATCATGGAACCTAGAACCTATTAGGTTCTAATTTTTGTTTTAGGATTTTGAACAAATGGGAACCTAGTGGCCACTAGGTGCCCATATTATTTCAATAAAATGGAAACTTTATGGCAGCTAGGTTAGTGTTTTATTTTTTTTACACCTAAAAGATGTAAAAGAATAGAAACTATGCATTAATTCAAATTATATAAAAATACAACAATAACAGGATAATTTTAATTGAAAAAGCTAATTTATATTGTACTTGATTAATTATGACCATCATGAATAACTAAATAGACAAGACACTTAGTTCATACTAAACATTTTTAATCTGGAAAGTAGCTAAGAGATTTAAAAAGTCCCAATGTCAAACTATATACACCTAAATTTGGTAATATAGACATTCTAACAACATCAACTTTGTCACACTTTGACATACTTAGATTTTACGTACACGTTTCAATCTTGTGCATTCTTTCCCTTATCCATCTACCCACCTTCTATTTTAGCCAACCCACTTTACCAAATACACATATTTAAAATCATCATACTTAATGGAAAAACTTTCCAAAATACTAAATAGATTGTCTCCATATCTCAAATTATTGATTTCACTTTCAAGACAATACTAGAAACATTTAGACAACTACAATTTATTGCAAGTTTTGACTCTACTAATACTATCTAGGAACAGCGAATGACTATTTTTAAAACTGGAAAGTCTCTATTAGGTTGGCCTAGACATGTTTCATAAGTCAGTTTTAATGAGAAATATCAAAGAGTTAACTATAAATACAAATCAATCCTATGATTATACTCACTTGATCACTACTTAGAAAAGCACATTGAGAAATCAATAAGCACTATATTGAGACATTATCACAAAGGCACACATATCTAAATATCCCTCAAAATAAAAAGCCTAGAGCTAAGTTTAAACACATACGCAAGTCAAAAATGAAAGGTGCCAAGTGTCAAAATCCAAAAATTATATTGCATTATAGATTGATCACAATGGTCAAAAAACACACCTAGATGGGAAAACGACATCCGGATTGAGCCCTCTTTAGAGTATTATAACATAAGCAATGCTTAGTCACTCAACGAAGAGTGATTGAGATTGTCCAACCCAACATAATAACCTATTTTTAAAGGGTGATCTTTTGGTTGAAAGTAGGATTGGCGTTTCAAATGAAGGAGATGGAAAATAAGGATCAATGTAGAGGACCGAAGGTAAGCACATACGTTGGAGGCATCTATAAATGAAGGTGTAGTGGTTTGAGGCACCAAAGACCTACACAATCAATAGAAAAACTATTGATAAGGCCTAAATAATATCGATCACAGTAGGGATCTTATTTATCGGCAACATCTAAGCATGGTTTGAGCTTATGTTTCATGATCTAAAAATTTATAGAGCAAACACAAAGCATTTTTAGAGACAATAATGAACATAAAATCATAATTCATTAATAATTTAATTGTCTTTCTTCCATAGTTCTTTGTCAATTCATAATCTTGCTTGTGTAAAATATAAAAAAGCTTGCTTGTGTAAAATTTAAAATATTTTTTACATTTTAGAAGTAATTATAATTTGCAATGGGAGGCAAGGAGTTTGGAGGCACTACTATTTTTCTCTCTCTCTTTCCTTTTTTTTTTTGAACTTCTCAATTAAAATTTTATATATAATATTAATTTGTTGATAATATTTATAAAACAATTTTAATAGAAAAAATCTTTAAAATATGTAATAAAATTCAATATGAAGTAAGGAGTTTAAAGGAGATGCTACCATTTTTTTTGGAATCTTTTTAACAAATGAAAATTTATGTATGATGTTAATTTGTTGATAATTTTTTTATAATAATGGTTATATAAAATTTATTAAAAACATCTAACAAAATCTAACATTTAATTTTTCATGAAATTATATTTCTGTAAAAGGGTGCTTAAAATTTCTCTCAACATTGGTTTTTAAAATTGTAGACACACTTAAAAAACATACATATTATATTTCAACAATTTTAAAATCTGGTTAAAGAAAAATAAAATGTGAACCTCTATTTATAACAAAAATGAGATTAAAATAAAAATTGGGAGAAACAAATTATTAAAAATTTAAAAATAATAAAAAATTATTAATTAATCTTAATAAATTCAATTAATAATAATTTTTTCTAAATTAAATTTCAAAAACACAACTAATATTAAGATTCTCCTAATTAAATTTAATATTCTTAATAAAAAATGATTAATAAAATTAATTAATTAATAAACTCTCTAAACTTAATTTCATAAAATTAAAATCCATGTAAAAATTAATTGAAGACTAACTCAATCTTAGCCCAAGAGATAACAGGTGGCAGGCGAGCATTTACATGTGACAATGGTAATTAGCAAAACTATGTCCAAGCCTATCTTGACTTGATATAAAACTATGTGAGTAAATGGTTTCAAACTTTATTTTATTTTAAACATCATTACTAAATTCTAGTTTAATTTTTTCATTTGAAAAAAATTAGTCGGTATAAGTTGATAGTAAAGTATTTAATTAAGAATGAAAATGACTATAATACCTTTAGATATTAATAATGTGTAACATTATATATATATTTTTTTAAATTATAGGAAACTTTTTGTTTTTAATGAAGTATTATTTATAAATATTTACAACTTGTAAGTTATTCATATAAATTTGGGTATAGATGAATTTTAAGATATCAACATTTTTATTTGGGAAAAGGAGATATTTTTTCTGAACATTATCAATTATATATCTGATAACTTAATAGAATCTTTGAATATTGTCAATTATATTTCTTATTACAATATTTTTCCCATTTAAAAAGAATTGTTTATTAAAGTGTGGTTGGTTTGAAAGACACAAAGAGAGCATCCATTTGACTAGTTTTCTTCCTTTAGGTTCTCACTTTAGAGTTGTATATGAAGAAAACATTCGATTTGACCATTTTTCTGCTTGCATATACTCACTTAGATCTATACATGATTATTGAAATAAAAATCAACTTTATAACTCCTTAAAATTATAAATAGGTAAAACTAAATGATAAACCTGAATCTTTCTTACCACTACAAGTCTGTTTATGATTCCTGAAAAAAATCAACATAAAATGTGATTTCTTCTTAGTATTACAAGTTCGTTTATGATCCCTAAAAAATCATCATCATAACTCCATAGAATTATAAAATAAGTAAAACCAGATAGTAAAATATGATTCTTTCTTACCATTACAAGCCTTTTTCCCTCTAGTACAAGCTAAGAGATCACTTAAGCTTTAAGTTTTAGATTCTAATCAATCATAGTGGTCATCCCACATTTCATTCCTATTCAACTAGATTGGCTCTAACTATTTCGCTGATTGACCAAAATTTTGATAACTAAAATATAGTGATAATGTTCTTTGATAAGTAACTATAATAAACTTATGGCATGTGCAGAGAATGAGCCAAGAAATACCATATATATCCTTGATCAATGCTAAAACACAAATAGATATTCATAAAAAGCATCATGATCTCCATCTACAAAAGAAGATTCAATGTAAAAATTATTCTTTTGTAGATGGGAATCATGATGATTGTTATATATCTTTCCTTATGTTTTTGATCACTCAGCAAACATATATGTGGTGATTTTTGACTCATTCCCTATACATACCTCAAGTTTACTGTAATCACTTGTTATTGGAAAAAATTATCAGATCATTTTACTTTTCAAGATATCATTTTGGAATCCTGCAAATATTAACTTCCAACAAAGAAACCAATAATAAATCTTGATTCTTTCCTAGTGCAAGCGAAGAGAGCACTTAACTTGAAAATTAAAATTATGAATTCATTTATGGGTGTATATTATAAAGTAGTGGGAAACTAGACCAAAAAAAAGATATTTCAAAGTGTTTGGAAACTAAAAAAAAAATAAGGCATGTTGTGGTTTCGTTGCTTCTAATTACATTTGTTGTTATAATAAGGGACAAGTTATGAGAATCGCTCATTAGTAACACATTCAAAAATATTGAAAAACTTAATTATTAAAGTATATTTGCAACTAAAAGTACAGTCGTTAACCAAATGAATGGAAACACAATAGTTATTAGGTTTTCATATTTTTTTTAATAAATAAGAATCTAGTAGACACTATATTCCCATATGTTTTAAAAAAATTGGAACCTGACACCTACTAGGTTCAAATTTTTGTTTTAGGGTTTTAAACAAATGGGAACCTAGTGGCCACGAGGTGCCCATATTATTTCAATAAAATGGAAACTTTATGGTTGCTAGGTTAGTGTTTTATTTATTTTACACTTAAGAGATGTAAAAGAATATAAATTATAGATTAATTCAGATTATATAAAAATACAACAATAGCATGTTAATCTTGATTGAAAAGCCAATTTATATTATACTAGATTAATTATGACCATCAAGACTAACTAAATGGACAATATACGTAGTTCATACCAAATGTTTGTGAATCTGGGAAGTAGCTAAGAGATTTGAAAATTTCCAATGTCAAACTGTATACACCTAAATTTGGTATTAGACATTCTGGTAACATCAACTTTGTCACACTTTGACATACTTAGATTTTTCATACACATTTGAATCTTGTGCACACTTTCCCCTATCCATCTACCCACCTTCTGCCTTGGCCAACCCGCTTTACTAGATACACATATTTAAAATCATCGTACTTTATGATAAAAATTCAAAATATTAAATAGATTGTCTCCATATCTCAGATTACTAATTTCACTCTCAAGACAATGCTTTAAACATTTAGACAACTATAATTTACTGCAGGTTTTCGACTCTATCAATACTATCTAGGAATACTCAATGACTATTTTTAAAATTGAGAAGTCTCTATTAGGTTGGCCTAGACATGTTTTATAAGTCAATTATAGTGAGAAATATCAAAGAGTTAGCTATAAATACAAATCAATCTTAAGGTTATACTCATTTGATCACTGCTTGGGAAAGCACACTGAGAAATCAATTATCACTCTATTGAGACATTATCACAAAGGCATGCATATCTAAATATCCCTTAAAATAAAAGCCTTAGAGCTAAGTTTAAATATATATGCAAGTCAAAAATGAAAGGTGCCAAGTGTCATAATCTAAAAATTGCCTTGCATTATAGATTGATGACAATGGTCAAAAAACACACCTAGGTGGGAAAACTACATCTAGATTGAACCCTCTCTAGAGCATTATATTCTAAACAATGCTTATTCACTCAACTAAGAGTGGTTGAGGTTTTCCAACCCAACATAATAACCTATTTTTCAAGGGTGATCTTGTAGTTGAAAGTGGGATTAGGGTTTCAAATAAAGGAGAAGGAAAATAAAGATTAATGTAGAGGACCAAAGTTAAGCACATACATTGGAGGCATCTATAGGTAAAGGTGTATTGGTTTGAGGCACCAAAAACCTACACAATCAATAGGGAAACTATCAACAAGGCCTACATAAAATCAATCATAGTAGGGGCCTCAATTGTCAGTAACATCTAAGCATGGTTTGAGCTTATGTTTCAAAATTTGAGAAGTTATAAAGCAAACACAAAGCATTTTTAGAGACAATAATGGACATAGTGAGAATCATAATTCATAAACAAGTTAATTATCTCTCTTCCATAGTTATTTGTCAATTCATAATCTTCTAGGTGTAATATCAATCTATCTTTTTACATTCAGATTTGTATGATTATTGCCCTATGTTATGTAATCTAAATCAGCCCTAGTTTTACTTTATTTAGGTCACATTGATAATAAAAAAAATAAGTAAAATGTTTTGGTGAACCCAATGTGAAAAAAATATGAATATCATTCATTTAAGTCAATTTTACATGTAAGTATAATCCAAAAAAACAAATATTTAAAAATACAAAACTAGGACCTATGCATGACATGTTTTGCTAGTACATGTGACTGATTAATGTTATATACATCCAGTGAATCACATATCCATTTTTTATATACATTATTTTCGTAGTATACATGAATAGGATGCATGACGTACAAGTTATTGATTTTATTATTTTGGATTTAGAGTATCAAAATAGGTCAAAACTATTAAAAGTGAGATTGCATAAGATATAACACATACTACACGAATATGAATTGTTTAATATATATATTGATTGCACTTACTAAATATATTAATGAGCAATGGAGAAGGAAATCACTTGATATTATTTTATTTATCATTCACTACTTTTATATAGTCACTTGAAATAGTCTAAGTAAGTTCTATTATTGCTCAACTCAAGAAACATATTGTTAAAATATACTAGGACTTTGTCAACAAAGACTAGACACTTACAATAACCAATTCCATCCACTATGTATTAGAACTATCACTAAGTAATTTTCTAGTATTTTATTTTATAGATTATTGAGCCTACTTAACAATATGATTTTTAGATATTTTTTTGGTCCTTAGTTATGTGTGTAGATCCTAATTTTGTCTTCCTTTTTCTTAAAATTGTAGCTTTACTTTGGACACTTGTTTGACTTGAAAGAAGTGGGTAAAAGATGGGTTTGACAACCCTAATCACTCCCCATTGAGTGATTAAGCATTTCATACATTCCAATACTCTAAATATGGTTCAAACCATATGTAGTCCTCTTAACTATGTATATGCATACTCCATAGTGTTTCACTAGAAATAAATACAACTCTTTGGCTTGTGACACTTGAAGACATGCAACTTTGACCTTGTGTTAGTGTTCAAAATTGGATTATAGTATTGTTCCTTTGAGGTTTTTTCAGATTCAAATGATTTTGGATAGTGTCTTAAGGACATGCAAATAGATCTCTCAATGTGAAAGTTGCATTCAATGTAATTTTTAAGTAATCCCCAAGTGAATATGACCTCAGGCATCTCTTGTATATATGGATGAATCTTTGAAATTTCCTCCCATAACCAGCATGTGAAACATGTATACTTTGACCCAAGGGAGAGAGTTAATTTTAAAATAGTTGTTAAGGGCTAGTGAAGGCAAACACGACCAATAACTATTAGATTTTGACTATTTTAGACATTGTCTTGAAAGGGAAATCAAGAATCTAGAATACAGAGATAATCTACTTAGCATTTTAGAGCATTATGGGACAGACTAGGGAAATCTTGAGTATGAATGAAAATAAACTGGGTTGTCCAGGTTAATATAAATAGGTGAGGATGTGACCAAGAGTTAAATGTGTACACACAAGTCATGTATGTCAAATATAGGCCAAAAATGATGTTTTCAAGTGTCAAATATCAACTTTAGGTGTCTATAGATGCCACTAATATAGACGAACCTCTCTTAATGTAAATAAATAAAACAACACTTTATAAAAATATTAAGCACAACATAAGTAATGAGAATAAATGCAAATGCACTTTTATTTTTAACAACAAACATAATAACCCATCTTTATTCTTCATAAGATATTACATCAGCTTTGTCCCTCAACTTCTAAAATATGTCTCCTAAATACAACTAATCTCCTTCTCTAATAAATTATAAAAATTAAAAACTCTAACCTTCCTTATAGGTGACATTTATCTCCCTTTCCTAGAAAACCTACAGTAATTACAAGACTGTTATTAATAGAAAATAAATTCTTCAACTATACTAAAAAAAAGTGAATGAAATAATAAATATGGGATGAGAGAATAAATCTCATATTTAGTGGTGAATCATCCACCCATATTTTTAAAATTATGAACAACCTAGTTTAGTTGAGTCTAGTTTGTTAACTTCATCAATCCTCTTCTATGATCCAAGTGTTATCAAAATATAGTAATCATTTCCATTTCACTAAATACATCTTATAATTATTTTCCCTTGTAGCATTAACCTTGTTCTCCACTATCTTCTCAAAATATTCTTTGTTCTTCTTTGGTGATTACCTAGTCCACTCTTCAAATCCACTCTCATCTTGAACTTATTCCAGGCTTGCATGATAGGAATAAAGGTTCACAACTTTGAATATAAGACAGATGTCAAATTCTTTTGTCAAGTCTATCAAATATGCATTCTCGTTACTATTTTTTAGAATCTTGTAAGGACCAATTTTATTTGGTTTCAATTTATTGTAAGTGTATATTTTACCCTTTTTTGATAAACCGCTAAATGATATACAAGAAGTGTTAATTATATAAATAGGTGTAAAACTTGAAATACCATAATGCTAAATATTTACAAATGATTAACTATTCTAATTTTAAAAAATTGCTAATATGGAAAGTTACATTTTAGGAAAGTACTAAGAATAAATATACTTAGCTTGTATAGTAATATTTTTTTAATTGTTATGACTATTTGGCTATAAAAATTAGAAGGAGATTTGATTATACATGTTCAATATCAGAATCAAAAACAAAAATAGAATATGTAGATGTCTGATATAGGTGGGTGGTGGCACAATGTGTTCTAGTCTGTTGACCATAGACTTGTCCTAGTTGATTGTCATAGACTTTGGGGACAAGCAGAGAAATAAATTTGGAATATGTAAGCGATAGATCAAAGGCAGATGAAGGAAATAACTCTGGATAGGTCCACTACAGATAAACAAAGGTGTAGTGCCCCTAACTCTATTGATCGCAGACTTGTTCCAGTTGCCTGTAACACTGAATTGATTATTTCACCACTTAAACATGCATTAATTAAGACTATGGATACATATTTAGATCTAAAACAATGCACAAAGTACATAAAATAAAATAAAAATCATAGTTTCCTGCACATAAATAAAATTGAAATTTAATGGGGGGAATCGAGCGAAAGGGTTTGAATTAGACTAATGTTGGTCAATCCCTATTGAAATACCAAGCATTGCACTACATTTATAATACTCCAAAGAGGGCTCAAAATTAAATCTAATTCTCCCACTTACATTTATGTGTGCGTGGCATAGTGAATGCAGTCCTATATGCTCTTTTTCCTATTTTACCTTTGGCCCATGTGGATGAAGATTCAACCTTGAATATGGATTTAAGTGCCTATAGATAAAACATGAAAATATTAAAATAGATTTTGAGATTGAGGATAATTGTCTTTAATGTCATAGAGGAGCCTTATATTTATAGATATATTGATTTTGAAATTGGGACCTACTGGCATGTAAAAGTTGACCCAAGATAAGACCCAATTGTAAAAAATAAGAATAAAATGAAATGTGCCCCTAAAATAATTCTAAAGTTACACCTAAAAATTCCATGCTAAGCGGACATGGCCATAAGATGGTCTTGTTTATTTATCATGGACTTATCTGTGCGGATAAAGGACCAAGACCAAGGATCCCCATGATAAAATAACAAGCTAGATAACCAATAGGCAAACCCATATATCAAAATAGAGAAAATACTCAAGTAAAATGTGTCAATAGATACCTCATTCAATGTCAATAGTCTATGCATACAAAGTTTCAATATATGTCATAAAGAAATGGTTTGTACCAAATTTAGTTGTCTACATTTCCCCCTTTTATTCTATGAAACTGCTAGAGTAAAGGAAATAAATGAAACTTAAGTATGTATAACATGCTTTTATCTTTTGACACAAAATTTTTGACTTGTGCCAACTATGTTGTGGTGAAATATGTAATAACACATGTAGCATTCAATGTCCATATATAAAAATATGATAAATATGAATTCAAATTTCCAAAGGTAAAGAGCAAAGAAAGAGTACACATGTATAAACATGTTGTATTATGTTACTTGTGGATAATACTTGCGATGTATCAAGTGGAGAAAGGATGTTTTTGGTCATGTCCATTTCCTATCCAAGGAAAAGAGAAGTTCCTCGGTTAGTAATAGGGAGAGTGTGTACATCGTTGGGCATCACCATACCCATGACCATATGTACTGCATTAGTTGAGTTGGCTCTAATCCTATATTATGAGATAAGAGGCTGGAAAAGGACATGCCCCTTTGGTGAAGTGCTTGGAGAATGTAGTTGCCTATGCTAAGTGGTTTGAATAGTTGAGATTGATCAAGTATCAAATCTTTTATTTTGACTAGTTAGGGTCATGAGTTAGAAACTTGCATTATTCCAACTCCTAATATAAAAATGGTACTCCACGTACTAGTCCCAAATATGGAACCATGATAGGTTCACTAGAAGTGATGCCAAGGTCATTGAGTATCATTAGATCTGAACATACATCACTCGTAACAAAATAGCTAACCATATAATAGGTTTGCTAGAAGTAATGCCAAGGTCATTGATTGTCACTAGACTTAAGTGTACATTACCTGTAAACATTCGAATCATACCACTATAGACGGATCTAGATTTTAATTTTGTATGATTGAAATGGAATGAAGATCATTCATTCCCCCACCATGACTAAATTTATCATAAATTTGAATAAATACAATATTTTTCCTTTGAAGTTGGATTATGTGATCTTTGATTTTTGAATATTTTCCACTTTGAAATTTGTGATTTTGCATTTTACAACTTTGAATAAGCATGAACATGAATGTGTATCATGCCCACTTTGAATATATGTCAATGATTTATAATGATATGAGTCTATATGCTCTATTTTAGTTGTATTTGAAACCTTTAAATTTGATTTTGTAATTGGTTTGCATATGTCCATGCATATGCCTTCAAGTGTGCATGATTGTGTACTTTGTAATTTTTTACAAGTGTGTGCATATGCCTATCTTTTATCAATGTGTTAATATTTGTCATGTGCTTAATTTTTGAATTAGTTTGACATATGAAGAATCTATACTTTGTTATATAATCTGAGTTTGCATCATTTACATATTTTTATTATGTCATCAATCTATTTTTAAGTGCATATGTATGTCGTGTGCCCAAAATATTATTGTGTATACTCTTAAATATGTCATAAATATGTAACATGTAACCCTTTTGAACCATTCTAAATTAGGTATAGTGTGTCAATATATGATTCTATAATAATCTTGATGGATGCCCCCTTTTGGTGTGAGGTATGAGAGAATTGAGTGTGTCATATCAAAATAATAGAGTGTATGTTTTGCAACATATTTTTCTTAAATATTGATTTCTTTTTTTGATTGAGAATTTTGATTATAGTATGATGATTGATTTTTTTTGAGAAATATCTTTTCCAAAGTCTAATAAATATATTGGAGATAGTGTGTAGGATCGAGTAAGTGTAAAATTTGGCATTTTTGAAAAGTTTGATTAACATGATAAAAATAGTATTGTGTGAAAGTGCATGTTATATGTGTTTCGGTGAAATTCAAAGGAATTTATTTTTATATGTTTTTATTGATATATTGCATGTACATTTTTAGAGAATTAATTAAAAAATCTTTGAATTTTAAAAAATATAAAAGGTCAACTCATATAAATAGATTGTTTGAAAAAAAACTATATTTCATTTGCACATTGACAGTTTAGGACTTTTGAGCTCTGAGATACACATCATGCTGCAAAGGATATTAGAAATATTGACTTAGTTTGAGCATGTGTCAACTAGCTTATAAGTGGATGATGCATTGGTCCTAGTAATTCATGTTGTTACTTGCACAACACACCCTACTTCCATAAGAATCATGGAACCCCTTTTTGGCCTCTTGCTTTAACTCCCATTTGTGCTTGCGACTAGTTGGTCTCAACACTTTCAAATTGCCTTAGTGGGATACCTCAGTCTGTGTGTTAAATTAGGCCCTAAAACCACAACTATGTGAAATACCACATCCGTGTGAGAAAACTTCATATAAATCACTTAGCATGAAGACAAAATTTTGACCTCCTAGTTTGTATTTGAAAATTTATCTTGCTTGTCTCTCTTGAGCCACTCTAGGGGTGTTTTTTTAATTATGTTCTATTTCAACCTATAAAACATGTCCCATTGTGATGGCCAGGCTTGTGCAATAAAATTTCATGTTTTACACTTGGACAAAAAAATGAGTTTTGGGTCAAAAAAATAAGTTTATAAGTCTGCATACCTAATTGGGATTTCAACCCCCAATTGTGTCTTTAGGGTTCAAATTTCCTTATTTTATTCCTAATCAAAAATTTTCTTTTGATTAGGTCTTGTCCTATTTTCATTAAGTCTTGTAACCCTAATCATGTTTTAAACCCTAATTAGTTTGGGGAGAGTCATTTCTTTTATTGTAGTCATAATCGGGCATTTTTATTTGATTTGGTCTAAGCTTAGGCAAGTGTGTCATTGTAATTATACTTGGGTTTGAAAACTCAACTAGATATCTAGGTCTCAGCGAGTAGCTTTGTAGTGTAAAGCAGAGATAATTCTCTGATTAGGTCATACACCTCCGTCAACGAGTGTCTAGTTGTAATCGGGGATAGATCCTCAATTAGGTTGGGGACCATCCATAAATGAGTTTCATAATGTTTCTCAAGCCACAGACCCTGATTAGGTATATAGACCCACGTCCACTCAGTCACAGTTCCATGCAGACTTATGAGCCTTGATTACAATAACAAATCTTCAAGCTAAAATTTGTAAACTTAACTAGGGCTCCCCAGCCCAATTAGGTCTTGGGACTCCTTCAACATCCAATCTTTTTATATTCAATATTCATACCCCCGAATAGGTATTCAAAACACTTCAAGGTTTTTGTAGTGCCAATCAGGCATTGAAAGCTAGATTATCACAAGGAATTCTAAATTTTGAAAAAGTGAATTTAAAAAAAAACATATTCCACATAAACCAATCAGATCACTCAATACATTGTAACCTAGAAATAACAGACCTTAGGGATACCCTATAGGCCTATTTTCAATATAGGTTGGATAGGTAACTGCCCCAAAAGCCTAGAGTTGGTAAGTCATGCCAAACAACACATCAACATGTCCCAAAACTCAATTTTGACCTTAGTAATTTTTTTTCAAAAATGCATTTTATATAGTTTAAATGTTATTTGGAGGTTATGTGGTCGCATCCTATCCATTCCTATCATGTCCAAAGATCATTAGAGTTTTCTTGCATTAATGTGTACTTTTACACAAACCCATCTATCTCATCATGAACTCATTTGTGGACTTGTCTAGGTTGGACTAGATCTATCCTAAGGACCACAGTTTTATCCATTCAATAATTAGTATTTTGATAAATTTGTGGGCCTTGAATGAAATAGATTAAGTTTGTATATAATAGTGTTTATGCTCATTTTTGTGAACTTTTAGTTGCAAGGTGATATGCAAGTGAGATATTTTTTTATGTACATATGATGGAGATAGTGCAAGTTCTACCATTGATAGATGTTGAGAGAACTACCTTAGATGCATCTAGTCTTGGACACACTACTAGGTTATTGGCATTGATGCCATATGATATGCATATGATGACGACCGTAACTAAGAGATGGGATTCAAATATATGTACCTTCTGGCTCCCAATAGGGGAGATGACTGACATTACATTAGAGGGTGTAAGCCATTATTTTATTGAAAGTTAGGATAAATATATATTAAATCCTAATTATGATAAACTATTGTCTAAAATTTTATTTTACAATATATGCAATAAATCACATAAAATGATTTATAACATGATAAATATATAAATGTGATAAAAGAGGAAAGTACCAAAGAGAACTTATCTAGAAATCAAGCATGCAAGGCTATGAAATTGATTATATGGCTTTGTGAGGTCACTGTGAATTAGGAATAGGGATTTTCATCTGTCTGGGATAAGGCCACGTTATTTGGATAAGGCAAGCCTACATTGAAATCTGTAGGGCAGGTCAGCATCTGGTGGGGTTTTAACTTTCTATGTAAAAATAGACTGGTGTGCCTTTGCCTGTAAAGCCTATGTGTGTGATTGGATATGTGTAATTTGTTAAGAATCCATTATGTGACTTATTATTCAATTGAAAATCTAATTCAATAAATAATGAGGGATAAATGTAATAAACATAAAAAAAGGTTAGTGGTTGAAGTTTTGCTTGACCTTAACATCCCTGTGTTGAGTGATGCCTACATGTCAATACTCTGAAGAAGGATCAAACTCCATATAGTTCTCTCATGTTATGGTGGTGTGTGTGAAATACTGGTGTAATTATGTGCTTTAACAATGACTTGTGACCTTAGAGGTGTATTTAGACTTAGCTTAGGGCTATTTGGGTTATGTGGACTGAAAAGTGAGAAGAATGGGTGATTTATTCTCAATGTGCATCTAGAATAATTTTATTATTTTTAATATATAAGCCATTTTCCAACTAGTGAAAAAATGAATGAAAAATGTGCTTATATGGTAGTCTTTTAGGAATTTTTGTTTATGCAATGTGTTGTTGTAACTTAGTCTCTAAGACAAGCCACTATGTATGCCTCTTTTTTTGAGGTGAGTTGTGAAGCCTATGCAATAACATAGCTCAAAATAAAAATGTATGTGAATGATGTTATAGAAAAGATTTAAATCTAGAGTGATAATGATAACATTAGAGATCATGGCATCAACATAGATAAATAGATCAATATATTAATGTAAGATACATGTAGAACCAAACATACATAGTGTCATGTCGAGATAGATGTTATAAATTAATTTGTTAGTGTAAGAGAATTTTGCTTTCAGTTTTACCTACACGGTTGTTAGTCAGTTTGCTTAGGTTTTTTAATTCATTGGGGGAAATACATTTAATATTTTTTATAATAGTGAGTTGAGTTATTAATTTTTTGGTGACCTAATCTCTCACTATATAATGTACCTCGTATGTACTTTTTGCCTAATCAGTTAATGGATTAATATGGTCACTTTTGCTTTGCATTGTTCTCACCTAATCTTAGGGTTTCATACACTTATTGGAGTGATCTAACATAATCACGTAGTGAACAGTGATCATGTATTGAGTCTTTAAAACTAATATAGTGAAACTTAAAGAGGATGCATGATATCCATCATGGCATTAAAAAATAGGAAGATACATGATTTCCATCGTGGTTATCAAAATTGGGCAAACAAGAGTCATGACCATGATGCACACACACACAAAGAGTACACACAATAAACACATAAATCACACAATAAGTCCAAAGGGACACATATAAGGGACATATTCAAATATCACTCACACACATAAAAACACATAATAATACTTACAGCCACAATCAAGGACATGTTCAAATATCACTCAAACACATAGAAACACACAATAATGATTAGATCCATAATCAAGGACATGTTAAAATGTCCAAATTATAAACAAGTTGAATAGACATAAGACATGAAGTAAGAAAGCAAACATGAAAATCATGCATTAATAAGTGAAATTGATCTGCATAAGCAACTGGTAACATTAATATATTTAGAATCTCAAGTATCCAATAGTATAGCATGTGAAAGTAAGTGAGCCAATAATTGTGCAATTTAATATACTGAAGTAGGAATAGTACGGATAGTCATAGAATGATAAAACCTATGTAAAAGGATACCTCTAGTGAACTTGTTGAGGTGCAAACAAGTTATATAAGGCTTGTGACTAGTTAAAATCTAAAAATGTATACCTTGTGTTCATTGGAATAAGTCCACTAGAATTGAAAAAGAGCATAATGCTTGACTGTCTGGTAAACATCAAGGTTGTCTATGTAAAATTTATGGGTCTAAGACAAGATCATCACCTGCAATTGCATCTGTAAGTGACAACCTTTATGTTTTTAAACTCACTCAAGTACACTTGTGAAACATATTCGATAAAAAATTATATATAGAGAATTACTGCATATATTGAAGCCCAAATTAACTGATGTAAATAAACTACACATCACACATAGGTTTTGGTTTTTAGAATTTTTTAGAATATTCTTATTTTTCATATTTTTGATATATGAAATATTTTAAGCATCTTACAACACATCTAAGGGATGTGGATAATCAAATGGTATATTTGGTGGAATAGTATTGACCTCTAAATTTTAAATCTTTTCAAATTCCATAGATCATCATCATTGTGATCGTCATACCACTCATAGCCTTAACTTTTGCATTATTTTGAATCTTGTACATGTGTATAGCATGGTGCTATATTGTGTAAGAAACCTTATTTTTGGTTTTTTGATAAATCAACTTAGAGATTTGCTTATCATTTTTTAATCTATAATTTTCATCAATACCATCATGAAGAATATGAATTGTATTATCCTTCAATTTGAATGTAAAACAATGTTGTAACTTATCAACTGTAGCTTTCATTTCATGCAACCATTATTGACCCAATGTGGCACTTACCTGACTTCCTGTTTGCATGACAAAGAACTATGTGTTTACTAATTTGGGACTAGATGCAATTGGTATTACAATATGTTATATTGAATCTTGGCAATATGTGACTTTTTGTAATTCATCTTGATTGTTACCTATGTGTTAAAGAAATGTAAGTGTACATATATTGGGTTATGTGTCCTCATCGATTTGTACATGTTTTCTATATTAATTTTCAATAAAAACTTGAATATTGAAATGATTCCTTCTTGAACGCTTGTAATTTATGTGTATTTAATGTTGATTCTGGGCTCTAATAAGTGGTAGTATGGACTGTATAATATAAATATTACCTTTATCCTTATATTTATGAATTTGATGTTGTAATGTGGAGAAAGTATTGATAGCATACCTTGTTATTATGTGAAAATGGCAAAAGGGTTTTCTCTCTTGATTAGATAATATGTTAGTAGATTTATGCCTCACTATGGGTAAAATAATTAATTCCCTATCAAGTAACATGTATAACATAATATGTGGTCTATTTGGTGCATTGTGATCTTGGATTCTAATGATTAGATCTATATCCATGATCTCCAAATTAATTATTGAATATTTACATGGTGAACTATTCATACTTTAAATGCATTGATCTATGTAATGTTTTTCTTGCTCTTTAGAAATGCTAGATTTGACAATGTTGGTAGTTAGATGGTGTAGACACAATTTGTACACTCTACTTTAGACATGCTACTTTTAACACCCTAATTCATCCCTAATCAACCATAATATCATCATTAACACATCTTTAGCCAATCCAATCTAATATTATCACCCCCCAATCAAGTAATCACACTATCCTAGTTTTATCATGGCCTTACCCAATCCCACTAAAATCAAACACTTATTAATTAACCAATTAATCATTATTAGTTATATGATTAGTCTTGATAATAAAATACATACACACATAATTCCAAATAATAAATAAATAAATCACATCACCCTATTAAATTAAGTCATCAAATCCCAAGTCAATCCCCAAAATCCAGGACAATCAATCAAGCACATTCTTCAATCAATCAAGCCCATACCTATACAACATATCTCATTTAATAGTTAAACCCACTAATTTAATGAGGATGTTGACTCAATCCTATCCTTCCATCTCAAATCAAATCCAACCATTAATTTATCAAAATCTATAAATTGGAGGGCCCTCCTCTATTTCCAACAAGCTTCATTAGCCTAATGGCCATGTCCATTTAGAAAACAAGCCAAGAGAGCCTAAGGAGATTCTACTAGTGTGAGATAAAATCATCCAATCCATCTTCTCATCCAATCAGACAAATCTTCATCACTCTAAGAGGACATGATGCCATATTGTTTGCAAATGTATAATTGAGAAACCACATCATCTTTAATCCAACCAAATGGACACAACAAGGGAATATTCATGGAAAGTGGAGGTGTGTTTATCTCATTGAATGTATTATGCTTGATTAGAGTATAAACTTAATGTCATGTTGAGTTTCTAATGCATTTTCTCTAATTTTGCATGTGTACATGCTTGGCACGCCCGATGGGATGAAACCCTAACATCTTTTACTCATTTTATTTGCTAGGAGGTGTTTTCTTGGTTATTCATGATTTTGAATCCAATTAGATAAACTTTGTCAATTTTAAGCTCAAACTTCCATTTTTATATACATCAACATTTGTGCCCTATGTAGTGGTGTTTATGCCCTCAATAACAACATCTATGTAGATTATTTAGCATTTGCATTTATCATATTAGTTTTAACCTATTTCGATACTTCAACATTCTTGTAGTCTAACATTTGTGTCCTCTGTCTATTAGCCTTTATTTTTTGTATTTCATCATCTAATCACTATAATTTGACATCTACACAGTATGATTTGGTGTCTATGCCCTATACTTTGGCATTCAATCATTGTGTTTCAATGTCCCCATTTGTTATATCAGTTTTGGCTCTATTTTGACTCTTTAGCATATGTGTAAATGTTGAAGCATCTGTGTACTGAAGAATAGCATATGCACCCTGATATTTGGCATATGTGCATTGAAGAGTAATGTTTCCATACCGAATCCTTATCTTCTATAGGCCATAATGTTTGACTCGAGTACCCATTTGAGTTCTTGTTCACATCAAAATGAAAATTTTAGAAAGGTGCAAGCAGCTATGAAAAAATATTCCATTTAGGGCTGATTCTACTAATAGTGTTTTCAGGTTCACTAATTATTAAGGACTCTTGCATGTCAAATACCTAAACCAAGTCAAACTAATAGTCTTGAAGGTTCATTATTCAAAGGGTTATGATCAAACCACCTCATATTTAATCATTTAATCTTAATCAAAGAATCCTTTTATATCTTAATTTTTAGTTTTGCTTGTATGTATTTGGTTTGTGACCATATATGCTCTTTTTTTGTGCCATAAGGTAACCTTGAGAATCGTAAATGGTCTAGGTCATTTTTGTCTCCCAAGGATGACTGTGTATGCTCTTTCCTAATGTCATAAGGTGAGCTTGGGAACCAAAATTAGTTTGTGCCTTTTTTATTTTCTAGAGTCTCACAACTTGGATTTCATCACCAAGCATCGAGACAAATTTTATGCTCCATCGAACTAAAATATTCATGGAGGATCTATCATTATTGGCTAAATGGTCATCTATTTTATAGGCACCATGAAGTGAGTTGGTTCATCCACCAATATACATGCCCCAAAAAAAACCCTTATATCACGAAGTCATTCCTCACGTACCAAAATGTATATAGAGGACTCATCTAGTTAACCAGTCAAACTTTGCATGGGAGCCATATATTTGAATACAAATAGTGGTTTCAAGAACATAGCATTCCAAAAGATCACCCACAACATACCCTTTGATGTATTGTCTATGGGCCACTATTTAGTTTCAATCCCACTTTACTAGCATAGGTTGTGCTTTCATGCGTATTTGGATTGCATCCCCCTTTATAAACAACCTATATAAACCCATTTCAAACCAAAACCAATGGAATTCAACATGAGGTTTCACACCCAACTGAATCAAGACCTAAATAATAAAAACCATTTTGGACAACAATGGTCAATCCCAAGTAAATATCATATCCCTTAATTACAATCCCAATCACAATATCCCTCATATCAGCTACAAAGGGGAACCAATTTTGGCATCTCAATCCCAAAATAGAATCATACTTGACCAGATCCAACATATAAGCCAACAATTGGTAACCTTAGCATCATGAATCCATCCTTTGACATCAAGACCTTCGTCACCTAATCAATCCCCCAATAATCAACCCAGTCAAAGTCCCAAAATGCATTAGGCCCCTGAGTTATACAAACCCCACTTTATCCTACCCTTATTGAACAAATACAATAAACAAAAATCCAACACTTCATGATCTAACCATCAACCATCTCATACCCATTTGGCTCCCTAAGCTACAAAAACACACTTCCCTAAATTTTGGCAAAAATTTAACAAACAATTATCCCAAAATAAGCAAGTCCATAATTGACAATCCCAAAATCAACCAAAATCCAATTAATAATCACACGATCTACACCCTACCAATCCTTTTAGTGAAACCTATCAGGCCCTTAAACCATAAAAATATAATTATGTCCTACCATCAACCCTCCAAGTAATGTCACTTATTCAAGAACTGAGTGCATCCACATTTATCAATCAATACCTGGGGATATGCCAAGATCATTTTTCAAAGTACGATCAAGCTCCCCTATAGATAAATCAAGGTTAATCCATATTTTACCAACCCATCTTTGGTGAACCCATTTTTTACCAACCAATCTTTGACGTACATGGCATACTTCCAATCTTTGACCAACCCATATTTGACAAACTTTAATTTGATCAACCTACCTTTGACCAAATCATTATTGACCCATCACTTAATCTCTACTCATGTACCAAGGATTCCAACACCAATCCTCGAGTTGAAAAGGTACTTGTAGACAACAAAATTTAAAACATATTCCATGCAACTACACTCTACATTTATTTTAGAAGCAATGTTAGGCCCACTTTTAATATCAAAATAGAATCGGCATCCTATCAATTTGGCTCAACATCATTTGTTAGATCCAACCTTCTTGTAGATGTGAAAATTGAAAGCTCCAATGACTCCTAGTCATATAATGATGGCTTCGCATCCTAGTTTTAAAGTAAGAAGTATCCTATACCAAACCATATATGAAAAATGATGAATTATAAACTCAGACTACATGAGTAAGGAATCATATAACCCATTTTCCTATGCACAAATAAAATATATCATGGCATTGGCTATAAAGCTATGAGTAATCAATATAAGAATGTTAGTGACACTTCCAAGATTTTGGAGGAAGCTTCGTCCGAAATTGAAACAAGTTCCATGCATAGCCTTTACAAGGACATTTTTTACACCAATCCTTTTAACAACACCATTATCCCCACCATCCATATTTTAAACCTTAACCTCCACTATATTGAACTTATCACCTAGGACCAAAAAAATCATGTACCTTTGGACCTTTTTCAAAATGATGAAGCTATCACAAAAGTCATGGGACTCTGAGATGACATCTAACTAGTAGACCATAGAAATTGATTCAAAATCAACCTCAACATGTTAGCCTACTTTGGGGAGCAAGAAGTGTTCCTTAGTCAAAACAAATCCAAAAATTAGCCAAAACAAAAAAATCAAAAATCAAAGTCCCCTAGATAAAACCTCTTTGAGATGATATCGAACAACAAAAGTCAAAATCAAGATGTGTCTATTGGTGAAAACCTTTCTAACATGTTAATAGACAAGTAAATATATCTCCCTATGTGTCAATACAGTTATATGATGGCTCTACATCATATGTAAAAGAAAATATTATAACATAAGACAATCTCAAAATCATCAAACTTGGAGCTACTCTCATTCCTGTAGAACAAAGAGCTTTCATCGCCCTCCTATCAAAAATTTTAGACATATTCACATGGATAATGGTGTATGAGAATATTATTCCCTATCCCTTGGTATCATGGTAATACCATCCCTCCAAATCTTTCAAATAACCAACAAACATCCTTCATCCAACATGCATCCTAGTTTACCCTCCTTGATGACACCCTCTATTATAGGGACTATGATAGAACCTTGTTAAGATGTTTTGAGGAAGTTAACTTAGTAATCAATGAAGTTCCCATATACATCTCTAGAGCACATAATTTAAGGTTCATACGCTGTTGTAAAATCAAAAAATATATAAAATATATAAAAAATCTAAAAAAAATCTAAAAATCTAAAAAAATGTCCATGGGTGAAAACCATTTTTCATGGCACCTTAGGTAATTGCCATGATGAAAACCAATTTATTGTGTATTTATAATTGACACCTCTATGTTAACCTTCATTCTTCCATTTCATTCCCTTTTCTCATATCAAGAGACCATATATGTCTTTCATCCTCGCATGCCCTCTCCAGGGGCATCATCTCTAACCAAATCATCACTCAATTTTTTTCATCTCCCTAACCATTATGACACTAGAATAATTCTAGTGCACCTATCTTTCTTCTTTGAAAAGTCATTTTTTTCAGTCACAACACCCTTTTAAATAGGCGGAAAATGTAGAGACTCCAATTTGGACAATCTACTTTCAACATCCTTCTTTTGACACCCTAATTCATCCCTAATCAACCCTAATCTCATCATTAACACATCCATATCCAATCTACTCTAATGATATCACCTTGAATCAATTAATCATAGTATCTTAAGTCTATCATGACCTTACACAATCCCACATAAATCAAACACCACATTAAACATCTAATTAATCATTATTGTTTAAATGATTAGTCCTAATAATAAATTTCAAGCACAAATAATTTCAAACAATAAGTAAATAAATCACATCACCCATCTTAAATCAAATCATTAAATCAAGTCATCAGATCCCCAAATCCCAAGTCAATCTCCAAAATCCAAGACAATCTTTCAAGCCCATACCACTCCAACCTCTCTCATTAATATCCAACCCCCCTCATTGAATAAGGATGTTGACTCAATCCTATTCCTCTATCTCAAATCAAATCCAACCACCCATTTCCACTATTAAAAATATATAAATTGGAGACCCCTCCTCCATTTCCAACAAGCTTCATTAGCCTAATGAGACCATGTCCATTTAGTAAACAAGCGAATAGAGCCTAAGGAGATTCTTCTAGTGTGAGATCAAATCATCCAAGCCATATTCTCATGCAATCAAATAAATATTCATCACTCTAAGGGTACATGCTACCAAAATGTTTCCACGTGTCTAATTAAGAAACCACATCATCATCAATCTGAGTAAATCGACACAAGGGGATCTTCACAATAAGTAGAGGTGTGTTTCTCTCTTTTTAAGCTCAATTAAAAGTACTATACTTGATTAGAGTAGGAATTTGATGTCATTTTGAGTTTCTAATGCATTTTATCTAATTTGGTATGTGTACACATGGTACACTTTATAGAATATTATTATGTGTAGCATCTATATTACAACAAATATTTTTTCCTTTGTTGGCATTTGAATTCGATGTTTTTCCATTACGTGTGTTCACCATAATGATTTCCTTTGAATCATCTCTATATTCCCTTGGGACAATTTGTGTAAAATTCAAACCAAATAAATAATCATCAATATTTATTTGCATTACATTTTTATCTTCATCGGAACTAGCATCAATATTTTTTATAAGTATGAAATTTGGATATTACGAATTTACTAATAAAGGTAATTCTTGTACATCTTCCTATTTTTATACCTTTTTAGGCGAATATTATCATTCTAGAATATATCTAGATTACAACTTATTATCATTTTTACTGGATTCAGCAACCTCGTATGTATGTATTTTCTCCATAGGTAGGACCTCTGGTGGTGGAACTATAGTATTTTGAGATTCTTGTAATTGTGATTAATTATCAATAATAGGTTTTGTAATATTATAATATGTAAATGGTTGATTATCAGCAAGGCATGTATATAAGTATCTATCATGTAGAAATTTTACACATCGATGGACAATAGAAGTTACAAATTTCATTGCATGTATCAATGACCAACCCAATAGTAAATTATAGTGAAAATGGTTAGGCATAAATTGAAATTGTGTAGATAATACGTTGGGCCCCACCTTGATATCCAAAGTGATAGAACCCAAAGTTTGACGAAGCACATCATCAAATCTTTCATGTTTTTATATGTATTTTTAAAGGAAGCCATATTGATACCCATTGTGTGTAAGAATGTGAGATTGAAAATATTCAAACCTAAACCATTATCTATAAATAACCTTTTGACTATTATATTTTTGATTTAAACTTATAAAAACAAAGGAAGATTTTGATTAATAGTAGAATTAGGAAAATCCTCATTTATACAATATATAACATCCTCAATATCCTTTAAAGTATTTACAACAAATGTAAAATAAGAAGGCTTTGTGTCACGAGGCATAGGTGTCTGTTTCAATGCTTGATATAAAATATCCTTGAAAATAGTAGCTTTATGAAGTAATTCTAACATAGAAATATTATCTGGTGTGTTCCTTAAGTGATCAATAATATCATACCCTTTAGATTGTTTAACTAGTCTTGTTGTATTGGGTTGGGTATGGGGAGGGATTGCTTGTGTTTTTATCTCTTATTTTGCCTAATGAGGCACCCGAATTTATCCGCTAACAATAACTCAAACCGTAAGATCTACTATGAGCCTAGGGTGAATAGTAGAGATGGGATATGAGCTAAGATATTTGTGAGGTTTGTGGCTAGGAGGAACAAAAAGAACCATCTAAACCCTTTGAAATCTAGTGGCAATAGGTGGAAACTCAAACTAAGCCATGCAACAATAAGCATCATAAAATTATTCATTATTAAGCTCTTGATTAATATGGACTTTTATCTTTGTCATTTAATTATGCATCCATGAACTTACATAAAAGTGAAATTTTTTACATGTTATAGGCTAACACCATGTAAATAAGATGATGAAACTTTGAACCAAAAAATAATATATAGATTAAGTCATTATGATCATGATGAGTATGTAAATCAAAAAATCTAAAATTTAAAACCCTAACTGTAATGCTAGAATGAAATAAGGATAATCATAGGGTAACTAGGGTTTTTTCAATATTCAATAATAAATGGGTTCACCAAAATATGTTTTATCAAAAATTGGGATAAATAGATATTAAAGATTAATTATGAAAAATTGATGTGTATAATCAGACTGTACAATATATATGATAAATCACATGAACTAATTTTCAACTTGTTAAATATAAAAATATGTTAAAAGAGAAAAGTACCAAAGAAGAACTTAGCTAGAAATCAAGCATTCAAGACTGCCTATGACTATGAAAATGATTGTATGGTTGTGTGAGCTCACTGTGTATCATGAACAAGGCTTCGCATATGCCTGGGATAAGGCCACACTATTTGGATGAGGTTGACATGTGATGGATTATGTAGGGTACACCAATGTTTGTTAGAGTTTTAAATTTTTGTGTAAAAATAGATTGGTGGACCTTCACCTGTAGGTATTGTGTGTGTGTGTGATCAGATCTATGTAATTCATTGTGGAAGCCACTATGTGCCTTCTTCACATGGAAGCCTATATGAATAAACAATGAGAGATAAATAGAATAAATAGATAAAATGGGTTAGGGACTAGAATTGTGCTTGACCTCAACATCCCTTATATTGATTGATGACTACATACCAATACTCTGAGGAGGGATCAAACTCCATTTATCTCTCTCATACAACAGTGGTGTGTGATAAATAATGGTGACATTTTATATGTTGGTGCAATCCTAGTGTGATTAAGTGCTTTAACAATAACTTATGACTTTGGATGTGTATTTAGATTTATCTTAGGGTTACTTAGGCTATGTGGACTCTGACTTTGGAAGAATATGTGTTTTTCTCTCAATGTGTAGTTAGATATCTTGGTGTTTTTCAATAATATGAGCCTCTAGTGAATAAATGGCTATAAAATGTGTCTTTATAGTGATCATTTTAGAATTAGTTTTAATTGGACTTACCAAACATGCAATATGACCCATTAGGTGAATTTGAATTTGAGGAACTAGCCATTATTTGGTGAGATAATGCGACCAACAGATTTTGACACTACCGATGAGTAGGATAGTCTTAAAAGAGAAAGATTGTCTAAGGAGCAAAAACAGCTAACCTAGAAGTTTGGATGAATCTAGGAATGAGATTATGCTTTTTGGAATGAGGAATAGGAATATTTAGTAATCATTAGTTGCTTTGAGGTATATTCTATCTACATTGAAGTGAAAATATGATGGTCAAGGATTGTGGAATTGGCATGAGCTAAGTGTGTATAATAAGATGGTCATAAGTGCGTTGTTTTAACAATAAATGTTAATTTATGTGTCTATAGGTATATTATGCAATTTCTGGATGTTGGATGGTGAGTGACACTACAGGGTGTTGGTGGGCCAGCCCATATAGCCCATTCCCACTTGTATATGACATGTCATGCACTAGTGGCAAAAAATGTCCCCCATATCACTATTATTTTATTATATAAGATTGTGTTGGAAGCAGTCTCATGTTTACAAAAAAAACTTGTACCTTGTTGACCTCTTTTATTGTATTTGATGGCTAAGGGGTGGATATCAGATGCACAGATTTATCCATAATATGTAGGATAACTGGAGGAGATATTCTTGGGGCTGCACCATGCTTGCCCACTTCTATAGGGATCTTCATAGATTTACTCAAGAGAGTTTTGGTAGAGGGTTGGGATCAACCACACTTATTCATTATTTAGAATATGAGCATATCAAATTTATATGGCCTGTGGGGAAGCCCAGAGTTATGAGGATCGATACGATGGAGTGATGCTAGATATTAGATCATTATGACTGCCCATGTTATTGTGTGGAGGCCATATATGGGATTTTCAAGATGGCCAAAGGATGGAGCAGACTTGAGACTTATCTGAGTCAATTTTTGGTGATGAGTTGAGAAATTAACCATTGAATGACCTCATTAAACCTCATTTTTTATTCCCTTTTGTTAATCCTAAGTACATAAAGTTGTATTTTTAACTCTTTCCTATCAATAGTACTAAATGAATTTGATGTGCATATCTTTTAGTGTTTTATGTCTGAAATTGGTATTTTATGAATTCGTTTGCATCATGTACTTTCATTTCTATTTTGGCTATACTACTAATTTGGTGCATGCAAATCTCATGGACGAGTTCAAAATTAGCAAGGCCTAATAGTTAACTTGTAGCAATTAAGCAGACTAAGCCATAGCAACTGGGTAACCAACCTGTAGCAACCATAGGTTATTAATATAACTTGTAGTAAATACATAGGCACCGAATTCATCCTATAACAATTACAGGAGACACCAAGTTCATCCTATAGCAACTACAAGAACATCTAGTTTTACCCGTAGTACCTACAAAGATGATTGTTATAACACATGGCAAATGTATTGTACTTGCGCTAGTATGTATCGTAATTATAACAGTTAAATTGCAGTTCCTTTTTGTTACTCCTGCTGAGTTATAACAGATAGGCTGAGCATATAACATATTACATGATTTAGGGAAGGCAAATAAATGACTAATATGTCATTAGCACTCTCTCTTCTATGGACCGTGTTTCTCAAAGTGTTGTAACCATACAACTATCATGTTCTATGTTGCAACCAATTGATTTGTCATGTATTCCTCTAATAGATTATGTTGTAACTAGATAGTAATAATAAAGAACCTGCCTTATCTATTAAAGAGGAGACGGTAGGACATAGAAAATAATGAAGTTTTGATTATTGAAGTGCATAGAAAATAAAGAGAACAATCTGAATTTTTTGTAATCTTTTATTGTAGCAATATTCACATTTCTATAGGATCCATTAATGTAAAGAGATTTGATTTTAGGTAAAGCAGTTGCATTCAAGGGATTGGAACTCAATTTTGACCGAATAGGGGCCCCTTTCAAGGATTTTTGGTGAATATATTGATCCGTTAGGTAATTATTATTTATGTTGTGTGATCATTTCTAATTTAAGTTCTATGTGTGTTTTTTCAATATTGCATAATATTTATTTGATGGAAGCAATTAAAATTTGTAAAAGCATTTTTAGTTATGTGGTAAGAAGCTTCCAAAACATAAATCGACAAATCAATTCCTTTCAAGCAATTCAATTCTTGCAAATGCGATTTCATTTTCAATATTTTTTTCCATGTAATTTACTTTATGCAAGTGTGTTTCCTATATGCAACCTATAGTTTCCCAATCTTTGAAAAGAACTATTTTTGCACATATAGTGCTCACATCTTTCCAAATACATGCCTTCGGTAGAAAATTAGTGAAAGTCGCATAATTAATAAATCAAGTTGTTGCCTTATCCTTTTGTTGATTGGTAGGGTTGTACACAAGCATTGATCAGTTGTGTTGTATTTAATTGATAATTTAAATATACTCATCATTTTAGCACCATTACTAGGGATAGGTTTCAATCATTAGATCCGGGTTAGATTTCCTGCTTTTCTAGTTTATAGTTTCATATTTTTTAGCTTAAAATTGCCTACTTTCTACCTTAATTTTTTTTGCTTTCCTAAAATAATAATTTCCTACTTTAGCAGATTAATTTTCCACTTTCTAGATTAATAATTTCAATTTTTAAAAACTAGAGTAAGTAAAAAAAGAAAGGTTTCATTTCCGACTAACCCTATGCATAAGAGGATAGACATAATCACAAAGAAAAATTGATTGATTTGTATGTAGCTAGTGAGACTATTCAGGTAGAATTTCACCTAGAAGGGTGAAATTTTCCATAGGGGAAGAATCCTCACCTACAACAATCACAGACATGAGATAATGCTAGTATTCAGTTCATGGTTGTCACTTGAGAAGCTAAAAGAGAGAATAATAGAAAAGTTCTTAGCAAAGTTGATAAAACAGTGCAAGGGTAATGAACAAGAGGATCCATATACCCTAGAGAATGACATATTTGTACCATTCCAAAGAGTCCCTATCTGTGGACACCCTATACTCAAGGATCTGGTATTCATGTTGTTCCACCCTCACCCAAACTCCTCTCTAAAAGAGAACTCAAAGCCCTTCTAGCTTCAAAGAGAAAACATAAAGTTGTTGAGACTATTGAACCAACTAAACCAGTCAAAAAATGCATTCTTGTTAAGCTCTCAGAAGCATTTCTAAGAATTCCCACCCCATCACCCCTAATCAAAAGGTTTTTTTATTCCTTCAAGAATCCTAAAGCCACCGTTCATTACACACCTTTGGTTAAAATTGATAAAGGATTTGAAATATGGGTAGCAGAAATATTTGGTTTCCAAGTAGTTCATAAAATCATGGGAGACCTTCAAAGAGAAAACTTTGTCAATGAAGCCACAACATTTATTTTTCCAACCAATAATCATGTGGGTAATGCAAATATGAAGAATATTCCTCTATATGTTTTTCTAAACTTTATACGAATGGTTTTTGAAGATACTGATACGTTCTTCTTTGATTTTCATGTCTTACGCCATAGTTACGAATACAACTAGGATGTTTATAAGTTGAAACTATTTCTAGCTACTCTCAAAGATGCAACCCTCAAATGGTTTATGGGATTGGGAAGAGATGTAATTTTCCCTTGGCAAGAGATGAAGGATAAATTCATCTCTAAGTACCAAGATTAATGCAAAGGACAAGACTACAAAAAAAATGGTGTCTTCTGAATCTCACAAAATTAAGATGAACTATTGGAAGACTACCTCAAGAGATTCATGTTTAACTTTTAGAAATATAAACAGACTATGTTGGATCAAGAATCCATTAAATTGTTATTTTTGAAATGAATTAGGGATTAATGTCTTGAAACATTATAATTGATGAGTAGCGGAGATGTATCACAGATGAAATTTGAAGATATGTCTCTTATGTAGGAATTACTCGAGCTCTATGATGAAGAAGAATCAAAACAAACAAGCATTGCCTTCATCATCCATCAATGGACTCTCATGAAGAGAGGTAATTAATTTGGTGCATGACATGAAACAAGATATCATCAGTCTTTTGGCTACACAATTAAATGCCTTACATATAAGAAGGAAGCAAAAAGAAATTGAGCAGGCCTTGACTATATATTGCCCTCATTGTCGTAATAAGAAAGCAAATTGTAAATGCCATGTTGTCTGGGTAAAGGTAGCAAGCATTGTGGAGAACCCAGAGGCAATAGAGCATTATGCAATCAGAGGAAATGGAGAGCATATTTTTTAATTTTTTTTAAAGGTAACCACCATATGATCCCATCAACAGGAGGATCATAGAGTATTCCTAGAGTTAGAGAGTGACTTTCCATGGATCAGTAGAGGTATACTCATGTCCATCATCTCTTGAATCCTTTATTGTATCATTTTTTGAAAAATTATTAATTTGATTGCTTTCATCTTCATCAATATTGTACCAGTCCTTCAGATTATCATATTCATAAGCATTCTTTTGGTCTTGAAATTATGTTATGTTACTTTGATCATTTTTTACATATGTATATGTAAAACCAATCGCACCATATTGTAGTATTACCTTATTAACATTTTGTTTCACCTGTATGTTCATCATTGTCAGGGTCTCACATCTCATTTTGAACTAGACAATAATCAAGTTTTAATTTTTGAATACTAGGGAGAAAAATAGTTTAATCATTGACTTCTTGACTTGGAGATATAATCATAATGTTTCTAGTATTGGCCTTATCATCTTCTGTAATGCATGAGGTAGATATAGTGTTTGTATCCTTAGAAACCACATTTGTACTATCAATCTTTTTAGTAACATTTTGCTTTTGAACTTCCTTCGTAAAAAACCCTTTCTTAATGATGCCTTATTTATTTTCTTTAATTTATTTTTACAACTTCTCTTTTAGTAATTGATCATTTTTAATTTATTCCATTTGTTTATTTAATTGTTTCATTTGTACTTGTTCTTTTCATACCCTTGTTTTTTTATCTTGTTCCTTTTGGAGCTTTTCTTGCTCTGATTTTGCCTTTTGAAGTCTTTTTTGCTATAATTTTGCTTTACAGAATCTTTCTTATTCTATTTTGCCTTTTATTTTGTTTACACTTGTTCTATAATATGAGTAGGTTGATTGATTTCTAATATAAAGCCCGTTTGGTCTAAAAATAAGCTAATCAAAGAAAAACAATATTAGTAAAAAGAAAGAAAAAATAAGTGTAACTAAAAAGGGTGTGTTTGCTTTGTAAACTCTCAGATATACTAATCTTAGTCATAAATAGTGAACACACCCCCAAAAAAGTACTAACTACGAAAGATTCCACCATCCCATAGCCACACTATGCCACTCTCATATACGTTGAGATTAATTTCTTGGGACTAACCACTTATTGGTGCACTAAAAGAACAAACAGTTGAAGGCTTCCTACGAATGAATAACAATATCCTATATATTTTTAATGTGTCATAAGGTAATTTGAAACTAAAATCCATATATAGTGTTACCTAATGCTTGAGTATTGAAACAGTACCCCCCATACCATAGCTCAAGTAAAACTAAAGACCGCTTTCCCATAACGATAACTCTTATGATTTCTAAAACTATCAAAACACAATTTCTAGGAAAACAAAGAAAAAATAAATTGAAATTGAAAACTAAATCAAAAAGTAAAAATTTTATGTATAGAAATCAAAGAAGAATCTAAAACACAAGAACAAAAATATAAAAAATAATACTCGAAGAAATATACGGGCTCACCAATATATTTTACCCTATTTTTTATAAAACAATAAAATGTTATAATGTTAATACGTGTAAAAATGGAGTATATAAGAATGTTAAAAATGTACAATAATCAAAACTTTGATTTAAATAATTGACAAATATAAAAAACTGCAATTTTTTGAAAACGCTAAAAAAACATATATTTAACTACACATAAATTTATGTTACTACTTTAAATATCTAACAGTGGAAATCAATAAAGGTCACTACAAGCTCGGGTTCGAAGACTAGTGAAATATATTGTATGAAACCTAATCACATTAAAACACCCTACATAGTCTTTTCCATAACAATTGCAAGGCTATGGGACTAAGAAGCTAGAGACTTAAGAAGAGGGTTATAAATACCAATTTCCCATCCACCAAAAGCAATTGTTTTCTCAACAACATTCCAAGATTAAAGGCTTACGTTGAAGGATGCAAACATTTAGCAAAATGGGCACGCTTTCATAGCATAAGTTTGCAAGCACTACTCAACTCCGGATGGATGTCAATAAAATCATTGAACTTGATACAGGGGATTACATTCTTAGAAGAGACTCCAAGGAATCGATATCACTTTTACAAGCCAAAGGCCCTATAAATAGCATATATTAGGGTATGTTCTAAGGCAATGTCCCAATTTGCAGTTCAAATCTCATTTCCTTTCTTTACAAAGGCTCCTCCTCATGTCAAAGTTTTCCACTCCATTTGTCTCAAGAACTAGAGATCCCTTCACTATCCCAACATGCCCCTAAGTCATCCTTCAAGTTTAAGGGCCAGCCGATCACGAAATCCCAAAACTTATTTTTTTGTTGCCCAAGAGTATTCTCCAAAAATCACTCATTCAACCAGAACAACAATGTCATCATCCCATTTGAATGCCAAACTCCAAATTTAGAGTGTCACACCCCTAAGTCCTCTTTAGATGAAATCGGCAGCATCTATTTGGAATTTTGGAACCTTGGCAAAGCCATCCATTGTTTGAAAGTAGTTGAAGAAATCTAGGGAAAAGACGACAAATGAAGGAAAGACTAGTCTTGAACGCATCACTCCCATCTCTTGGTGTAAGTCACAAGGTTGAGTTTGAGCTCATGTAAGTCATTAAATATTATTAATGATTTAAATCTTTAACCCTAATAATGTAAAGGTTCTATCACTCCTATAATCTCATAAATGAGCTGCTTATATAATCTAACAAGTGCTAATGATTTTGTTTTAATGTACAATTAAAGTTATATCTCTAAAATTATGTTTTTTTTAATAAATTATTAACTGTGTTTTTTGATGGGCCTAATGGTGAAGATCCGCCTTGAAAAAACAGATTCAATCAAGGGGAGCGTAAGGCATTTGCACCCCTAGTCACCTGCCATTTTCACCTTGGAGATGCGTATGCAATCCAGAGGAGTGAAAGCATATGCAACCCTGGCCAAATTGCATCATGGTATGCAAGGCTCCCATATGTGCAAATGCATATCATGGAACTTAAACCATTCATGTAGAGAAGGTTTTTGTATTCGCAGCAGGCGGTCTCTATATTCGTGGCGTGCTGCTTTCAATGATCTATTTTGAGGTATTTAAGATTTAAATATGCTACTGTTAACACAGACATATTCTCATTCTAAAGGAAAAAGACATTGCCACCCTTGTATATTGTACTCTTAATCTATAAAAAATTGCAACTTCGTCATATTAGAATGTTATAACATATTCCCATTATTTTCAATACATCCATAAAACCATTGACCATACAGTATATATTCTGGAATATGTTTTAAGAATACAATATATTCATACAAACATCGAACAAAAGAACATCTATTAAATAAAAAATTCGTCATGATTATTATCAAAAACAGGTGAATCAATCTCACACCTAGCCATACGAATTTTATAATGCAAAGAACTTGAACTTTTAAAGAACGGAGAGCAACAGAAACTCTACCAATAGATCAGTAAATTGACAATAAAATTATTTCAATGATTCCTCGGTATCAGTTTCAGCTAGCAAATACCACTTTATTTTAGTTTATCATGATTATGTAACATTTCCATGAGAATATGGAAAACATGCCAAGAATTTTGGGTGGTTAGTTTCACATGCTACCACACTTCAAAAATTCAAGAGAAGAAAACCATTCTGGATGCAAGGCCAAATTTAGTAGATAATGCTTGTAGCTTGTCTTGGGAATTTTCCTGTGCTATGCACGGTCTTGTTTCAAGAAAGTTACCTCACTATATCTTGCAAGGTCTGCTAGGAATAGCTTGTCAGGTTTTGGGTAGATAAAATATTAGTTCTTCACTATCCAATATTACAAGATCATCTGTTTATCCTTTCAGCTATTCAAAGAATCAATTCACATCTGTTTATTAGATTATGCCCCTAACAACATAACTTAATTCCCCTGCAACCAATGAATTATTTACAAATCAGAGCCATTAAATCATGTACACATCAGAGCCATTAAATTATTTACAAATCGGAGCCACTGAATTATTTACAGGACTGAGCTGTACTGATTCTTTAGCATTTCTGTTCAGGAGCCAAAGAACCAGTGATTTACGTATCCACACATTTCCCGTCAGTAACATCAAGCTTGCAAATAGGGCAAAGCTTAGAGTAATTTAATAGCCACTCCGACCCACAGGAATAATGAAAGCCATGGGTACATGGCAAGGATATGATGTGATCATGATGTTCGTATTCACACTGGCATATTGCACACTTCCTACACCAATGGCAAAGAAAGTTTAAAAATAACAAAATTGTGAAAACTCTTCCCATATGTTCTTCACCATAATAGCAACAACATTCTCTGTACCGTAAATGCCAAATTTGAGGTTTTGATTTATATAATTTTAAAAAGAGATTTTGATTTATATAGTTTAGAAAAGAGATTTTGATTTATATAATTTAAAACTTACTCTTCTTCGTTTGGAAATCCTTGTTCAGACTTGTTTCCATCAAATGTGATATCTAACATGGAGCTTACAACATTGACAGGAGCCACACATTTGACATTTTCCAGCTGAACAAGAGTCTGTAAAAGTTCAGAACACAAATCCCAACATCAGCACAAGTAGAATTTATTTCAAATGTAAAACCAGAAGTCTAATTAACTCCATATTTGTTACTACAAACAGTGTATACTTCTCGAACTCCAACCAATGCAAGAACATAACCTTTTACCTTATTAGTCTGTCTCATCACATTTCCTGAAGGTGCCAATATCTACACCTAATCTCCAATATGTATTCAATTACAGAACATCGTACTAGTTTTCAACATGCATATAAATAGTTGAACTTATGAAAATGTCACTAGATATACGAAGGCGAGACTGCAAATCTTAGCCACAAATTATGAAATCTCGCTTGCACACATTGACATGAATCCTACATTAATAAAGAGGTGGGTACAACTACAATATGTTAGATATCGATTGCCTGGTCCACTTCAGTATTCGTCCAGTACTGAACTGAATTCAATGTGACAAATAGATCAGACCAAGACTAATTTACTGCAGTCAAGACAAAACCAGCCCCACAAGTCCAGCTGGAGAAAATAACTCAGTGCCATTGTCTCACCAAAGCCTCTATTAAACTAATGTTAAGACTTCTGGGATTTAATAACATAGGAAGTATCAAAGTAAGCACCATGCAAATACATGATCCACGACTCAAGTCCTAGTAGATTCTCGTCAGATTTAACATGCAAAACTCGAGGGCTTGTTCTCAACTAATCAAATATAGAACCTAGAGCTAGATACCTTATCAAGCATTATCTACAAATACTGATGCAATATAACATCAAGCTTGAATTGGGAACATTCAGACCTGAAAGTTTTAACTTTCTAGAACTACAGTCGATTGATTATGGAGCCTGACAATAAGGTATGTTGTTTGAAAAATGAAAATCATCAACAGGAAACTGGAACAGATTGACTCACTTAAATTAGAAAGATACTAGACATGAAAAATCATATATTCTGAAAGGGAATAAACCCCTATCTTGATCTTTGTCCAGGGATAAAGGACTCCTCTGTAATCATTCTGAAAATCTCCCACTAAGATAACTCTGCAGAATATTTTCCATCTGAGAATCTATAGAGATTTTAAATAACAGACTCATGATAGTCAAACTCCAAAAATGACTGCATCAATAATCTACAATGTTAAGTCTAGAATGTGAACCATAGAAATGTGTGTAGAAAATTTTCTGAAGACCCGTGCTTACTACCAAGGAGAATGTTGATTTTGTGCATGACAGCCTCCCTAAGAGAGAAATTTGTTGCCTCAAGACGATATAAAACAATATCCTTCCAGCAAGGGAATCTTCATGCCTATTGTCTCTAAGGGGGCCATACTTCTCAACACTCCCCAAGGAAACAAAATACTTACCATATAGTGGCATTAAAAAACATTTTCATTAATAATTATTAATGACAGCAAGCTGTTTGATATAGCTTAAAACACTTTCCATCCCTGCAAAGTGCATATTTACAGAATTACAACATACAGTTTTAGGAACAAATAAAAGCAATAGAAGCAAACCATTATGAATATATTATATGAAAAACATACCTCATATGACATGTTAACAATGCTCTGATTGTTGTAATCAGAATTTCTTGAGTACGAAGTAGGATCCGCCAATGACAATGAAAGAGCTGAAAATTTTCACAGCAAACCAATTAGAAACATAGAAAATATTGATTGCTCAGACTTTGATTGAGAAAATTGGTGGAAAGAAAACAGAAAAGAACTATAAAGCACTCGAATTGGAAGCCTTATAATAAATGAGAGACAAGCAAAAAAATTCCAAGATGGAGGATTATTCAATGACAAGTCATTTGCAACAGTTCACATCACGAAAGCAGCTTACATAATGCCATTTCAAGTTCCAAATCGTCACAAATTTCATTTCTTGGCCTAGCTGCATGAAAGAAAAGTTCATCTTCATAATAGTCATCCTCCTCTATATGATGCACAGAGTTATTTCGATGATTTCTGCGAGCTCTTCTCCTGTTGCTAGATCTTGATGCTGTTGTTGGCACTACAGGAGCAGAATCCTCCTCTCCATTGGTGATGTATTGGCCCCACCTTTGTTGCTCAATTCTTCTCTGTTCTGCCGCTGCTCTTCTTCTACGCCCTGTTGTACAATCAATCCCAGACCTATCAGAATTAGTTCTATCATCAGTCATGCTATTGTAATGCACAACTTCTAAGAGTTGCTTCTATTCTTTATAAATTTTCATCTTAACAAATTTTAGGGGAATAAATATTTTCCAAAATGTAATTATATGGTCAAAGACAGAATGCATAGACTCACCCAGATCTAGATAGTGAAACTTAAAATATGTTGTGCAAAGCTTGCAAGCCATTCTTAGCAGTATTGAAATATTCAAATAGAGAGGAAAATGGCAATAAGAATTAAGCAAGGTTACATGGGTGCCAATGCAAGCTCCCAAAACTTGGGTACGCGGGTGCAATGGTATGGGCACCCTGCTTAAATATGGGTACCCAGTACGCTATTACATCAAACTTGAAAATTGAAACATGAAGTTATCTTGAATATTATCAAATCAGATGTAGTCTACGACATAAAATTATATCATATTATTATTGATTTATATAATGTATATCATATTATATAAACCCATGCATCAATTTGTGTCGCTATCCAATCACAAAGCAATATCCAAAATGTTTAGAATGTGTTTATTACTACATAAAGTTCACAATCCTTAACAAAAGTTATCTGTTATTGCATGCAAATCTCAGCAATACAACTGAAAATAAACTCAAAACGTAATAGTCGACTACAATGAAATGTGAATGGCATATGCATCAAGGTTTTTAACAAAATCTATGTTTTGAATTTTTTGTTTGAACATTTCAGTTTTTACTTAATTAGGGCATTAGGCTGCCTTGAGTGCGGATTTGGGTGCTGGTGCAGTGCATGTATCCGGTGCAGCCCAAATATAGTCAACAAGCTTGGAATTAAGGGAATAACTTTGCAATTTATAAAATAAGAATTCGTGATTAAATCTTACCCCTTACGAATCAACAAATTCGTAAATGTCTTCTGTAGGAAATTATTATATGCAGATCAACATAAAAAACACAAAGATACAGCAGCAAATAGAGACTCCTAAATAGCAATTCTAAACACTGAAAATCCACTCAGCAAACAATCTTACCTTTATTTGATCTTTCGTTTTGTGAATTCCTCCCGGTAGAATTAGTATCTAATTGACCTGCAACAGATCAGCAAGATCTAAATTAGATACGAAAAAACATTGCTCAAAGGTTTGTAAGAATTTTTTTTTCCAATATACAAGAATTGCAGAAGTTTTTCTGATAGGTTGCATAAGTTATTCTGATAGGTAACTAAAAAACTATGCACAATTACGGCTCCCAGATCCACGGCGTCACAGTGCATAGAATACAGGAACGCTAAAGATTTTAACATTTAGGAAAAGGAATCGGATGGTGCTAGACTGGTGTACGTTTTAACATGTCTGTGAGCCACTGGCAATATTTTAATTAACAAAGAAAAGACCGACAAATTTGTTGTCGGTATGGTCCAAACGCAATTTTTTTTTAAAAGCGCCTAAAACAGGCAGATTTCACAAAATTACTGCAGTTCAAAACATTTTTTTTTTTTAAATGCATATTTAGTTCTAAAATAGGCTTTCCATTAACGATGTAAATTATTTCAGTGCAATGAGACCATTCTGTGACAGTGCAAGCACAAGTCAATATAATCTTTAACATTTTTTATTAGCAAAACGAAAAAAGAACATCATGCTGAATAAATCAAAACGGAATTTGAAATTGTGAACATTGTTACCAGTCACGTTCACAGTTCCCTCTCGCTGGGGCATACCGACCGCCGAACGGATATCTTGGCAATGCCCTTCCTTAAATAGTATGGACCCTGGCCTTTTACAGCCTGAGCCGAAACTGATCAAAAGATATTTGCTCCAACAGCAGTGGACAATTTTGGCTACAAAGCTCACAAATGCTAGATTTCAATACGGTCTATTTGACAGAACGATAAAATCAACTAAATACTCGAAATTTACCACGAAATATGTCGAAATACAACGAATTTATCTTGCGAAAACTAAAATTTCTCCAAATTGACGCGTAATGGATAGAAATCTCTACAATTTCTGTCTATTGATGGCCGAACCCTTCGATATTGTCGGAGTTATAAACTGCTAGAGTGGCGGGTCAAAGGAACTCTAAATTTCTTCAAATTGAACGACAAGACGGCTCGAAAGGAAGATGTCTGCCTGAAATTGTCAAATTATGTGAAAATCTAACAGCAATGGACAGAATTTCGTGGAATCTGCAGCCGAAGACCACGAATTTCAATGATGTGTTCGCCTGAATTGGTGTCATAAAAAGAGCTTTTTTTTAATGTATCAAGAAAAGTCCTCAACCATTTTTAAACTCGTTTTGAAATCCGCGATTCAAATTCACAAAATAAACTCCGGACGTATCTGAAGAAGCGACAAATGCCAGATACGTGCCATGTGATTTGGGAAGAATCCGGACCGTCCTCGAGCTTCCCTTTATGTTTCATCGAGGCCGTTCGTTTTTTCACGGGTTTGCACGGGTAGGAATATACTTTAACGTGCAAAGAAGATTCGTTTCGTTATATTAGGCGGCCGTCGGCGAAGAGGGAGTTACATTTAGTGGTGAGAAAGAAGAAATGGTTTTGGAGTGCTTTTCACGTCTCTTTCTCATATCTATTGGGTATAAAATTTTCAATCTTTTTTTTTTAAAATGATGTATTTTTTATTATGGATTTTGATCAAAAAATTATTTGTTTTGTTGAGTTTTATCTCTTCAAACAAAATTATTTGTTTTGTCGAGCCTTACTTCAAACAAGTTAGTCAAGTTGTCTATTCTTAAGGTATTATCGTACTTGATACAAATATCACTATAGGTTGTGCACTCCTTAATGTAGTATCATTCGGTCTTCACTATCCCCTTGTGATAAAAAATACATGTTCTTGTTTTGCATTCCTCCTTAGGCATTGTCTACCTATCGGTTTCACATCTAAAATGATGCGAGTTAGTTGGCATGACACCCATCCAAGTGTGAATCTCATAAAATGTTGCACCTATTGAACAACAAAGCTCATGTCTTCACTAGCCAATATTGGCCTTCTTAGCATTGTCTCTTCAATCCACCTTTGCTTTTGCTGCACCACTCTGATATTCATATCGGCGTCAGCTAAAGACCTTCTAGATTTGATTAAAGCACCAAGAAGAACACAACCTATTTATAAATTATGATATTGTTTTTCACCTTGAGAACAAACTTGTTCCCATGTGCTATCACTTCTTTTATCTCCATATACACTAGAAGACACTCACCCAAGGTTGGGATATCATCCTCAACCAACTCCTCAATCAATTTTGTCATGTCAATCTCCTTATGTGTATTGGCATGCATAACCTCCATGTCCAATGCTGGCAACTTTGCTTCCATGCTCTCCTCATTCATTGGCAAATCAAGAAAACTCCCATGTTGTTCTTCATATGGACTAAAGAACTCCTCCAACATTTATAATTCTCCAGCATCTATTTCTCCATTGTCTTCACCAAATTAAGGTGGCATTGGATCTTCCTCTTGGATGGTGGAGTTTTTAGCACTTGCTTGCAAATATTTTGTGTCCATCTTGTGAATTATCCTCTGGAATAGCTACTCCTATCATTGAGAAAGTTCAATGAGTCTTCTAAAAATATTATTATTCCATCTTTGCCTCAACACCTCTTCTTTCGCAAGTAAAAATTTGAGTAGTTGTTGCCACTCCATGATATGCATCCAAATCTACAAACACAAACCTCACAAGGTGGTAGGATACATAGCTTTGATACCACTGAAATATCCCAAAGTGGGATATTTGCTCAAAACACACAAAATTATAAAATCCAACCACTGAAATATCCCCTTTCAGGATATTTACTACAAAATTGGAATTTATTAAATTCCTTTGCTATTACTAAATAACACATACAAATTTAATACTAACACTCAACTGCTTTCTTAATTCAAATAATAGATTACAAATATTATGGCTTGAGACAATGAGCATAAACAACACTCTTACATAAATGAAATGTTGATATATAGCAAACACTTACAATATTACATAAATTGATCACAATGTGATCACAACTCTACCCTATCAGAGCTGTGTATGCTACTAGTTTGTGCAGATTTTTGTTGATAGAGTTGCAGGGATCATGGAGTGAAAGAAGCTTCCAAAATTTTTACCAGAGCAATCAGAAGAGCTAGAGGAGGTTGTGTTATGGAGAGCTTACCAAAAGTTGGGAGCAAATTTTTAGTCAGCTATGCCTTTATGGATTATTGCATGTGAAAGTCTAGCACTAGATCACGTCAAGATAGAGGTGGTCCTAATCAAGATATGCAGAGACATTTGGGAAAACCTACCCTCCCAAATTTTGATGGTTTGCAAAAGTGCACATCAAGGGCAATGGGCACCAAAGATTGGATGAAGGCTTTAGGGTTCAGCTCTAGATGTCAAGAGTCTCCATCTCAAAAGGAGTCCTCCATACAAGCAAAAGTTAGAGATGATGTGCTTGTTTGAGAATCACCCATCACTCTTCCAATGATTAAGTCCCAGCCACTTAAGGAAAAAGAATCACATGAGGCATTCGTAAGAGAAGAGGAGTCCATAGCAAAAAAAATTGATGGAGGAAATGCCTTATCTCAAGATGTATATATGACAGAGCTCTAGAATGACTCCATTGCAATGCATGCATCAACATATGTTGAGAATATGTTTAATGAAGATGTCAAAATAGCTACCTTGCATGTAAATTCAGATCAAACCAATGAAGTTTTGGAGATTATTAGCTTCCTTGATGACACCGATGGAATGAAAGCAAATGATAAAATTATTGGAATCATTAATGCCATTTCAAAAAAAGAGCATGTTAAAGTTGAGTATGTGGCAGAGATCAAAACAACACTTATGGAAATGAGTGTTCATGATAGCTTCAACATTTTAGATTTGGAAAGTGATTGTGAGGAAGAAGATGACCTTGAAGATAATATCATAATGGTGTAACAAAATCCACAAGCAAGATCAAGGATTAGGAATTGCCAATTCCCACAGTCGGTTTGGGATCCTAGTATTTAAAACCAGGAAGTTAACTAGATTGCTTGGGGATAAGTAAGTTTTGGGAAGGGAGGATGTAATGTCCCCTTTTTCCAAATGTGACATAATTAGAAGGCTGTTAGCTTATTTCAATCTCGTAGGCTAAATCAAGTGTTGTAAGGAAATAATTGTATGTCTGGCACTATTCACAATTACTATTCATGGATTATTATTCATGGTTACTATTCATAGTGACTGTACATGATAATGTGGCATAGTAGTAAGGTGAAATAATGGTGAGGTGTCCTTTTGGTGATGTGGCATGGGCTATAAAGGAATCTTTGATGTGAAAAGACTGATTTGAAAGAGTGGGGCATAGCTTGCACTAGAAGGCAAGTTTCTTGTCCTTATATGAGTCACATGTGCTTGCTCACACATGTGTGAGGGTGGGATGCCTTCTTTGGGTGGCTTCATGTTTTATTATCTTCCATTTAGTCAAAGTGAATGAAAACTTGTCTTGGTATCTCATGTGCACATGGGGAAGAAGACAAGAGGATTACTATTCCAAATTTGGCTCACATGTGGAAGTGGGGCACCATTATTGGGGTCACATAAAAGGTGGGAGACAAAGACGAGAAGGGTTGATCATGTGAACAAATTTTGACTTACTTGCATATGAAGACAAGCTTTTCACATGTACATACTATTCATGACATGAGGATGGCGCATTTTTCCTCCAAGAGAAGTTCTCTCTCATCTCATCTCTTCTCCTTGTAAAATCTATAAGTAGGAGCCTTCTCCATTTGTAAAAACATGCTTGATTATATGAAAACCCCCATTTGTAAGGTTTGAACTTGTGTTCAAAATCATTCCTCTCCTAAGGATGAAATCCCTTAGAGTGTAAAAATCTTAGAGGATGAAAACCCTCTCAAGATAACCGGTTTCAATGGTGAAAGATTCATCCTTAGCTGGTCATGGTGGTTGCATTCAAGAACCACATTGGAGCTTCATTGGAGACATTTATGTCAAATTGTTGTAAGCATAGTTTATATTTAATAATATAGTTTTGATTCATATTATTGCATTATTGTATTTATTTTATTATCTAGTTATTTATTTTCATTGTAATTTTAATTAAGGGATTTCCCAATAAATCCAATTTTATAGTAAATATCCTTAAAAGGGATATTTCAATGGTATCAAAGCTATATTATATTTGAGTATATTAGTAAATATTTGATTTTGGATTTTATATATTTTAGAGTGTTTTAGAAAATATCCAACTTTAGGATATTTCAATGGTATCAGAGCCATGTATCCTACCAGCGTGTTTGGGGGAACTAATCATTTTGTAAATATTCAAGATGAGCAACATGGATATGATTAGCATAATGTAAAAACTCACTAAACTTACCCAATGGCAGAAACAACTCTTCGATAGGTATCTTAAAAAGATGAAAGCAAAAAAAATTTAAGCAAGTACATAGGTATCCACCATCTAAGAGGAAGATCTAGTGCTAGAATCAGTTAGCATGAAGCCCATGAAGGAACTTCCCATGCAAGATTTAGGAAAACAAGGTCCTAAATTTGATGAATAAAGTGGTGATATGGATGTTCTCACATTGAGTGGAGAGTTACAAATGTTAGAGGAGCTCTTGAGTCCATCTACAGAAGAACATGAGAGTTTTGTTGATTTTCCAATGAATGAAGAAAAATATGTTTTTGGTATTAATACAAATGGCAATTCATTATCTTTGCATAAGTCTAGTAGTCATGAGGAATTCATGGAAGAATCCATCATCCAAGTAGAAGTCAGAAAAGATGTGCTTATTCAAGCAGCACCCATCAATCTCCCAAAGATTGAGTTCATTCCATGTGATGTATCCACTAGCAAAGAGGATGATGAAGAACCAAAATTTTAGGAGTAATAAAGAGTCCTCACTTACAATAGTGAGTAGCTTCATCAATAGGTCTTCCTTCCATGGGAATAATCAAGGATCAATAATTACATTAGGCCCATAGCTAGAATAACCCATTGGTTGTTACAATTGTTTGAGATGGATGCAAAATTATCTCCCAATTCAAGTTATTCATGTTATGACAATAGAAGCCATAAGAAAGATCAAAGATGGAAGATTGCAAACTCCCATAGCTAGTTTGGGATCCTTGTATCCGGATCTAAAATTTAACCAGATTTCTTAGGATAAACAATTTTTGGGAAGGGAGGATGTAATGTCCCATTTTCCCAAATGTGACATAAGCGAAAGACCACTAGCCTATTTCATTATTGTAGGCTAAGTTGGATGTTGTAAGGAAATAATTTAAGGTCAAGTCACTATTCATAGGTTATTATTCACATGAGCACTATTCACATGTCATTATTCATGGTGATGTGGCAAGTGATGCAATTGATGATATAGCATATGAGGTGGCTTGTGTATGATGTGGCATGGCCCACGAAGGATCTCCCATGGAATCAAATGCATAAAATGAAGGTGGGGCATCCCACTCCACTATGAGACAAGTGTTTTTGTCTGTAGTGTGTTACATGTGATGTGAATCACATGTGTGAGATATAAGATGAATTTATGGGTGGCTCCATGGTTTTCTTGTCTACCACTTGGTCAAAAGGTGATTAGAGCTTTTCTTGGATCTTATGTGTACATGGGGAATAAAGACAAAAGTACTATTATTGATTTGTGCTCACATGTGTGAAGGTGGGGGTCATTTTTGGTGTCACATGGGAAGTGGGAGACTAAGACAAAAGAAGGATTGATCATGTGATCCACTTTTGAGCATTCTCACAAGGGGACAAACATATCACTATTTCTCAATAGTGCACCCACTTAAAGGGGGTGCATTTCTAGTTTCTTTTCCAAGTTTCCTCCTTCTCTCTCTCTTCCTTCATTCTCTATATATGAAGAGCTCTCTCCCATTGTAAATATGCTTGAATACTATGAAAACCCCCCTTTGTAAGGTTTGAATTATTGTTCATACTTTTTATTCTTCTTTAGACAAAAACCCAATGAAATAAGAGATCTTTGACGATGGAAACCTTCTCAGGTTTACTAGTTTTAGTGCTAAAAAATTGCTCCCTAGTTGATGAAGGTAATTCCATCTAAGAATTACAGTTGTGCTACAATTGTGATCAAGTATTTTATAAGTGTGTTTATTGTATATGAGCATTTTATGTGAAATCCATATTTTCAATTGTATATAAATTTTATCTAGTTTGGGATTAGAGTAAAACTTAGATTTTTAGTAAATATCCCATTCAAGGATATTTCATTGTGGATGCGAAGAAGCAAAACATGGAGATAGTGATTCACAATGTTACTTTTAAAGACATTTTTGAGGTGGAAGAGAAGTGTTGTTATTCCCCACACCATCACATTCCCCACTATTTGTTATCCTCCTCTCTTTGCCTTGACTTCCATGGCTAGGAAGGTGAAGCAAATATGTGATGATAAGTTGTAGCTCAACACCTTCAAAAGAAGCGAGGTCATGGACAAAAACTACAAATATCTTGATGCCAAATATAGTGATTAGGTTATGGTGGATATTGATTACCATTACAATAGGTATGAGTTTCATCTACAATTGAATCCAAACTTTGTTATTATTGGCTAGTAAAATAAAGTGGAGCTCTAGTGCCAAATCTTGAAGGATTTCAACCAACTATTTGAAAAAATGTTGGCATATAATTATTTTGTTGATACTGCAGGCAAGAGAACATACGTTGAGAAGACAAGGTAGCAGCTAATGGTTCATTCGCTCTCTGAGAAAGCCATCTATCATTGGGCTCAATTGACAAATTACATGATTGTTTAAGTGGAAACTTGATGCTTCTATTGGGATCCCTATGGATCTTCATCATCTTATGCATGAGGGAAAATAACTTTAGGACCATTCCCCTCTATCTATACATGATACCTATGGATCTTCATCATCTTATGCATGAGGGAGAATAAATTTAGGATCATTCCCCTCTATCTAGATAACATTTAGGAAAGGACTCTACCCTCTTCTTGGTATTGAGGATGTCAGGACAATCATCATCCTCTAAACTTGTGACATTTAAGTAAGTGCTAAAAAAATCAACCTCCAAACCCAATCCATTGAAACCACACCTATCCCTCATGCCTGTATAGTAGAGCATGTGGATGAGGTGCCAGTTGTGGAGATCACAATAGAGGATGTGACCCAATACTAGACAATCTTATTGATTAAAGTAGTTATTTTCAGAGTTAATGGGCTTTGGCCTACAACATTGGCCTTATTTCACTAGATTCACATGACATGGACAAAGCATTACGAGATATCCCTCTACTCAAGGTTTTTTCATTATTCTTTTCAATGATCAAGAAGCCTATCAAAGAATATTTGCATAAGGTCCATGGTTTTGAGTAAATGTGAGGTTGTTCATTACTCCTTGGTTTCCATAATTTGACCCAAATACACTATCAATTAATAAGATGCTAGTTTGGGTTTGCCTTCCAAATTTGCCTTTACTTTTTTGGTATATTTTCAATGAGATAGGTAACTCCTTAGGCACCTACACCAAAGATGATGTAGCAATAACTACAATGGGATTGTGCATATATGCCTACATTTGCATAGAGATTGATCTTAATAAGGGCCTACCAAATTAAATGATTCTCAGATATGGACAAACTTAACACATTTAGTAATTGGATTATGAGAACATTGCATAAATATATTTCATATTTGTAAATTACCAGGTCACTTTTAAGATACCTGTACCCATGCCTGAGCACCTTCTCAAAAAAAGGGGACAAAATCAAACTCTAAAATATGGAGTCCTCTAGATCAAGAGGTAGTGGACGTGGGTGATGATCAGGGAGAGGGTAATAAAGATACAAAAGATATTAAAAAAAAAGTTAGAGTACCAAATACACATGTTGAAGAATTCATCCCAGCTGAAGGGGATAGAGGAGAAAATTAGAATATTTCTTTGAAGAATCCATTAGGGGGTGTGAAGAGAGGTCGTAAATCAAAGAACTCAAACTCAGATAAAGAGTTGGAAATTCACTTAAATATGGAGTCCTTGAATACAAACACACCTTTATATTATTAGACATCAGATTTATAGATTGTCATGGTGGATCCCTCTCTAGGGTTGTGGCAGTTGGTTAAAAGGAAGAAAGGTAAAAAGGGTAGGATCGAAGAAAATTTGGGATATATTTCCTACTAATTGGAGAGCCCTTGATATTGTTGCATGGTACTTTCTTGTCTTGTTTTTTACCAATTTTTGATGTCACTACTTTGCTTAGTGCTGACACTCTCCCCATTGTGGGGATTCTATTATTTGTTGCATTTTTGGTTGTTCCTTCTTCGTGTGGGTGTGTGGATTTACTTTTTCCCTTTGTTTGGGGTGTAATCATCCCTTTCTTTCCCTTTTTTTCCTTTGGAATGATGTTTCATCTACAAAATGTAATTTCAAATTTTAATTTATATGAAGTTACAATTTTTTCTTGGGGAAAAATATATAACTATTATATAAATAAAATATAGTGCTATTATAATATAATTATTATAATTATTGTTGACCAATTTTGCCCACAGGCAAAATCTTGATCAACTTCTTGTTATGTTGTGGAGTTAAAAGCTTCACTAGGATGCAAACAGGAGAAGTTAAGGAGGATCCAGAGTTGCGGGGTGTTGTTGATTCAGTTGCAAGAAAAATGGCGTCGGTCTGATCAGCTAACGTCGGTCAAATAGCAAGAGGAAGCAACCGACGTCGGTTACCAGTCGGCCGACATCGGTCATGAAGGTGCCGACGTCGGCAGCCTGTGTGAGAACAGGCAGTTCGCATGGCGAATCCGGGAGAGTCTATTTTTGGACTGCTAGTTTGCATGTTGAAGGCTAGTCGTAGTCTTGAGTTGCGAATCTAATTATTGTAATTAGGTTAGTCTAATTATTGTAAGCATGAGATCTATATATGGACTCATGGGTTGTATTGTAAGTGAGTGCTAGAAAGCCATTGAGCTTTTAGAGAGAGCTAGTGTAGCTCCTCCTAGTTCCAAAGGGGTGCTGAGAGTGTTTGATCAGGGAGAGTTGCAAGGTCTGCAAGGTCAAGGAGCTGATCCACTGGGGTACTGGTTGAAGAAGGGTTCTTTAGGGGTGTAGAGAGATCTACAATTGTGAGTATGGTCTATTGAATTGCAGGTTGAAGGTTCATGGGAGATCTACTTGGAGCACGGTTGTGTGCTTGGTGAACTGGCAGCGTTGTTACTGACTGGTTGGAGAGGTGAACATCAATTCTATATTGGAGTTGATTGTTGGGACCAAGAGAGAGAGGGAAGAAGGTCTTGAGGATTGGCGTGAGGTGGATGAAGAAGTGGCATCTTCCTTATTGTATATTCTTCTGAGTGATTATTAATACAATTGTGTATTGTCTCTCAATTCCTGTGTTGTTTCATATTTTTAGTTACTTTATATTTCTGGTTAAATTCTGTGATTAGTTGCTAATACGAGTAGTAATCATATGTGCTCTAATTATGGTGGAGCAAGATCCTGACAAGTGGTATCAGAGCCTTGGTTGTAGGTTCAAGAGCTGATACCAACAAGTGGTATTAGAGCTTTTGGTTGGGTTGACTAACAGGTGGTTTCAGATCTGGTAGTGTTTTTTGATTACAGGTCACTCACAGGGGTTTCAGATTGAGTGGGAGTATAGCAATGGCAGAAGAAAGTAAGCTACGAATGGAGAAATTGAATAGCACGAATGGTCTGATTGATGGAAAGAAAGAGCAGGTTAAAAGAGATCATTGGTCGGTAGCAGATCAACTTGTGGAAGCATATGTTGCAGGTAATATTGCACAGGATGTTCTGGATAAAGTGGAATCTTTGTTTACAGATTCTTTTTCCTCTTTCCATGCAGCCCGAAATAGAGCATCTTTTCATGGGTATGTCTTTGGAGACTTTGGAGAGATTTATTTAGGGGTTGGAGAGCCTTGTCAGATTATAGATGAAGGGGAAGTGAAGCTGAAATTGCAAGCGGATTACTCACAGTGGTTGGAGGAAGTCATGCAGGTACCAGTCTTGGAGATGAGTCTAATTTCTTCAAGAAATTTGGGTGATGAGAGATGCACTGTAACTCTCACAGCGGATATACTTGAATTAGATGGTGGTAAGAAAGTAGGTATCCTTTATCTATCTAATTATATTGATGATTCACCTTCTATTGCAGAGATGTGGCTTCATGGGCTTGGTCACATATGTAGGAGGAGAATGCAGGTTTTGAAGCAGAGGTCAGATGTTTTTGACAAGCTAAAGAACTGAAAAGCCTTGGTGTTCATGGAGGAGATGACGGACAGAGATCAGGTGAGGAAGCTGAATTATTTTAAGCAGAGCAGGGTTGATTTGATTAGGATTTTGATCCATGGAGAGCTCGCGGGTAAAAATTTATCACTCACAGATGAACACAGGTACCAGCATCGATCAGACAGTAACCAACGTCGGCAACAGGAAGACCGACGTCGGTCATGAGGAAACCAACGTCGGCAGAAGGGACGCCGGCGTCGGCCAGGGAAATGACATCGGCAGTCAGGTTTAGTACAGGGAGCCGACATCGGTCGAAAATAGACTGGGAGATGGCCGAGATCGGTCACTGGTACGGATAGTGGGTGGACAGCAAGTCTCAAACGCTCATGTTGAGGTCAAAAATGGTAAGTGAACCTCATATTCATTGTTCACCTTCTTTATATTGCTTATTGATGGTCAAGAACCAGGAAGATGGAAGAGGCAATGCAGGTAGAGTCCAGATACAATGGGAGCTTGGCATGGATGAGGAGTGTGAGTCCTTGGAGAAGAACCAAATAGGTATTTGTTGGTAGAGTTGTCAGCTGGAAGTAAGCACTGAAAGACGTAATAGATTCCTGAGATAAAGAAGAGAGTGGATGGATATGAGAGACAGAAGGCCAAGACATATGGTCTTGAAGAAGCTACGGGACAGTGGTACAGGTATTGACAGGTGGATGACTAAGCATGGCTTTAGTCAATGTCAGTGTAACTATTGTGGTTTTGTCTTACCAGGTGGATGATGAGTCGCGACATTATCCAGTTACTGTATGTGGGTGATTTGCTAGCAGGTTTTGTACATATAGGGATTTACTGAGCTAAAGGTAAGGTTAGTTCAGAGGCGTGTCATGAAGAATTTAGAGCAGCAAAATTCTCTGGCATAAGAGACATGGAGATTTGATCTCCAGTAAGAGCTGATGTGAAGACGGTGTTGGCGGGGTTCATGATGCAGGATGCAGAATCAGAAAGCACACCAAGGGCTGGATAGTTCAAGCTTAGCTTGAAACAGGGTTTGAAATCACATGAGGTCTAGTGTAGACCTGAGTTTTCCCAAGCAGTGGAGGTTGTCAGAAAGTATGGAGCCAATTCAGGGAAGGAGTACTAGAGGGCAGTTCAGTGGGACTAGCAGTAGGGTTTCTTGTTATGCAGGGTCAAGTTCTTCACTACATGGATATGTAGGTTCGGATGTGGCAGGTTACTTGAATGACAGGTGTAGCATCACAGGTTGTGTGGTGGTTGGTCTTCAGGATTGATCTTGAAGAGGAATACAAGCCAAGGAATAATTTAGACGGTGTACAGGTACAGGTGCAGCTATTTATCTCCAAGTGGGAGATTGTTATGTTATGGAGTTAAAAGCTTCACCAGGATGCAAACAGGAGAAGTTAAGGAGGATCCAGAGTTGCGGGGTGTTGCTGATTCAGTTGCAGGAAAAATGGCGTCGGTCTGATCAGCTGACGTCGGTCAGATAGCAAGAGGAAGCAACTGGCGTTGGTTACCAGTCGGCCGACATCGATCATGAAGGTGCCGACGTCGGCAGCCTGTGTGAGAACAGGCAGTTCGCATGGCGAATCTGAGAGAGTCTATTTTTGGACTGCTAGTTTGCATGTTGAAGGCTAGTCGTAGTCTTGAGTTGCGAGTCTAATTATTGTAATTAGGTTAGTCTAATTATTGTAAGCATGAGATCTATATATGGACTCATGGGTTGTATTGTAAGTGAGTGCTAGAAAGCCATAGAGCTTTTAGAGAGAGCTAGTGTAGCTCCTCCTAGTTCCAAAGGGGTGTTGAGAGTGTTTGATCAGGGAGAGTTGCAAGGTCTGCAAGGTCAAGGAGCTGATCCACCGGGGTACTGGTTGAAGAAGGGTTCTTCAGGGGTGTAGAGAGATCTACAATTGTGAGTATGGTCTATTGAATTGCAGGTTGAAGGTTCATGGGAGATCTACTTGGAGCACGGTTGTGTGCTTGGTGAACTGGCAACGTTGTTACTGACTGGTTGGAGAGGTGAACATCAATTCTATATTGGAGTTGATTGTTGGGACCAAGAGAGAGAGGGAAGAAGGTCTTGAGGATTGGCGAACCTTTGAGGTGGAGGAAGAAGTGGCATCTTCCGTATTGTATATTCTTCTGAGTGATTATTAATACAATTGTGTATTGTCTCTCAATTCCTGTGTTGTTTCATATTTTTAGTTAGTTTATATTTCTGGTTAAATTCCGTGATTAGTTGCTAATACGAGTAGTAATCATATGTGCTCTAATTGTGGTGGAGCAAGATCCTGACACTTCTCACCTATTGTTTAAGGCCAATTCATTTCAGGTTCAATGAATTCAGTTCATAGCAGGGTTCAATTGGTTCAAAGGCGAAAGTTCAACGGTCTTGGTTCATCGACTTCGGTTCAAAGGCTCATTAGCGCGCTTGGTGGAACCATTTTGGTTCAACGGTTTCAGTTCAAAGAGGCTGCACTTCAAAGGAAAAGACCCGATGACTTTTGTCAAGGACGGTGACGTTCCAAGGACCGTCAAAATTAATGAAGTAAAATAGCCGTTTGCCTTCAAACAAAAAGTGCAACCATTGAAAAGAAGGAGCCAGAATGCAGCGATCCATTTAAGTGTTCACCCCTGGAGGCTGACAAGCCAAAAGAGACAAAACTAAGAAAAGACAAAGACACAAAAGTGACAAGGCAGTCCAAGTGGCAAAGTGCAGGTGATTTATTGCCTGACAGTCCCCAAATGGCGCAAACAGCAAATAGTGTAGACCGCACAATTTTAAAAGGGGACAAATTTCATCTGTTGGCAGAAAAGAGGCACGATCCATGCTTCCACATTAAAGCTCGAACGCCAAAGTCAAATATGGTGATTATACAACATGGTTCTAGCAGGCTTCTTCTAGGACGATGACAACACAACAGTGTTTCATCTTTCAAATGGGATGCGACAGGCCAACTTGTAAAAAAAGCGCCAAGTTTCTTTCTCTTTTCTTCTATATATTGTAACTTCTCATTTTTGAGAAGGATCGGTTCTTCCACTTTTGCAAAGGCGCAGCCCTGGCAAAATTTCACCTGAATCAAATAAAATGCAATTTTTACCTCCATTTGGATAGATGTTTCAGAGTATGCATTGAATGTTTGTCTGTGTCCAATCATCATTTCTTGATGCTCTCATAGGTTTAACACCAACAGACCTGTCATCTACAAGGTGCCATCTCTACAGCTGAAAGGAGAAGAGCAGTATTTGAGAAGTGCGAAATAGAGGAAGTTGGTACATAAGTGTGCATCTCACAACACCTTTGGTGATCCCTTTCTTTTTGTATCTTCCATTAAGGCCTCCCTGCCAGTTTCCAGTAGCCTGGTCCTTCTGCCAAATGTGTAGTGTATGTCTGTATTTGTTTGGTTCTGAGAGTGGATGTGTGAAGGTCGACCCTTATTTTTTGGTGCATCACCTCTTTTAGAGTAGGCTTGTTTTTTCCTACATTCTCTTTCTCCCTTTTCATTCCCCCCCTTTTTTTATCTATATATATATGTATGTTAGCACTTGCTGGAAAAAACATGATGCATCAAAGGGAGCTAGCCCTTATCTAGAGACTCTCTCCTCCAGCTTCGCCGGTCCCACAAGTGAGAGGAGAGTTTCCATGTTGCAAGGAGAAGGCAGGAGCTAGGCCTCTTTGCCTCGAGTGCAATCTCCAGTGTCAACAGTTTTTGGCACGCCTGGTGGGACCAACTGGGACAGGTTTTGTCCAAAGAGTTGAAATTTTTTTGGTGTGTTCTTCAACCGACCAGCCTTTGGAGGCTTTGCATCAAACACCAATGGCGACTCTGAGTTGAATCTGTTGGTTAAGCAGCCTGGTGCCATCAAAAATCTATTTTTTTATGTATAATCCCTTTGCCCAAAATCATGGGCCTTATATTCCTTCATATTACCATGATCAGACTCAGCCTCTTTATGGCGTCCCCTCAAGCAGCTCCCCTAGTTTCCCAGCAATGATAAGGGAAATGGTGTTGGAGTTTGAGAGGCAGATAAAGGAGATCAATAGAGAGGAGGAGCAATACAGATATCAGCAGGAGCTGATGTATAAAGAGGAGTGTTTGTTTAGGCAAGCACAGGCTTTGCAATCCATGAAGGAGGAGGTAACAAAATGGAGAAATCCATCTTCTCAAGGTAGCTAGCCTTATTCGCCCCCTCATATTCTGAAAGAAGCCCCCTCTTTCGTACCAAATCCTTTCTATCACATTGCACTTGCTCACTCTAGCTTACCAAATGCATCTGCTCTCAATCCCGTGTGCCTAGCTTTCTAATATCAAAAGGCATCAGAGCAACCCCCCATGGAGATCGATCTTCCCAATCCTTTATATTGTGAATCTTCCATTGGGGGGAGTACCGCCAACCAGCATGTCCCTCTTCTCGAGACTCTTCCAGTGCATCAACAGTCTCTTCCTTGCATCCCTCAACTTCCCCAAGTCTTTCAGCATGATGTGCATATTCCAAGTTGGAGGAAGGAATGCCAGGAACCAGCTCAGAGCTTTGAAGAGGATAATGTTGGTGATCTCCAAGAAAGGCTCCTTCAAGAACATATAGCCAGGAGAATTACAGAGTTAGAGTCCCAAATGAGATTTCTCATCCAACGTGTGGTGGATCTGTCTGAACCCAGCCCATCCACACACCTCCAAGAGAGCTATCAGGCCACACCTGATATTGATGAAGTGCCGACCAAGTGAAAGGAGGAGAATCATTCGATTCTAGCTCAAGGACTGCCTCCTCTTCCACATGTTTTCTCCACTTCACCCCTTCTCGAGGAGGAACCTATTCTGTAGGAGGTAAGTGAGGAGCAGAAGATCTAATCTGCAAGTCTTTAAGAGGCTGTTATGAGTGACAATGAAGAAGAAATCATCATTGATGCTTCTTGTGAAGACACCATCAGCAGTGGAGAAGATGCAGGTCTTGCATATATGCAGATGTTCCAGCAATTCGAAGAGGAACAAATGCATGGTGAGCTCTCTTCCCCCTTGTTTGATGAACTTCCTTATTGCTTCAATGAGGAGGATGACTACGCTGAAGACCCTGAGTTGGAGGAGGAAAAAGAGAGGTCTGTCTTCCTGGAAGAATGCCTTAAATAAGAGATTTTTAAAGAAAGAGGCGATGTTCTGTGGGATGAGCAGTCATTTTGTGAGTCTATTTCAGACATCACCACAGTCACCCTTCTTAAAGAAGGCCAAGAGGAAGTAGAGGACGAGTCTGATGGAGTTTTCAATGAGACAGAAGGAAACAAGTTAGACCATGATACATTGCAGAGGGAATGTGCAGACCAAAGGGCTAACGATGATGAGCCAACAACCACTGATTTCTTGGTGAAGAGCACCATTTTGAAGGACCAGCCTTCAACAGGCTTCCATGGACAAGCAGTATATATATATGTCGAAAGCATGTTTGAATCTGATCCACTCGGATTCCAGCCAATGTAGGTGACAGGCAAGAAGAACAGGTCACCAACTCTCTTCTTCATTCAGCTACTTGCCTAGCACCATAAGTCTTCTTTCTAGGAAGGGGACTTAAGAAATTTTCCCTTTGATCCAGGAGGGAGGCGATTTTTCCTAGTTAGCTGTATATAATAGTTTGTTTTCAGTTGTTTTTCCTATTTTCCCTAAGTGCAGTTGCACAGGTAGTGTTTTTAGCCTTGTGTGTTTCCCTTTACTTGGGGTAAAGGCTTCATATTTGATTCTCGAATCTTTTAGGCTGTTGATAATTCTTTCATAGCTACATCTGACTCTGCACCTAATGGATTTTAAGGCAACTGGTTCTAAGCATAGCAGGCATGCTTCCCCTGTGAGTCACCAATATGTTGACCAATTTTGCCCATAGGCAAAATCTCAGTCAACTTCTCACCTGTTATTTAAGGCCAATTCATTTCGAGTTCAACAGGTTCAATGAATTCAGTTCATAGCTGGGTTCAATTGGTTCAAAGGTAGAAGTTCAACGGTCTTGGTTCATTGGCTTCGGTTCAAAGGCTCATCGACGTGCTTGGTTGAACCATTTTGGTTCAACGGGTTCAGTTCAAAGAGGCCGCACTTCAAAGGAAAAGACCTGATGACTTTTGTCAAGGACGGTGACGTTCCAAGGATCGTCAAAATTAACGAAGTAAAATAGCCATTTGCCTTCAAACAAAAAGTGCAACCATGGAAAAGAAGGAGCCAGAAGGTAGCAATCCATTTAAGTGTTCGCCCCTGGAGGCTGACAAGCTAAAAGAGACAAAACTGAGAAAAGATAGACACAAAAGTGACAAGGTAGTCCAAGTGGCAAAGTGCAGGCGATTTATTACCTGACAGTCCCCAAATGGTGCAAATAGCAAACAGTGTAGACCGTGCAATTTTAAAAGGGGACAAATTTCATTTGTTGGCAAAAAAGAGGCGTGATCCATGCTTCCACATTAAAGCTCGAACGCCAAAGTCAAATTTGGTGATTATACAGCATGGTTCCAGCAGGCTTCTTCTAGGACGATGACAACACAACAGTGTTTCCTCTTTCAAATGGGACGCGACAAGCCAACTTGTCAAAAAAGTGCCAAGTTTCTTTCTCTTTTATTCTATATATTGTAACTTCTCATTTTTGAGAAGGATCGGTTCTTCCACTTTTGCAAAGGCGCAGCCCTGGTAAAATTTCACCTGAATCAAATAAAATGCAGTTTTTTACCTCCATTTGGATAGATGTTTCAGAGTATGCATTGAATGTTTGTCTGTGTCCAGTCATCATTTCTTGATGCTCTCATAGGTTTAACACTAGTAGACCTATCATCTACAAGGTGCCATCTCTGCAGCTGAAAGGAGAAGAGAAATATTTGAGAAGTGCGAAATAGAGGAAGTTGCTACATAAGTGTGCATCTCACAGCACCTTTGGTGATCCCTTTCTTTTTGTATCTTCCATTAAGGCCTCCCTGCCAGTTTCCAGTAGCCTGGTCCTTCTGCCAAATGTGTAGTGTATGTCTGTATTTGTTTGGTTCTGAGAGTGGATGTGTGAAGGTTGACCCTTGTTTTTTGGTGCATCACCTCTTTTAGAGTAGGCTTTTTTTTTCCTGCATTCTCTTTCTCCCTTTTCATCCCCCCCATTTTTTTTATCTATATATATATGTATGTTAGCACTTGCTGGAAAAAACACGATGCATCAAAGGGAGCTAGCCCTTATCTAGAGACTCTCTCCTCCAGCTTCGCCGGTCCCACAGGCGAGAGGAGAGTTTCCATGTTGCGAGGAGAAGGCAGGAGCTAGGCCTCCTTGCCCCGGGTGCAATCTCTAGCGTCAACAATTATCATATATTTATTATTAATATATGTTATTATATATTATATTATAATTATTTATAAGAAAAATATATATATATATATTCTTATAATATAATATAATTAATATTAATATATTATTAATTATATCTATGTGTAAATATCATAATAATGTATAATATCTAATCTTATTATATATTATATAATTTTATATGTTTTCAAATGAGTCATTGGATATTTGACCCCTATTTTCATTGAGATGACCCTTATTTTCATTGAGATAACATATATTTCAATTATATATTAGGTAATTGAAACAGTTTGGTGGAAACTATAGATTCTTTTGACAGATGATAAATCACTTAATTTTGTATGTGTATCTCCATGGGATTCATTGAGCCCGTCATCTCATTGCCCCTCACCATCACCACCTAGTTCACTTAGAAATATTTCACTACTTTCATATATGCTTTGGATTTGCCCTTCATTGGATCCTGATCTTGGAGGAATAATTTATAAAATGTATTCAATATCAAAACTTAATTTATTATTATACATGTAAGCTTTAAAACCTTATGGGATAAAAAGTTGGTTATAAAACCAACTAACGAATACAACAACCCAAACAATCAAAAATGAAATTACATAAATAAATTAAAATACTCTGGATCATAAAATAATCCAACAAATTCCCCCATGATCTAAAGGGGTATATAAGAAAAACACTAGAGCAATGACTCTGAAGTCATCAAATAAACTCTAAAGCAACTACAAGTGGTGCATTGTACCTCTAAAATTGACCAAAAAATTGATGTCGCTCCATATATAAGCCTAAACCTACGAGTTTGGAAAAAATTGGTTGATGAACATAATTAAAACCTATTCATACCCAGTGATCATCGTACCATACTATAGTAGAACACAATCAAGCATGTCCAACTACATCTACCCATATAAAGTCCCACACAGGAACCCATCCAAGTGATAAACCTAAAATCTGTATGGTACATCATCTTGATGCCCAACAAATGCTAATGAACTTTTCTCAATAATGAATGTGATAATAACCCATATGAATTCGTATTATCTTTGATGACTGATCGAAGACCAACAAATGCAATATAGTCTTCCCCTATCAAGTGAGAGGTGAGAAGTCATGCATCGAGAGAAATAAAAACAACTAACTCTATCCATTCCATGTCATCAAATATCAGATATAGAAATCCAAAAATAGAATTAAAATCAAGAACATAAATGATAGATGTCAGTCTTGAGCCTAGTAGCTCACATAAAATGGGTGAATCAATGATCACTCAAAAAAAGCTATCTGGTCTATTGAGACCATAGACCTCAACCATATAAGATGCCTCTTGATCAGAGGATGTGTCATAATAATCTAAATAACTGGAGTAACTAGAAGATCTACTGCTAAAATGATCCACATAATTTACCTTAGCTTTCTTTTTATGTGGAGAATGGGGTTGTTGAGAAGGACATACATCTGCAAGATGTCCAATACCACCACATTTGAAAAATTTTAGCTCCTTCATATGTTTATGAGATCCAAAATAATCTAAATCACTAGAACTAAATGAGTGATAAGAATGCTTATGATTATGTATGTGTTTGGAAGACCCTAGAGAGTGTTGATGTGAATGTTGTGGAGATCATCGAGAATGATGCAGAAAATGTCTCTGAGAGTGTTTTAGAAAATGATTTTGAAACTATCATTGCACATGGAAAGGATATCTATAATGGTACCTATTCTCTACATAATTAGCCTTTTCAATAGGTGTACTTTTATTCTTTTCAATTTGTCTCTCATGTTGAGTCAACAACTCATAGATGGAGTCAAATGTGGCACCATTAAGCTTATCACTAAGTTGTAGCATTTCAAAAAATGATAGTGTACGTAGAACTAAGTCCATCAAATTTGATGGAAATCAACATGTCATCATCAATTTTACCCCCTATAGTACAATATTTTTGTTTCAATGTTTTCATGCAAGAAAGATATTCAGAGACGTCTTCATTATCTATCAGTTTATTACTCAAAAGCTGCATAAGAAGGTCAATCTTATTGTATGCAAGTTTCTTGTCATACAAATCCTTTAATGCTTTCCACTCTTTCCATGCACTAATTTTAATTGCCTCAATATGAATGATAACTTGTTTAGTGCAAGATGATTTCAAAATTGTGAGTGCATGCTTATCACGTTTATGGTACTCAACCAAATTCATAGCTTCAATTTATGGTGTGGTTCTTTCTCTATGATTTCCCATAAATAATCAAAGATTCAGGTGTTCTCCATGTTTTTACTCCATTATTTGTAAAATTTAGGTGATAATTTACCATTTTCTGAGATCAAACTCACAATTTTGCCATGATGCAACAAAAGAGAGAAAAAATCAAGGAATGTTATAGGGGTTTGCCCTTTACCATTGAATGGATTCCAATTTACAAATAATCCTAGGACTTGTCAAAATGTTATACCTCATAACTCCTATTACACCCTTATACCATCATATTAAAAAAAAATTGTTTTATCCTTATAACTCCTTATTTGTAATTAAGTAACAAAGATAGGTTATCCACCTCCCCATCAACAAACTTGATAATCCAAATACAAGATACTTTATGTATCCTTTATCTCCTAATGGAAAATAAAAAATACATATATTTTAAAACTTTCACCCACCAAATTGTTTTACTATGCCTTCAAGCTTCCATTCAAATGTTAATACATCGTTTTGTGAAAAATAAATAAATAGGAATGTGAAAAAAATATCACCATCTATACAAAACCCTACTGCACCATTTGTAATAGCTTCAAATTGCATACAACTCTCTCCTTTTGTATTCACCAATTATTGATTTTTTTTAATAGAAAAATAATCATTATACATGTGTGTCGTACATATTTGATGCATCATTTTGGCTACCTTTTGCACTATACAAGTGGTTAATGATCACCGAGAAAATAAATCTTAACCAAAAATATACATGCTAGTCTTCAAACACTGTATAGGTATAATGATCAAGAATTATAAACAAAAAATTAGTGATTAATTAAAACTCAAAATGATTGTGCTATTCTAAAAAGAAAACATGTTTTCTAGCCACTAGTCCAAAACATTGTTATTGCCTTGAAGCGCTGCATAAATTATTATGGTTGGAACTAAATTTTTTGAATATTCATACCAGAATTTGATTACTCAGACTTCAAAAAAGTTTCTTCAAAATTATTTAATCCTTATTTATTGAGAAAACTCAGTGTCTTCAAATCTTTAGTCCTCCTCTTCAAAAATCCTAGGCTCTGATACCACTATTGGATCCTGATCTTGGAGGAATAATTTAGAAAATGTATTCAATATCAAAACTTAATTTATTTTTGTATAAAATGTAGGCTTTAAAATATTACGAGATAAAAATTTGGCTATAAAACCAACTAATGGGTAAAACAACTTGAACAACCAAAAATGAAATTACATAAACAAACTAAAATATTTTGGATAATAAAATAATCTAACACCATAGGATATCTAACCCCTATTTTCATTGAGATGACTTTGATTTTCATTATGATAACATATATTTCAATTATGTATTGGGTAATTGAAATTGTTTGGTGGAAACTATAGATTATTTTGATAGATGTGATAGATCACTTAACTTTACATACATATATATTTGGGACTCATCAAGCCCGCCACCTCATTGGACCCTCACCATCACCACCTAGTTCACTTATAAATATTTCACCACTTTCATGTTTGGTTTGGCTTTTCCCTTCTCCACCACTTCACCATTTTTAAAGAACACCATTGAAAAAAAATCTGAGGATCCCAAATATACACTTTGATCTCCTCTTCAAATTCTATTATTTGCAACTGAAATGACTTCATGCCATATGTATGCCATGTAGTGACTAGAGTAAGGTACAAGTGGATATCTTGAAAATGTGAAACATGCAATGTAGCCTCCAACTATTTCAAACACACTACATGAGGCTAAATTTACACATGGAATTGTTCGATATTTTAACTTCAGTGAGAAAAGTGTGGAATAGGACATAAAGGGTGATAATAATTTAATATAATATTGTAATATTATATTAATAAAATATATGAACCTAGACTTCCCATGCATGAATTTTGTACAATTCAAATTTTTTTGGGAGAATGAGCTCTACTAGGGTTTGAAATTTTTCAGGATTCTTTGCGCTCTTATGTGTTTTGATTCAGACTAGGCTCTCAGATTGATTAGAAAATTTTAGGATGAATCCTCTAGGGGAGAAATCTTCCCCTCCCCCCCACCAAAACCATCCTTTAGGAAAATGGTGGTCGGAGCTTCAGCTTCAATTTTGGAGATAGAGATCAAAACCCTGATGAAAGTGGCATGAAAAAAACAACTTTAAAACCCAATAAATAGCACACAAAGATAATGCATGCAAGTGATATAAGATAACCCAATAGCCATTTTGGATCCTATAGAAATCAAGAAGAACATAACAAGGTTGCATGGTAGGAACCTAATCTAAAAATTTATGGGGGCACAACTCTCTTTGGAAGAATTATATGCATGGACGAGAAGAAACTAGAAACCAAATGGTGAGTATGAACTCAAGGCCTACACAAAATGATATTTCATATGAATATTTAAAAAAATGAATTGGACGGAGAAAAGGTCTTTGGATGAGGCCCATACTTCTTCAAAAATGTAGGATTATTTATGAAGCACCAGCACACAACCTTCAGGTTGACAAAAGAATGGATTCAAATGTATGATCTACCATAAATTTGGTCTAGGTATGTTTTTGATAATACTATTGGTAAATGAATAGATATATTGAAACCCCATCATGGGAAAGGCCTTTCCAGCTATGCTCAAATCTGTGTGGAGCTTGATCTTGCACAACCTTTTCCAAAGAACATAACTCTAAAATACAAGGAAATGGAGTGGACTCAAGACCTTGATTACAAAAATATTCTATTTTGATGTAGAAGTTTTCATGAATACTGGCACTTGATTAGATATTTCCCAACACTATATAAAGTCAACACTATGGAGAAAAATCTTATAGCAATGGAAAAGGACTTAGAGGGATTCATCAAGCCAAAAATAATATACATTATTAAGACTAAGGACAAAATTATCAAAAACTACATTCAAAAAGCAAGTAAAAAAGGAAATGATGGAAAATTTGTACCAATGGGAGGGGTAGAATCGGTCCTAAAAACACAACCATAAGAGGAAAACCAAAATACAGAGATGGAAGAAATCACATCAGATTACGGTTTCAAAGAGGATTTATAAAATATTCTCAAGGAACCAAGTATAGGAAAACCATATAAGCAGAAGACAAGAGGGGTACAAGGGAAACATGCAAAAGGAAACAACATAATAGGAGGCTCGAGACAAATAAAATTGGACATGTATGGATGAGTAAGATAAAATAGATTCAGAAATGGAGGAGGACATCACCAGTATCGCTCAAACTTCAACTCTTAATCATAAATAAAATGTTGGAAAGAGGAGGAGAGGGAAACCAAGTAAGAATAAAAAAGGTAGGAAGAAGCCATGGAGGCTATTGGAGTAGGGAATTAACATAGGTAGACATTCTCTCGATGAGCACCAAGCAAAACAACCCATATGTATGCAAATAATTTCATGGAACATAAGGGATCTCACTTCCCCTTCCAAAAGGAGAACATTGAGGGATCTAATAAAGTAGTATAACCTTGAAGTGGTTATGCTCCAATAAACCAAGTTGAAAAGGCTAACAGAGCATATAAAGGCCTTATCTAGATTGTTGGGAAGGGAAATAGCTAGATTGGATGCTACAGGAACAATAGACATACATGGCCCTCCTATGGAATTATAACTTAGCCTAGAAATTGCCCAGGGACAAAATTAATTTCTTATTAGTAAATTTGTCCCATGGAGCACAAATTTTAATTTTTTCTTGGTTAATATATATGGATCTCAGAACAAAGATGAAAGAGAACTGGCTTGGGAACTATTAGGGGATAAAATCAAAGCAGAAGAGGATACCTTGTGGAATATTGGGGGAGATTTTAATGTGAGAATGGAGGCCTCAGATAAACAAAGAGGGAATGGGAAAGACAAGAATAACTTGAATTTCCACAATTTCATGGAAAACGCTGAATTATGTGACCTAAAAACCAAACAAGGGTGGTTCAGTTGGAATAATAAAAGGGTGGGGAAAGACCTAATCCTAGAACATTTGAATAGGATTCTAGTTTCAAATAAGTGGCTAGAACATACCCTGATCTTGGAAACAAAGGTGCTCAAAACTTCTAGTTCAGATCATTGGGTAATTGCATTACAGCTTAGGTAAGATGAGTAGCCACATAAAACCCCTTTCCAATTTGAGAAAATGTGGATGGGAATCCATATTTTGATGGTTTTATAACTCATTAATGGATAGCCCCAAACAATAGATATGGGACCAAGATGTACGTTTTCTAGCATAAATTGAAAGAGCTCAAAATTGCCCTGAAGATATGGAATCATCTTATCTTCAAAAATAGTTTCCAAGAAAAACATAGATGGAAAGAATAAATAGCAAGATATAGGAAAAGAGGATAGAGGGGGGAAACTCCAAATAACTTATAGAGGCAGAGGAGGAAATTGCAAGAGATCTTGAAGACTTATACAAAAAGGAGGAGATTTACTAGAAATAAAAGTCCAAGGTTAGATGGCTAAAGGAGGGAGATATGAACACTAAGTTCTTCCACCTATCATATAAGGTTAGAAGGCATAAGAACTACATTCATAATTTGGAAATTAGGAAAATCACCAATTTGGAAGAACATAAGGAAATCAAAGAATATTTGTAAGCTACTAGGAGGACATGCTAAAATAGGAAAATGAAGAGAGACAGGAAGGCCAAGAATATATTTGAAGAATGATACCTCATCTGGTCACTCAATCAGATAATCAAACCCTTATGGAGGATATCTCTATGGAGGAGACCAAGAAAATAGTGTTTGAAATGGCAGGGGACCAGGGTTTGTGTCCAAATGGTTTTTTGACCCTTTTCTTCCAACATTTTTGGGACCTTTTAGGAGAATAAATAAGGGGAGTGGTTCAAGAATCAAAGGAGTCTCAAGGAATTTTGAAAGTTCTAAACTCCACATTTTTTGTCCTCAATCCAAAAAAATATGAAAGCAGGACCCCTGAAGACTTTTGTCCAATATTTGTATGCAACACTATCTATAATATCATCTCGAAAGTCATTACTAATCAACTTCAAAAAATCCTTCCCATACTTATCTCATAGGAACAAGGAGGTTTCATCAAAGGGAGATAAATCACAAATGAGATTGTTATTTCCCACGAGATCATACATTCTCTGTAGGCTAACAAGAGACAAATCATGTTGATTAAATTGGACATTTCTAAGGCCTATGATAAATTCAATTAGACCTTTTTGGATTGAGTGCTTGGTAAGTTTAGATCCAACCTAGAATTGAGGAAATGGATCCAAAGTTGTTACACCTCAAAATTCTTGGTGATGATTAACAGTTCCCCAAAAGAGTATTTCTACTTCTCTAGGAGACTCATACAAGGTGAACTTTTATCTCCCTATCTCTTCATCCTGATGTCAAAAGTACTAGGAATATGTATAAAATATCTTAGGGAAGAGAATAATATAAAAAGGACTAAAGTAGAAATCGAGGAATATGCACACTCCCATTTCCAATTTGTGGATGATACTTCTCTTTTTGTTAATCTTACTCAAAAAAAGGTCAGAGAAGTTAGGGATTTATTTGGAAACTATAAAAGGGCTTTAGGATAAGCTATAAACAAGAGAAAATACAAGATTTTTTTATCAATTTCTCCCCTAATCTTCAAACTTTTCGTAATAGGCACTTGGGATTTGAATTAGCTACTTTCCCAGATAATTACATGGGTTTTCCACTTTTTAAAGAAATGGAAACAATAAACTCTAGGGTAAAATTATGGAAAAGATGAGGAGGATGCTGAGCAGTTGGAAAGGCAAATATTTGACTTATGCATGATGCATTATCCTCATAAAGACTATCTTACAAGGCATAATAATTGATAACACAGGTTCCTAGAAAACTCAAGAACATGTTAATTATAGGGATAACTTGCATAATCAATGACAAAACATAACAATTGTTAGAATTATAGATTGAATGATGCCATTAATGACTAAGTTGAGCTCATTATGTAAATTATGTGTGTGTGTGTGTGTGTGTGTGTGTGTAGAATAATTGACATAAACCATATGAAAATAGATCAAAACATTCAAAATAGTCATTGTGCACAGATAATAAGTAAAAGACATATAGGTAAACCATTCATAATATTGTATTAATCTCTATCACATGTTAAAACCATATTCTATTACAAATGACCACTATATATATAGTATTACAAAGTGATGTCTCTTCATATTCTAACCTTTCAATATGCCAAAAGGAAAGACTTTGTGCATTCTTCAATCTATTACTTACGCTTACAAGGTCAAATACATATAAAAGACAAAATCATATAATTTGCACGTCTCCATCTAGTATACCTTGTGATTTTATAAAGTATTTTTCTTTACCCAACACTTTCCCAAACTTAAATCATCAGATTGTCCCAAGACAAAGTTGTAACAATGAAAGCTAATATGAAGCTTAGGAGATGAGCCATAAACAAGAGTCACAATTATCATTCAATGTGTTTTTTAATGGTTTTAACCCTTTGTGCACTCCTTAGCTACCCTTTCAGGTTTTCATCTAAGGACCAAGTCACCAACTTCAAAATCCTTAGGGAGAATGCATTTGTCATACTATCTGTGATGTATTCAATTCTAATAAACTCATTAATGGTTTAAGGTGGCCTAACACTTTTCATTCAAGCATTCCAACTCTTATAATCTGGCAACTCTATAGTCTTCATCATCACTAATGTCCTATAGTGAGACACGTAATGAGGGTAACTTGATCTTGACAAGAGTAATGGCCTCTGAACCAAAGACTAAGGAGTACAATGTAGCTCTTGTAGGGGTTTGGCAACTAGTTTGGTAAGCCCAGAGGGTAGGGAAAGTTACAAGTTCTAATCATGACCAACATCATTAATAATCTTATTAAGGATTATAAAATGGTCTTATTAAATGCCTTAGCTTGACCATTGCCTTACAGGTTATATGGTGTGGAACATTTATGATTGATCTTGAACTGGGTATAAAGGGATTTGACATCTTTGTTCTTAAAAGAACCACCCTTATCAAAGATGATTTTAGAGGGGATGCCATAGTGGCATATAATATGGAAGTAAATGAACTTGGATATCTACTTTACTTTTATGTAAGTGAGGTACATGACTTCTATCCATGTAGTAAAATAATATGTGGCAGTAAGAATCTGTTTGTGGTCATCAGAAGAGGTGGGATTTATTTTCCCAACAAAATCAAGTCCTCAAGTTAAAAATGGCCATGGTGTAGTATCAACTAGAGTGGTAATGAAGGTGTATGTATAAAATTTCCATGCTTCTGATAAGGAACACAACTCTTGACATAGTTGCAGGCATCTGTTTCCATTTTTGGCCAATATTATCTTATTTGAAGGAAGTTTTTATCCAAGACCATGCCACTGGTGTGGGCCTCATAAATTCATTTGTGGACCTTTTTAAATACCTATGTAGATTCTCCCAAAGATATATAGCAAATTAGTGTACCATCATAGCCTCTATGATAGAGCGTGTTTCCTAGTATTGTATAACAGGATGTTTGATGGAGGAATAGTTTTGTTTGGTTATTTGAGAAGTTTAGAGGAAGGGTTTGATCTTGGAGATAAATATACAGGTCTTAGTACCAAGTGGGGTTGGGACCAATAATATTACATACTCTTTCTGAATCTGGTGGTACATGAATTGGTTACAAAAGTTTCTCGATGAGGAATTGATACTCTCTAACAATTCCAACAACTTGTATCATGGACCCAATGGTAGCCATGACATCTTCCACTCAGTTATTGACCCATGGTATATGTTCAAACTAAAGAAACTAAAAGTGTTGCTTTAGACCATCTACTATATGATTATAAGGTATAGGCTTCTTATCTCTAGTCTAGTACTAATATGTGTTTTGGTTGATGATTAGCTGAGAATATTTTTATATTATCAATTGCTTGATAACCCACTATATTTCAATGTGAAGCCCAACAACAAGGGATTCATATTCAACCATGTTGTTGGTATAATGAAAGCTAATGTGAAACACCTTGGGAATAAGATCCCCTTGCAGTGTGACTAGAAAAATACTAGCTCTAGATCCATGGGAGGTGAATGAACCATCAAAGTATAATGTCAAGTATTTGGACTCATTGGCCACTTCATCCAGGGTCATAATTAACTCATCTAGAAAATCAAATGAAAGAGGTTTGATGTGATCAAATTAGTTTCAACAAGTTGATCTATCAATAATTGTCCCTTGATGGCCTTATGGTTTTGGTACTCCACATAAAATTCACTTAACAACATAACCCATTTAGCTATTTGACCTGTAAGAGTGGTCTTGTATAATAGGTACTTAATCAAATCAATCTTGGCTATAACAATGGTTTTATTATTTAGCATGTAATGTCATAGATTTTGGGAAGTGAACACCATTACAAGATAAGATTTTTCCATATGTGAATACTTATTTTCATAAGTTACCAATGTCTGACTAAGATAGTAGACTGCATGCTCTTTTCCTTGTTCATCATGTTATTCCAAAAGTGCCCCTAGTGCACATTCTGTCACTGAAATGTATAAAAATAATGGTTCACATGGTGTAAATAGAGTCAATATTGGTGAATTAGCCAAATAGTTATTCAATTCAAGAAATGCTTGCTCAAAATTTGAATCCCATTTAATTGTGACATCTTTCTTCAAAAAGTGTGTAAAAGGATGAAACTTATCGACAAATTATGATATGAAACAACAAATAGACTGTATTTTGCCTTGTAAGTTGTAGAGTTGTTTTAAATTGGCTAGAGGAGGCATTTCAACAATAGCCTTGACTTTAGTAGGGTTAACCTCAATACCTCTTTTTGACATAATGAACCCTAACAATTTTTTTTGAAGTGATGCCAAATACACACTTCTTAAGATTGAGACATATCGTGTATTCACAAATCCTCTCAAAAATTATTTGTAGAACATCTAGGTGGCCTGCACATGTTCTTGATTTAGATAGGATAACATCAAAATGATCTTCAATAATGTCATGCATCATGTCATGGAAGATGACATTCATGGCACACTAATAGGTTGCACTAGCATTCTTCAAGCCAAAAGACATGACTTGGTAACAAAATGTTCCCCATAGAGTGGTGAACACGGTCTTATGTTGGTACTCTGGTGAAATTTTAATCTAGTTATTGACTAGTAGTTTATTCATAAGCAAATATACTTATCTTGACCAAAATGAGCAAGAAGAGTTACCATAGACCTGTACCTTCTACTTCATTTAAATGTCAACTCAAGGACGTAGACTTGATAGGATGACTTCACTATATGTGCACACTCAATCTTATAATTTGACCTTCTACTAATTGTTATCTAAGATGTTGAAGTCATGCAGTAAATTAAATAATGGAAATAAAACATGAACATAATATTGTAAAATAAATGCTTATACATTGGAAGCTTTCTTAAATAAATATAAGCAAGAATGTAAATCACATAATTCAGAAATAAAACACACAATGCATAAAGAAATCAAATAACATGCTTAGCTATTTAAATGGGTTGGATTGTTGTTGTATGCTTCCAAAGGGGGCCCTTCCTCCTTCTGAATTCAGCTTCAATCCTTCCTCTTACAACACTTAATTGAACTCAAAAATGCTTATTCATATTAATAAAACATACAAAAATGAATTACTATAAAAAATTATAATAACAGTTGCTTGATAAAATGTACTGATAATATCTAATCAACATCTACTATATCTCAACTCTACTTTTACACACATATATACACATCGTAGAGGAGATTGTTTTATACAAAATAATATATATTCTAATCTAAGAAACATTCGATGTAGGATAATTAAAATTCGCTCCTTTTGCTAAAGTTGTCTTTCATTTGAATTATGCAACATTGTTGAAGGATAAACAAAGTTTTTTACATTATTAAACAACTTCTTTATTGGGCTCCATGGAGGTTATAGTTGTTTATGTGAGTTGATTGAAAAAGGAATTAAAAAAAATATATTCGTGGTTTTGGTCATGCAATGGCTGCAGGATAGTCTGTGTAATGAGATTCATTTACTATAAGATGTTCCATTCTATATACCTATTTTTCCAAAACATATTTAAAACACATTATAGAAAAAGCATCCTAGAGCAATAGATACTTATCATATATTTAATTCCAATACATAATTCTAACTATTTAAAGAGTATAGAAACATAATGCTATTTATAGGTTTATGGCTACTTAAGGAATGAAACTTCATGGAAAGTACTCAAAAGCATGACAAACAAGTGTGATAAATGAGGACAAGAATAGGACATTCATGAGGCTCATCACAACCCCTAACTTAAGATCTTGCTTGACCACGATCAAAAAACTTATTCATTCTCATTTCACAAAGAACTCTAAAATCCATGGGATCTATGACACCATTGGTAAGGTGAGCATAAAATCCACACCTCTATTTAAATATTTACCATATTTTGACCTCCCTAGATCTATCCATTGGGGATTTATCCAACCAATTTGGAATATGATACCAGAATAGAGGGGGCTAAAATTTGAGGTTCAATAATTAAGATCCTATTTCACCTACAAGAAGAATATATTTTGTGATCCTGTTAAATGTTGCCTTCAAGTTAAAATGGGAATATGGCTCTCTCTTTTTTAGTGCAGGAGTGAGCTCATTCCATCATTAAATACAAGACTCTTTGGTTGCAGGACCAACAAAAGTTCTCAATCCTAAATAAAAATCTTGGGCTTCATCACAATTTTTTACAAATCATGCTCTAACTTCTTTATTCAACATGATATTATCCTATCCAGTCAATACAACATCAGGTGCCATTAATTCTCTCTTAATAAGTAGCTGGATTTCATTCTCCTTTTTCCTATATTTAGCTACTTTTCTTCTTCTTCTTTGCTCATTCAACAAATATGATGAAAATGCCTTTAGTTGGACATCTCCAACATATAGATTAGGGTTCCACTCCTTGTTATAAAGAACAACATAATTGTGAAGGTAGAACTCACATAATTATGTTTATTCTTCCTGTGAACTTTCTTTATAGATAGAAAAGAAAGAGAGGGAATCAATTACTTCATAAGGCATGTCATAATAAATTCTCATAAATTTGAACTTATGCCATTGTTACTTAAGACAAAATGAATAAACTCTTGCAGGAGGCCTACAATCAAGGAGATCTTGGGTAAGACCAACGATATCTTTAATTTTATACTTTAGTTTAGATGTTCTCTCTTCCATCAACTTATTCTCTTCTTTCAGTTTCTTATTTCCTTTTCTTAATTCTTTTAGAATTTTAGACTGACTATCCATCCAATTCATTAATTTATAAGATATTTCAAATGAGGAATCATACCTAACTTTTTGGGTGGTTTTAGGTTCTTCCTATTGATTCACCTCTACCAAAGGTTGTGAAATAATGACTATATGATGGTCTTCGATAGAGGATACAATTGAAAAGTTATTGTAGCAAGTACATCCAATCCTCCTCCAAATTGATCCTATATCTTATTTCTTAGTCACTTAATTTCTTATAGGGATTGCTCTAGACTGGAAAATTCAACTTGTACAGTAGGTTGGTCCATTTATTCTACTTCCTCTTGCATTGGTTCCTCATGCAACTCTTCAAGACTACGTTTTATTTTTTCTACCTCCTGATTGTATTCTAGAGAACATTCTCCCTTGTTTGTTTTAGCCTCTAGAGATTCATCACTACTAGTAGTCTCTTCTTTTCTAGATTATTCATTAATTTCAATAATAAAAGGTTCAGTTCTCATTTTTCTTCTCAATATGTGGGATCTGTGAGGAGTAGAGGTTACCTTAGCCTTTTTGGAAGAAGGTGGAAGTTCCTCTTTAGACTCCTCTAAATCAAGATGGAGAATGAGTTTCTTCCTTTTTCTTCTAGATTCCTTGGTTATGGAAGTCTTTTTTTAGTCCTAATGCATGTTCTTATGTGGCTACAGGAAGGTCTCCTTTTGTAGATTCTTGTGGAGATATAGGAAGGTCTCCTTCTGCAGGTTCTTATGGAGCTACAGGAATGTTTTCTACTGCAGGTTCTTATAGAGTTACAAGAAGGGCTTCTTCTGATCTCTGTTCTTCTACCTCCAATTCTTCTTCTATTTCATTTCCTTCTCTATCAATTTTTACATTTCTTGGCTCTTGGATAAATTCTTTCCAACTTATGTTGGGTCTTGTCCTTTGCAAACAGTCTTAAACAATCAACTGGATTAAACAATGATGGGAAAGATATTTGGAGTTACCTTTTTGAAATGCCTTCATCATTTTTGTGATCATGTGGAGCACGAGTTTGGGGATGTTTATATCTATACCATGTCATAAATAATTCATGAACTTAACGTGAATACCATGCAACATGGACTACCTCCCTTCACAAGTGAAATATTTGCAGATGAACTCAACAACTTTGGCTCATCTTCCTGGTAAAGATAACCGTGCAGTGCCCTCCTTTGAAGTTTCCAGGCTTTCATTTCTTTTGATGAATTTTCACCTGTCTACCTCAGCATCAAATTTTTATTTCCATGCTTCCCTTATTCATGACAATCTGTTATTCTACTAATGATAGTCTCTGTCAGATTTATATCCATTCCTCTTATTGTTTCTAGGTTGTGTAATGAGCCAATGAATTCTTCTACAATTCCATTATCCAGGGTCTGTATCTTCTCAAAATATTATGCACATCCTACATTCTAAAACAAGACTAGGATGTCTGGGCTATTGGTTAAAGGAGTGATATCAAGTAGTTCATGTTTAAGTAAGTCCCCTCTCATATTGTGAGATGAAATTTGAGTTGCAGGTTCATGTTTTTATAGCAAGGGTTTTGTGGCTTTGATGAAATGTTTGCAATTCTTACTTTGGGAGTGAAATAATCCATTTAAATTATGAAAATATCTCCCCTAACTTAAACTATCATTTGTCCTCGAGGGATGAAGCCAACATGCATAAAATAGCTCATGGTAATAACAAAGGGTGGTGGCAACAACGCGTCAAAGGTCACATCAATCAACGAAGGAGAAGATATGGCAAGTTGGCATGATAAGGAGAAGATATGGTGGCATGCTAATAGCATTAAGACCCATCATCTTTAATAATAATCAAAATATATGACATGAAATAAATATAAAATAATTACCTTATTACTTGTAGGAATACCTTTCATTAATATGTAAATGATGATTTAAAGTGGTGGTCTTAACATGTGTTGTCATTTGATTGGGAGTAAAATGCTTGATGAGAATCGAATATAGGATGAAATGATAAGAATACCTCCTAAAAAATAAATGTTTCTTATAAAAATAAGTTTTTCATCTTGTAGCAAGAAGTGTTTCTTGTAGTAAGAAAGAAAATGTATTTCTACTCCAAGGGAATGAATCTGCAAGCAAAAACAAATGCAAATAAAAAGTTTTATTGTAGTAGTGTCATTTCTCTCTTTATTTTTTTTAATGTTTGTCAATCAACTAGTGACCTGGTTTTTTGAGACAATATCTGTCAACAATGCCTAAAGGTTTTCATTGCTGAATTTTTTGATTTTTTTTATAGATTTTTTGGTCCAAACTCAATGGGAATCATAGGAATCCAAGAGGCAGGATTTTATTCAACTTGAACCAAGCCATTATGAGTGGACTGTTCTTAGCTATAGGAAGCTTTTATTCTTCTTAGAAAATATTAGAGAAGGGTTGACATAAATACCCTTCAGTTACAGGAACATGTTGATTTGTTTCATGAAGAAGAGATGGATGTTGTTCTTTAAGAAGTTAGTGAGTGAGACTACCCTTGGAAAATGGTTTCTTATACAGCTTGAGTATGTGGCCATTAACAAAAATTCATAACTAAAAAGAGTCAATGGTCATGAGATTTACAACTCCATTATCAAAAACTTGTTCGATCTCAGAAGGCCCAAGCCATCTAGACTGCAACTTTCCTTTATGATCCTTGTATTTAGAGTCAAAAAGGAGTGCCCAATCACCAAGTTGAAAATTCTTAGTCTTGATGTTTTTATTATGCCAACCCACATGTTGCTTTTACACTATTTCAGTGTGCTAAAGTGCTTCCTTTCTTAATTCATCAAGTGCATTCAGCCACATGATCTTATCTTGTTGAGCTTGGGAAAGATCCAAGCCCAAATCAAGTGTTTTCCTTAATGTTTTATGTTTAAAATTAATGAGTAGAATAGTGTTTTTACCATAAACTAGTTTATATGGAGTGAAACCAATTGTGGTTTTCCAGGTGATTCTATAAGCCCATACTACTTCTAAAAGATGAGTTGACCAATCTTTTTTATGTAGGTTGATGGTCTTAGTGAGGATATTTTCTAGTTCTATGTTTTTCATTTCCACCTAACCATTTGATTGAGGATGGTAAGGGGTAGACTATTTGTATCTGATTTCATATTCTTTGACCAAGGTAACTGTGAGGTTTGATGTGAACTGTGAGTCTTGGTCTGTGATAATTTCTCTTGGTACTCCAAGCAAGTGAAGATTTCTTCATATAATAAATCAACTACTTTCTCATCTCAAACATGGGTTAAGGTTTTGACCTTTGTCCATTTTGTGATATAATCAATGCACACCAATTTATATTTGTTGTTGGATTTAGAATCAATGGGACCTACAAAATCCAATCCCCATTTATCACAGGATTCTAAAACTAGTTGTGGCTATAATGACATTTCATCATAGTGAGTGGGTTTTTCCATACACTGGTATTGATCACATCTACAAGTATACATCATGGCATCCTTTTGAAAAGAAGGCCAATAATATCTGACAGTAAATATTTTCATAACAATCTATTTGATAAAAAAATGATCCCCACAGGGTTCATCATGGCAAGCTCTACAAATGTCATTAGCTTCATCTTCTCAAATACATCTTCTCATAATTAAATATGGTCTAGTGATAAAAAGATATCTTGTAATCCAAGCATAATTTCTATTATTTTGGATAAGATGTTGTTTATCCCTAAGTGAGAAATGTTATGGTAGTGATCATGCAGCAAGATAGTTAGCAATATCTATGAACCAAAGAGATTTAATTTTTACAACAAATAAATGTTCATCAAGAAAAGAATTATCAATAATAGGACTGTGCTCATCATTTTTCAATTGAGATAGAATATATGTTACTATATTATCCTTACATAGTCTGTCCATAATGGTAATATCAAACTCGTGCAACAAAAGCAACCAACGAATGATCCTGCCTATTACATTAATTTTTTTCATTAAATACCTGATTGTTGCATGATCTGTGTGGATGAATACTTGGTAACCTTTAATGTAGTGTCAAATTTTTTTGATGGCATAGATGATGACAAGAAATTCTTTCTTTGTTACAGTGTAGTTGAGTTCAGCCCCTTGAAGATTCTTGCTAATAAAATATATTGCGTAACTCAAAGATTCATCTTTTTGGCCAAGGACAAATCTTAAAGTGGTATCATATTCATCTGTGTGGGTGTGAAAGGCTTCTTCCAATCATACCCTCTCAAAATAGGAGTTGTTATGAGAAGGTTTTTGAGTTTTTGAAAGGCAGTTTGACAATCATTAGTTCATGTAAATTCAGCATCCTTGGTAATTAATCCAAACAATGAGGTGGTAATTTTATTAAAATCTTTGATGAATCATATATAATAACCAACATGTCCTAAAAAACTTCTAACATTTTTTTGTTTCTTGGGTGTGGGTAGATCCTTAATGATACTTATCTTTACTGGGTCAACTTGAATTCCAACAAGGGATATGTGATGCCCCAACACAATCCCTTCAGTCATAAGTATGTAACACTTTTCATTTCTCAAAGATAATTCTCCAAGTTAGTGAATGTTTCTTTGAATGTCTACCCATAAATAGTGAAATCATCCATGTAGATTTCAACATAGTCATGAGAGAGATAAAAAAATATGCTCAAAATAACATGTTAAAAAGTAGTTGGGGCATTACAAAGACCAAATGGCAAGATGATATAGGCATAGGTTCTCCAAGGGAAAGTCAAATTAGTTTTAGCTTTGTCTTGTGGAGCAATTTGTATATGGTTATAACCACTATAGCCATCTAGAAAGGAAAAGTACTTTTTTCTTGCTAATGTATCCAACACTTGATCAATAAATGAAAGGAGAAAGTGATCCTTCCTGGTAGCAGCATTCAATTCTTAGCAGTCAATGCAAATATGACATTTTCCCCTTTCTTAGAGACAATGATCAAGGGAGAGACCCACTAGCTATTTGAAATAGGATAAACAAATCCTGCATCCAAGAGTTTTTGCAAGTCAGTTTTGACAATATCTTTAAATGTAAGATTCATTTGTCATTGGGGTTGGTGAATAAGTTTTCATTCTTATTTAATGTAAATGTGATGTGTGCATAAATATGCAGGTATTTCTTTCATGTCATGGTAATCTTAGGTAAATGATATTGTGTGCTTTCTCAACATTGTAAGTAACTAACTTTCTTGTTGGGGTGTTAAGGAGGTGTTGATGTTGAGAGGTTTGTTTGGTAGAATATCTACTTTCTTTGTTAAAGAAAGGATGGTTTCTATGTTGGCAATTAAAAGAGCATAGCTGCATTGATGAGGAAGAAATTGAAATGTCCAAATGTCTCTTGTAGTTTCAACAAGATCATTCTCAAAAAAGGCATTCTAAAGAGGGCATGGTGTACATTCTAATAGGTTGGTGGCTATAGGATCCTATCTATAGGTGTTTTGAAAGATACTAGTAAGGATGATGTCTTCTTCTTGTACCTATAGAGTTGGACTCTGGTCAATTATGTAGAGAGTCTTCAAGGAGACAACTACCTCAAATTCATCAATCCAAGGAGTTAGGCCATCATTCTAGGAAGGCTAAGCTGGTGGATACAAAACCAATTTTTTGGTGTCATTTCTGTTGGAAATTAGCATTTTTCCTGACCTGCAACCAATAAAAGCATCAGTGATGGCCACCCATGAGCGGCCAAAGATGAAAGGATAACCCCCAAGTTACTTTTTAGCTATAGGATAATAAATTCTATTGGATATTTCCAAGAGTGCATAATGATAACAAGATCCTCAACAATCCCCTCAAGCTTAACAGTTGATCTGTCAGCCATCTAGAGGACGGTGGATGTTGGATGAAGAGTGGTAAGTTTCAGTTGTTGCATGGTCTCCATGGTCATCACATTAATGGTTGTGCCTAAATCAATTAAAGTATTGGAGATGGGTTGACCACGGATGCTAACATTAACTACATGACTTCCTAGATCATAATATTTTGGGGGAACTATATTTCCCAACATAATATCTGTTAGTTGGCCAATGACCTGGACTATTTTAGGATCCTTCTTCTTTCTTCCCAATTTTTCCAAACATAACTCTCTAAAAAATTTATTGTAGATAGGAACATCCTTGATTACTTGAAAGAGTGGGATTTTTATACACACATTCTTGAGTTTTCCTAAAATATCAAATTTAGGCTCTGGTTCAAGACGTGATATGTTCAATCTCTCCAGAAAAGGAAGATTGTCAGTTTCTTTTTGATTTTCAGATGGACTTGGCTTGGGATTGGCCACAGGTGGCTATGGATTAATATGGAGTGGGGCTGGTTCAAAGTTTTGTGTGATTATGGGTGAGGTGGGTTGTGGAAGAACATGACTTGAGCGAAGTTGAACTTGATTAATATCTAAGTTGTATGTTGGATATTGCATTATTTCAGTGGATTGTGTTGGTTGAACCAATTTATTGGCAAGATTGGGGATGGGTTGGGTGGGTAATTGAGTGGTTTAAACAGGTTGCTGAGTGTTTAACATTATGGCCTATTGTTGTGATTATTGCATTTATTGGGGAAAGCCTTGATTACCTCTCCATTGTTATTACCATGGATTAAAGGGAAAGAACTATTATTGGTTTTGGAATTATCCTTATTGAGGTTATTGTCTATTATATTATATCCATCACCAATTATGGGGTAGTTGCCAACTTGTTTGAGACCAATTTTGATTAGGTATATTCATCTAAGAATCATATTAAGGATTATTTAAGAATTGAGAATTTATAAACATAGAGTTTGATGACATTCTTGGTCTTTGTACCATGGTTTCTATTGAGCCATGAAAATACTTGATTCTCATCTTCTCATATGGCATGTAGCTCTACTATCTTAGGATTCTCCTTGATTATGTTGGCTACCCATGCTTTCATAGAATGGCATGTACAATCTGCCTTCTTCTTTTTGTATTTAGGGCAATAGGCGGCTAAGGCTTTCTCAATTTATTCTTGCTTCCTCCATGTATGTAATGTATCAAACTGAGTAGCTAGGTGGTTGATAATGTCTTGCTTCATGTCATGGAGTAGATTGCTAACTTCACCTTTAGACAGTCCTGTTGTAGATGTTGTAGGAAGGGTTTTGCCCCTACTTTTGTTCATGGGTTGATTTGGAGTATTTTGTACATAGAATTGTTAGTTTATCAAAGGGTAGTGTAGAAACATCACCACCAGACATTATATCTTGTACTTCTAGATAATCATCTCTAATCATTTTCAAGAATATCATCTTGATTAATTCCTTATCCATTGTAGTCTGCTTGGATTTTTTCAAGTTGAATAAAAATCTTTTCATATATTCTTCTAATGACTCATCATCATCTTGTGTCATTTAGAATATGTCATCTCTCCTATAGTTCATGCCCCTACATTAGTCTTGGTATTTCATCAAAAACTTCTCCTTCATTTCTTCCCAAGTAGAAATGACATCCTTTCAAAGTCCCATGAACCATCTAAGTGTTTCATCTTTGAGTGTTGCTAGAAATAATTTGAGTTTTTGAGCGTCTTGATTATAATCATAGTTACGGCATAAGATGTCAAACTCAAAAAGAAATGTGTCTGGATCCTCATATGCTTTTCCCCTAAAAGTAGGGAAGGCAGAGTGGGGTATATTCTTCATGGGTGAATTTATATCAAGAGTAAGGATAGAAAATTTGAAATTAGCAGACTCATTGGTAGTGTTTTCTTCTTGGTGATCCCCCATGAATACTCTTTGTGTTGGTAAACCAGAGGTTGTTGCTACCCATTGCTCAAAATTCCTATCAATTATTTGATTTTATAGGGTGTAGAAGATGGAGACTTTATCTTTTTCCTTAGAAATGTATGACTTTCTATACAATGGGAATGGTGTGGAGGTTTTAGAAGATTCAGCTAGTGTCTCGATAAAGAGTCTCTCTAAATTAGAAGATTCTATTAGCTTCGTGTTTCTTCTAGGAGCAAAAATAGCCTTGAATACTTTCTTAGCAAGAAATTTGGGCAATGGAGGGAAGAAAACTTCAAATTATTGAGTATGAGGTGATAAAGTGGGAATTATCAAAGGTGGTACATGTGAGTATGAACCTCCTCAAGGTCTCCAGCTTGTGCTACTATTCCAACCAAAAACTCTTCCTTGTCTACCTCATATATTGACAATTGCAAGTGATCTTCAAGAATTCCTTCATGTTCCTTAGTTGATGTAGGATGAATTTTCAATATTGCAACAATGATTAAAGATTTAGGCAAAAATATTTCTATATATTCCCCTTCACTTTGCATACATAAACCATTTTTTAAAAACTTTTTGCCCACCCTACCGTCACAGGGTTAGTAATATGGGGTTTTTCAAAAATTTCCACTATCCTACTTGCAAGAATAGAAATTTAAACTAGGAAAGCAATAAATATTTAATCTAAATAATAACAAGATTTTAAAATGAAAACAATAAACATCTATAAATAATGTTGAGTTGTAGAGCTAAAGGCTTCACTAATAAGCTAATGTGGAGGTTGTTGGGCTTACACAGTAATCGACATTGGTTACACAGTAACTGGCATTGGTCAGAACCAACTGACATCAGTTAGGGGTCGATCGGCATCAGTTATCTTCAACTACACAGTAACTGACATCGATTAGGATCGACCGGCATCAGTCATCTATAGACTGACACCAAATTTTGTGCTAATTTTATAATTACTATTTTTAGCCGAACATATTTGAGCCTTTGATTTCAGAGGTGGATCTAACGGTGGTGAATGCATGGCTCATGAAACCCTAGTGTTTTAGTATACTATATAATAGGGTTAGATCCTCATAACATGTTAAGGGAATAACAACTCAGTAATTGAGTTGGTTGTAATTGATAGAGAGAGAGAGAGAGAGAGAGAATTCTTGAGGGAGAATTACTGTACACCCAAGAGGTGTGAGGAGAAAGAGATTTCTTCATTGTATTTCCTTCTGGAAGAGTTTAATATAGATTGTATTGTTTCTTGTATCTCCTCTTATTTGTTGTTTCTAATTTCTAGTTACTTATTACTTCTAGTTTAATTTTGTGTTTAGTTGCTTATACAAAAGTAGTCAATTGTACTCTAAGATCTTAACAAGTGGTATCAGAGCTCTAAACACTAACAAATGGTATCAGAGCGTGTTAGTGTTTGTTGATTACAGAATTCACTCACAGGGGTTTCTGATTGAGTGGGAGTAAAGTAATGGCAGAAGAAAGTAAACTAAGAATAGAGAAATTTAATGGCAGAAATTATCAATTATGGAGGATACAGATTGAAGATTATCTGTATTAAAAAGATCTGTACTTACCATTGGGTGGGGTTTCAAGGAAGCCCATAGATATGGAAGATGAAGAATGGAATGTTCTTGATAGAAAGGCTCTTGGATCTATAAGGTTGAGCTTGAAAGCTTCTGTGATTTCCAACTTATCATAGGCAAAGACAACGGTAGAGTTAATAGATACTTTGGCAAATTTATATGAAAAACCCTCAGCTTCGAATAAGGTATATCTTATGAAGCAATTATTTAATTTGCAAATGCAGGAAGGTGGATCTATATTTAGTCATCTTAATGATTTCCATGGATTAGTAAATCAATTAAATTCAGTCAAAATAGTTTTTGATGATAAAATTAAGGCTCTCTTAATATTATGCTCTTTACCTGAAAGTTGGCATAGCTTTGTAATGGCAGTTAGTAATATTGCATCTACTTCAAATATCTTGAAAGTTGATGATGTTGTTAGTGTAATCTTGAATGAAGAAATTCGCAGGAAAAGCACAGGGAAAACATCAAGTAATGCTTTAAGTGTTGAAATTAGGGGAAAGCAAAGAGAGAAGGGCAAGCAAGGGAAATCAAGGTCAAAGATGGAAAGTAGATCCAAATCCAGAAATGGAAGAATAACCTGCTGGAATTGTGGAAAGAAAGGGCATGCAAAGAAAGATTGTTGGTTGAAGGATATCAAAGAAAATCAGCATGAAGGTAATAAAGAAGCAAAAGTTGCAAGTATTGTTACATAGGATGCTCTTATATTTTCTTTGGATAATAAAGTAGAATCATGGGTTTTAGATTCTGGTGCCTCTTTCCATACAACCCCAAATAGAGAATTTTTCAATGATTATGTCCATGGAGATTTTAGAAAAGTTTATTTAGGGGATGATGAGCCTTGTAAAATTGTTGGCAAAGAAAAAGTGCAGCTGAAATTATAGAATGGCAACACATGGGTGTTGAAGGATGTCATGCATGTACCCATCCTAAAGAGGAATCTGATTTCTGTAGAAAAGTTGGGTGATGAGGGTTGCATAGTAACTCTCACAGCTGAATCTTGAAAAGTTTTCAAGGGTGCACTTGTATTAGCAAGATGTAAGAGAGTAGGTACACTTTATCTATCTACTTGTATTACTGATTATTCTCCTTCTATTTTATCTACTTCAGATGTAGATAGAAAGTTGTGGCACTGTAGGCTTGGTCACATGAGTGAGAAGGGAATGAAAGTTCTTAAGTCAAAAGGTAAGCTTTCATATTTGAAAAGCATAGATCCAGATTTCTGTGAGCATTGTATTTTTGAAAAACAAAAGAAAGTGAGGTTTCTCAAAACTGGGTCAACAAAGAAAAAGTGCAAGTTGGAGCTTGTTCACACAGACGTGTGGGGACCAGCTCAAGTATCTTCTATTTGAGGATCACAATATTATGTTTTTTTCATTGATGATGCTACAAGAAAGGTATGGGTTTATTGCATAAAGAGGAAATCTGATGTTTTTGACACATTTAAGAAATGGAAAGCTTTGGTTTTCAATGAGAAGGTGATGTACAGTGATCAGCTCAAGAGGCTAAAATTTTTTGAGCAGGGCAATCTTGATTTGGAAGAAGTCATGATCCAAAATGAGCTCGCGGGTAAAAATCATCACTCACAGGAAAACACAAAGACTGACGTCGGTTAGGTGGTAATCGACATCGATCAAGTGGAAATTGACGTCAGTCAGATAGAGACTGACGTCGATCAAGAGAAATCGACATCAGTCGGGTGCAGACTGACATCGATCAGAGATGACCAGGATCAGTCACTGTCATAAGAAAATTTGGGCGAACAACAAACTATATATGAGTCTCAAACGCCCATAAGGAGGTCTGAAAGGGTAAGTAAACCTCCAATTCATTATTCTCCTTCTTTATACTACTTGTTGCTCACTGATGGTAGAGAACTAGAAAGTTTTGATGAGGTAATGCAGGTAGAATTCAAGAAATAGTGGGAGCATGGCATGAATGAAGAAATCGATTCCTTGGAAGAGAACCATACGTGGGATTTGATTGAGTTGCCAGCTAGAAAGAAAGCACTGAAAAACAAATGGGTATACATGTTAAAGGAAGGAGAGAATGGACAAATGAGACATAAGGCCAGGTTAAAGAAAAGCTTATATGGTCTTAAGCAAGCTCCAAGACAATGGTATTTGAGGTTTGACAGGTTTATGACAGAGCATGGCTTTAGTAAATGTCAATTTAACCATTATGTTTATTTTAATAGATTGGATAATGGTAGTTATATTATCCTATTACTGTATGTAGATGATATGTTTGTTACAAGTTCACACATGTAGGAAATTACTGAGCTAAAGGTAAAATTAGCTCACACATTTGCCATGAAAGATTTAGGAGCAGCAAAGAAAATCCTTGGCATGAGTATTAAGAGAGACAAGAAAAATCATAGTTTGATTTTGTCTCAAGAGGATTATGTGAATAAGGTGTTAAAGAGGTTCAATATGCATGATGAAAAATCGGTAAGCACACCTATGGCTGGACACTTCAAGTTAAGCAAAGAATAGTGTCCTAAATCACATGATGAGGTTGAGTACATGAGTAGAGTTCCATATGCTTCAGTAGTTGGGAGCTTGATGTATGCAATAGTATGTACTAAACCTGATATTGCCCAAATAGTGGGAGTTGTCAGTAAGTTTATGGCCAATCCAAGAAAGGAACACTAAAAAGCAGTTCAGTGGATTCTCAGATATCTGAGAGGGACCAACAGTAGGCGTTTATGCTATGGAGGGTCAAACACTTCTCTACATGGGTATGTAGATTCGGATATGGTAGGTGACTTGGATGGTAGGAGAAGTACCACAGGATATGTGTTCACTATTGGTGGAATGGTGGTTAGCTAGATTTCAAAGTTGCAGAAGTTTGTTGCCCTATTTACTATAGAGGCAAAATACATTGCAGTCATAGAGGCTAGCAAGGAAATGATTTGGATGACTCAGTTCATGGAAGAGTTGGGAAAGGAGTAAGAGAGTTGCATATTGTACAATGATACTCAAAGTGCAATTCATTTGGCAAAGAATTCAGCCTTTCATTCAAGAACCAAACATATACAACTTAGGTGCCACTTCATTAGACAGGTATTGGAGGATGGACAGTTGAAGCTAGAAAAGATCCATAAGGATAAGAACCCTACTGATATGTTAACAAAGCCAGTAACAAAGGAGAAGTTGAATCTTCATTCAACTTTTGTTGGTCTTCAAGATTGAACTTGAAGAGGGAGAAACAAGCCATAGATGTTTTAGAAGATGTTGCTGTACAGGTACAGGTGCAGCTATTTATCTCCAAGTGGGAGATTGTTGAGTTATGGAGCTAAAAGCTTCACTAATGAGCTAGTGTGGAGGTTGTTGGGCTTACACAGTAACTGACATCGGTTACACAGTAACTGACATTGGTTACACAGTAACCGGCATCAGTCAGAACCAACTGACATTGGTTAGGGGTTGACCGGCATCGGTTATCTTCAGCTACACAGTAACTGACATCGATTAGGATCGGTTGGCATTGGTCATCTGTAGACCGACACTAAATTTTGTGCTAATTTTAGAATTAATATTTTTAGCCAAATAGATTTGAGCCTTTGATTTCAGAGGTGGATCTAACGGTGGCAAATGCATGGCTCATAAAACCCTAGTGTTTTAGTATACTATATAATAGGGTTAGATCCTCATAGCATGTTAAGGGAATAGCAACTCAGTAATTGAGTTGGTTGTAATTGATAGAGAGAGAGAGAGATATCTTGAGAGATAATTACTATACACCCAAGAGGTGTGAGGAGAAAGAGATTTCTTCATTGTATTTCCTTCTGGAAGAGTTTAATACAGATTGTATCGTTTCTTGTATCTCCTCTTATTTGTTGTTTCTAATTTCTAGTTACTTATTACTTCTAGTTTAATTCTGTGTTTAGTTACTTATACAAAAGTAATCAATTGTACTCTAAGATCCTAACAAGTGGTATCAAAGCTCCAAACACTAACAAATAATTGCTGCCAAGATTGAAGATTATAAGTGTGTGATACTCTTCCCTGACAATGGTGCCAAAAATGACTAGTAGTTGATTCACAATCAGATATACTTCTTTTGAAAAAAATGAGAAAAGATAATCACCATAAACTTGTACCTTCTACTTCATTTAAATGTCAATCTGAGGATATAGAATTGATAGGATGACTTCACTATATATGTACACTCAATCTTCTAATTTGACCTTTTGCTAATTGTTATCTAAGATGTTAAAGTCATGCAGTAAATAAAATGTTGGAAATAAAACATGAACATAATTCTATGGAATAAATGCTTATACATTGGAATATTCTTTAAACAAATCTAAGCAAATCACATAATTCAAAAATAAAACACACAATGCATAAATAAACCAAATAACATGCTTAACTATTTAGATGGGTTGGATTGTTGTTGCAAACTTCCAAAGGGGGACCTTCCTCCTTCTGACTTTAGCTTCAATCCTTCCTCTCACAACACTTAATTAAACTCAGAAATGGTTGTTCTTATTAATAAAAAATGCAAAAATGAATTGTTGTAGGAAATTACAATAACAGTTACTTAAAAAAATGGACTTCTGATAATTTCTAATCAACATCTACTATATCTCAACTCTATTGTTACACACATATATATACCACAGAGGAGATTATTTTATACAAAACAATATATATTCTAATCTAAGAAACATTCAACTTAGGATAACCAAAATTGGCTCTTTTTGCTAAAGTCATCTTTCATGTGAATTTTATAACATTGTCGTAGGACAAACAAAGTTGTTTTCATTATTTAACCACTTCCTTATTGGGCTTTATGGAGGTTATAGTTTTTTCTATGAGTTGGTTGAAAGAGGAATCAAAATCTATTCATTCATGGCTTTGGTCATGTAGTGGCTGCAGGATAGTCTATGTAATGAGATTCCTTTACTGCAAGATGTTCTGTGTTATATACCTATTTCTCCAAAACATCTTTTAAACACATTATAGAAAAAGTGTCCTAAAGCAATAGATACTTATCATATATTTAATTCCAATACATAATTCTAACTATTCACAGAGTATAGAAACATAATGTTATTTATAGGTTTATGGTTGCTTAAGAAAACTTTATGAAAAGTACTCAAAAGCATGGCAAACACGTGTGATAGATGAGGACAAGAACATGACATTTCTGGGGATCATTAGTTATACCCCAAAAATCCATCCATGAGGGATAATATTTCATAACATGTTGAATTGACTATCATGTCGACGTTAGGTACAAGGAAATAAATTTTAGGACACACCTTGTTAATGTCTCTAAAATTAGTACATAAGTGAATGTCCTGTGACTTTTTACTGACTGGGATGATATTAGAGATCCACTCGGAATAGTTGAGTGGTCAAATGAAGCCTGCTCCTAGTAAAATTTTCAACTTCTTTTTTACTAGGATGGCTATACATGAGTGTATTTTATATAGTTTTTGTTTAACTAGTTTAGCATTTGAGTGGATAACCAAGAGATGTATCACCAATGAAAGGTCAAAACTAGGTATGTATGAGTAAGACCTATTAGAGCATGTATTTCTTATGTTTGCTAGTGTATTAGCTAGTTATTTTATCCTTTTGCTAGTTTGTCTTATGTGAGGATTTATCCCACATTGGTTAGTTATGCTCATTATTTGTTTTGCCTTACCTACTTATGCAAGGGCTTCTTATTGTACTAGCATCTTATTTTGAATAACACTTCACTTGCTTTGCTTTGCAGCTTTTTTTTTGTAGCTTATTTGTGTGATGTTTTTGTTGTTAACACTTCATAATCTTGGGTTTGAATGCCTTTGCTATTCTTAACATGGTACCAGAGCTTTTAGTGTTGCATGTTAGGAATGGTCAAGGCATTTTAACCCAAGATTCTAAAGTATTAACAACAAAAACATCATATAAGGAAGCTGCATAACAAATAAGATGCAAAGAAAAGTAAGTCAAGTGTTATTCAAAATGAGATGCTAGTACAATAGGAAGCCCTTGAATAAGTAGGTAAGGAAAAAATAATAACAAGCTTAACTAGTCAATGTGGGATAAATCCTCATATATGATAAACTAATAAAAAGACAAAATAACTAGCTAATACACTAGCAAACATTAGAAATACATACTCTAACACCCCCCTCAAGTGAGCTAGGGGATAAAAATAGTTAAAAAAGAAATAATGGCATATCCAAAGTATGAGTCCTGGTAATTAGGCATAATAAGGTACTCATGTACAATATGTATCCATGAAATGAGAAGGAAGATGTCCTCACAAACATGGTATTAGATCAAAACAAAGAACTATCCTAACTAACCAATCTTGAGGGGCCTGTTTAAGACTATAAAAAGACCTCCTAAGGTGACAAATAAGAGAGGAATCATGAACAAACCCAATAGGTTATTCCATATATATTTCCTCATACAAGTCTCCATGCAAGAAAACACTCTTAATGTCCATCTGATATACTGGTCAATCCTGTGATGTAGCAAGATAAATTACAAGATGAATAGAATCTATCTTGGTGACATGTACAAAAGTTTTAGAGTAGTCAATACATTTAACCTACAATAACCTCTTTACAACAAGACATGCCTTATACTTATCAATGGACCCATCAATTGCATACTTGGTGCTGTAAATCCACTTGCACCTAACCAACTTTCTTTCCTTAGGAAGAATGACCAAATCCCAAGTGTGATTCTTCATCAATGAAGAATACTCATCTATCATTTCATCATCTCACTCTTATATCCCATGATCCTATGAAAAAGACTGTGGATCCCCAAAGAATGCCTGATACAAAAGTCTGGTACTTGTAAAATGTGCACAACAATGTCAAGTGGGTGAAAGATCTTGTATGAAAGGTGTTACCTCAAAAAATGTAGTACGAGCCTACCTAGGTATAATGGCAACATCAATGTGAATATGATCCTCAACCTTTATAACCTCCTCAATAATCTCTTGAACTGGGTCTTCAAAGAATGAATTCTCAAGAGGAGGTGTTGAATCATCAAAAGAAGAAGAAGAAGAAGGCATGGAAGAAGAAGAAGAGTCATGAGATGTGAAGTGCTCATTAAAATATACATGTGTTTTAAAATTAACATCATGAGCATCAAGATATAAAAGATGATAAGTTCTCATGTCCTCACAATACACTATAAAAATCAAAGGTTTGTTTTTCTTATCCAATGCTTTCCTTTTCTTATTCGGTACAAATGCCTAAGCAAGGGTCCTAAAGACTTAAAAAAATGAGACATTAGGATTGGTTCTAGACCAAGTCTCCTCTGGAGTCAAATGCTTAAGGGCTTTGTGTGGTGTACAGTTCTAAATGTAGTTCACATAATTAACTACCTCTACTCAATAGATAGGAGGTAAATCCCGTGAATGCATCATGCAATTAGTCATCTCCTTCAAAGTTCAGTTCTTCCATTTTTTAAGCCATTATACTGTGGAGTATGTGCAACATAATGTTGGGGTATAATACCATGAGCTGCCAAAAAATTAGAGAACTCTTAACTAAAGTACTCCCCCCCATTATTTGTATGAATCTTCTTGATGCAACTAGAAGATGATTTCTTGACCAAAGCCTTAAATATTTTAAAGTGAGTAAAGACATCACTCTTTTACTTGAAGAAATAAATTCAAGTACACCTCAAGAAATTATCCATAAAGGTAAGTGTATACTTAGCTTTGTTGAAAGGAGGAGTAGGAAAGATCATCAAATAATTGTGCACAAGTTTAATTGGTGAAGAAGATCTCATAGACATACCCTTAGGAAATAAATCTTGGTGTTATTCCCCTAATGCACAACTAGGTCAAACTCCATCAAGACATGAAATTGTAGGAAGACCCTCTACCATACTGTAAGTGCTCAACTCCTTCAAATATCTATAATTGAGATTCTAAATCTCTCATGTCAAAACCTACTCTTAAAATTTGCATGAGAGACCAAACATGTCTCTAAAGGAGGAGTATCATCAAAACCCTCAAAATAATAGAGTCAAGAACTATGATCAACAACATCCTTTGCAATAAGTGTGTGTGGTTCTAACAAAGCTCAAACTTTAGCACCCTATGGTGTGAAAGTCACTATCTTGCCCTGATTAGAATGATAAATCTGATAAAATAAAAGTAGATTAGTGGTGATGTCTGGAACATATAATGCATTATTGATGTGGCCACCATCTAGATGTATGTCACCCTTTCCCTTAATATAAATAAAGGAAGAATCTCCAACCTCAATGTTGGATGTAAAACTCAAACTAAAAAATACAAAGGACTCCTTGGAAGAAGTCATATGGTGTGAATCACTAGAATCTAGAACTCAATTATCTGAAACGCGTGACTATGATCTCTTGACAACATATAGTGATTTCCCATGCTCATGTGATGTATAAGGAGTGGAAATAAAAATCTTGTGTTTCCTAACGACATTCTTTAGGGCTTACATTCATAATTCTTCTCTTGTTTGTCAACTTAAGAGGTTTTTTTATGGTCTCAAATAATCCCCTTAGGTGTGGTATGAGAAGATGGATTCATTTCTTCTCTTCACTGGCTTTGTTCAATACCACTTTGATCCCATAGTGTATATTTAGTGTATTGGGGAGGACATTGTTATGTTGGTCTTATATTTTAACGATTTACTTCTCACATGCAACTCCTCATCTTAAATTCAGACTATTCATCAGCCACTTTCAACACAATTCAACATGACAAATCTTGGTCTTTTGCACTTCTTCCTTGGTTTATAGATTTCACAGTCAAATACAGGGATTTATTTCAGTTAACAAAAGTACACACTTGATTTTCTTTAGAATTTTGATATGGCTGATTGCAAGTCAAGTCCTCCTTTTCATTTTGGAGTGACTCTCACTGCTACTTGTACTACTATACTTTGTGATCCTACATTATATCAACAGATTGTTAGGATTCTTATGTATTTGACCCATACTCACCTCAACATTTAATTTACAATTGGGCTTGTATCTAGGTTTGTATATGTCCTTATGATAGTGATTGGTAGGCTGCCAGGAAAATTTTATGATATATGCGAGGCACTACTCATTTTGGATTACACTACACCAGGGGTTTTACTTAGTTGGTTGGATACAATGATTCAGATTAGGTAGGTTGTCTTGATGACAAGTGTTCCACTTTTGGATACATATTTTGTCTTGGTTCTTCACTTATTGCTTGGTTATGCAAGAAGCAACATGCTATTGCACTTTCATCTACATCAACTAAGTACAAGGCAACACTTACAGTAAGTTGGTAGGTTCTTTAGCTTCATCAATTATTGACAGAGTTTGGCTTCATACATGATTCACCCACTATACTTTAGTGTGATAACTAGAGTGAATTCACATATCTTGCAACCCAGTTGAGCACTAGCAGACCAAGCACATTGAGGTACATATGCACTTCATTCGTCAGCACATTCAAGATGGAGTTCTTAGCTTCAAGTACATTTTAACTCAATAGAAAGTTGTATACATCTTCATGAAGCCTTTTACATCACCTCATTTCTTTGAGTTATGTGGCATGCTTGAGGTTTTAGAATTTATCCTTGGGTCATCCTTCTTCATTTCATGGATACATATTGTACATGAGTACCTTATTAGGCCTAGTTTCTAAGAATCATACTGTGGATATGCTACTATTTATTTTTGGCTATTTTTAGCCCCAAACTTCACTTAAGGGGGGTGTTAGAGTATGTATTTCTCATGTTTTATTGTGTATTATCTAGTTACTTCATCTTTTTGCTAGTTTATCTTATGTGAGGATTTATCCCACACTATTTAGTTAGATGGTTCTTTATTTTACCTTGCCTACTTATGCAAGGGATTCCTATTGTTCTAGCATCTAATTATGAATAACACTTGATTGCTTTGCTTTGCATCTCATTTGTCTACAACTTATTAGTGTGATGTTTTTTTATTAACACTTTAGAATCCTAGGTTGGAATGCCTTTACCAATCCTAACAGGGCCATGCAAATATATCAATCAAATATTTTAGAATGGTAATAACGATGTCATGCTCCTCATTAGTGAGGGATGCACCTAGATAAATAACCTTGAGGTCATCATATGTACTAATATTAAATTTGATAGTGTTTTCAAATATTAATATTGAGTCATCTTCAAGAATAGTAGGCAAGAAAGAGAATAGATCCTCTGTAGCTACCTGTTGATCACAACCTTCACCCATATATGAAGAATCTAAATCAAATATGATAGGCAAAGGCCAGTTGGCAAATACTCTAGGGAAATCTTGAGTGAGGTATTTAAAAATTTGTTTTTCTTTATAACTAATGCCTGAACCAATGGTAATGTTTGGAGTAGGTAGACACTGTGCTTCCTAAGGAGAGAGATGAACTTTCCCATCCAAAAGTGCCTGAATTAAGTTTTCACTCAAGGACTCATCTTTATATTTACTATTTACCTGACCCAAGGGTGCCTCAAAGAGGTTTTCACTCAAGGATCTTTTACTTTTACTTTTATCATGACCAAGGAAGTTCACTTGTTCTCCAAATAGGTGACAAGGGTTAGGCATAAAGTCCTGATACTACATGCTAGATCAATGAACTATATCCTACAATGCAAGCAAATATTACAGAAATAAACAAGATACAAATATAAGACAAAGAGGGAACACATTACATAGACATTACGTGGAAGCCTTGTAATGTGTAAAGAAAAACCATAGGCAAAATGACAGCTTCAAAATTCATTAATTCAACAATTCCTCTCTTACAACACAACTCCTCTAGCAACTCCTTCAGTGCTAACATACAAGCACTCAATGTTTCTACCTGAAGAATTTAGGTTGTGAACCAAGCTACACTAACTTACAGGATCCAACATACAAGCATGCAAGCCCAAGGCTTGCATATATCCACTAATTGTATTAGTTAAAATGAGAGAGCTAATGCATATTTATGCATTTTACAACATGAGAGAGAGAAATGGGAGAGAGAATGAATAGTGAAAGCAAATAAAATTGAACCACACATGAATGGGGTGCCATATGATCTCCATATGGTGATGGTGTTATTAACATATGTAAAAAGTCTTCAAGGCATCTTCATTTTAGACAAAAACATGTGCCACCTTCATGTGGCCTCAAAAACATTATCTCCCATATACATGTGAGGTCAATTTGCTAGAGTAAATTTCTTGTCTTAATTCTCCATGTGACCACATGAGTCCAAAAGATGCTTGAAATCACCTTTTGAATATTTTCACACATGAGAATCATGGGGTCCCTTAGAAATTCGAACCACACCAACCCTTTTGTCTTTTGCACCATGTGTCACCACCCATGTGGCTACCAAGGACAAACCCATGTGCCTTGGTGGAGTGCTATGCCCCACTCCCATCACATCAACCTAATCACTCATGGGATACCCTTTATGGGTACCTACCACATCACTAATTAGCCACATCACTCACAAGCCACATCACTAACTATCCACATGACCATCAGACCACATCATCATGAATAGTGACAATGAATAGTGATTTGTGAATAGTGACTTCACATCTTAATATTCTCCCACTTGAAGTCAATATACACATAATTTTACCACTCTTGAGTATTTTGCAACGAGTTTCTCATCAATGCCTTTTGTTTCCCTGACACAAGCCCATTAGAAGTTTTATTGCACTACTAAAACTTCACTGCCCTAATTGGCTTTATCAACATCTACTCCTCCATAGCAGATTATAACACTAAAGTGAAAAATAACTTTTCCACACACAGACCAATCCTCCAATTGAGATTCTACCATGAATTGCTCACAAATACCGCTACTTATAAGTATCCAATTTTATGCTCACCATGGAAATATGAGGCTACCTACTCTTAATGAATCCAATACATAGGATAACACCATGTATTCTCCTCTTTTATAAGACACTTATGGGAAGACAACACAACAATGCAAGAAGTGGGTTACTTCCTTGCTTTCCCATCCTTGTACATCTCCGTCCTTAGTTTGCTCCACATACCACTTTTATCGCATCATTGTCACCAAGCCATAAAAATAGTGATCATGCTAGGGCCTACATCCAACATGTCACAAATCATAGCATCAACTTCTCTTAAACACTTGGCTACTCATGAAGGTACTAAATATCTTGTATAACATGTGATGCACCTACAAAACCCCATATAGTGAATTATTTAACATGAAAATCAACAACTCTTTACCTCTTCACTTTTATTCATCTCTCCCTAAGAGAGATAACCATGTAGGAATCATGCTATTTTAACTCCTTGAACAAAAACTAGTGCACATATCACTTTTGATAGTAGTAAGGAGAGAAGATCTTGAAGATAAAAAAACCAAACTTCTCCACATAACTTTCAAACTATCAAAATGATATAAGTGGACCAATCACATCTCTAGAGAAGTCATCAAACTACTTGATTCATCACTACACCTATTGAGTTTTTGAGCTAACATCCAAAATGCACCCTGTTATACCGAATGTTTCCAGAACACCAACTCATGTGCCTACAATGTTATTCCATGCATTGGTCTACATGGTCAAATTCCATAACTATATACACAACACTCTAGTACCCTGATTCCTATTGTCAGCACTAGCCTTCTCCTTCTAGGAAAACTAGGTCTCATTTGTTCATCTACATCTTCATCTTCATCTTCTTCAACTACCTCAAAATAGGTACAACTTCAGGTTTGTCTGTACCTCCTTCCTTTGCATGGATTTTTATTAAAAAACATGTCAGCTAACAATATATGGTCAATAGGATACCACATCAACACCCCTTCTATTTTTTTGCCAAGAACCATAACAAGGTCATGTCTTGAATTCAACCTCATCCAAAGGAGTCTAGCTTGCTGCTCAAGCTATAGATTTACTTCTCCATCAACACAAACACTTTGTAGGATTTTGACTTGTCTGGAAAAGATTTTTAAACTTTATCTTCAACTCTCTTATGGGATTCTCCTCATCAACATGAAGAGATCAGGATCTTCACCAAGAGATCCTCCACTTTGCTCTACATAGAAATACCTACCAAAAATAATTTTTTTTTTCTTCATTAATCTCCAAGTCTCTCTTCTTTTCACAATAGCTTCACCTTGCACACAACCAACTAAAAATAGAAAACACTCACACACATGGAGTTTTTACCATGAATCTGATACCAGATGTTATGAATAAAGTCTTGATTCTACATGTTAAATCAATGAATTATATCCTACAATTCAGGTAAATAATGCATAAATAAACAAGCTAAAAAACATAAGACAAAGAGGGAACACATTACACAGAGATTACGTAGAAACCTTACAATGTGCAATAAAAAACCATGAGAAAAATGGTAGCTTCAAACTTCATTAATTCATTAATTCCTATCTTATAACACATCTCCTCCAACAACTCCTTTAGTGCTAACATACAAGCACTCAATGCTTCCACTTGAAGCATTCAAGTTGTGAACCAAGCTACACTAGTCTACACAATCCAACCTCCAAGCATGAAATCCCAAGGCTTGCATGTATCCACTAATTGAATAAATTATAATGAGAGAGCTAATACATATTTATGAATTTTATAACATGAGAGAGAGAAGGGGGAGAGAGAATGAATAATGACACTAAATAAATTTAACCTACACGTGAATGGGGTGCCATGTGATCTCCATAATGGTGGTGGTGTTGTCTCCATGTGTAAAAAGTCTTCAAGGCATATTCACTTTAGACAAGAACATGTGCCACCTCCATGTGGCCCTAAAAACATTGTCTCCCACACACATGTGAGGTTATTTTTCTATAGTATCTTTCTTATATTCATTCTCCATGTGACCACACAAGTCCAAAACATGATTGTAATCACCTTTTGTCTCTTTTCACAAATGGGAATCATGGGTCCTTTATAAATTAAACCCACACCAACCCTTTTGTCGTTTTCACCATGTGACACCACCCATATGACTACCACAGACATACCCATGTGCCTTGGTGGAGTGTTATGCTCCACTCCCATCACATCAACATGATCACTCATGGGATACCCTCCATGGGTCCTTGCCACATCACCAATCGGTGACATCACTCATAAGTCACATCACTAATCATCCATATCACCATCAAGCCACATCATCATGAATAATGCCTATGAATAGTGATTCATGAATAGTGACTATGAATAATGGCTTCACATCCTAAAAAAAAGGTCCAAATGGAAGTTAAAACCTTATTTATGATCATCCATTGGAAATTATTATCTAAGGCCCATGAACTCGTTAAGAGATTCCTCATCTAAAATTCATCCAGTAGTATGATAGAATATTGTTGGTCCCAATTGACTAGGTCAAGATGATAAAGGGTAAGTGGACAATGGGCTATAATGGTCATGATGGCATTGGAATCGAATAAATATGTATCTATTATCTCATTGTAGGTACTATAATGGGATGCTACCTCGGTGTTAGGAGTTTCATTATCATTCGATGAACTAGTGTCACTTTTAAAATCGATGAGGTCACCCCTGGGCGATGTAAATCCTTAAGACCTTAATTTCTTGTATGTTTAGCAATCAAAATAGGCTCAAGAATACCTTATGCATTTGGTCCCAATCTTTATCCTATATAGTCCAGGATATCCATAGTTTGATTTGGAATGGGATACTTAGTGCTCTAAAAGTAGTTCAAGGTAAAACCATCACCATACAACTAATCTCCCTCAATGCTGGTGGCTTGATCTTGATCAAGTGATATATCAGGATGAAATAGAAGTGGATCATGTAGAACAGATTTGGATTTCTTTTACAAAATCATGTTGGGCCTACTAGGATTTTTAGAGGGTTTAGGGTGGCCATAAGACGTAGGAGAGTTTGGTAATTTATTGATGTGGAAAGCATGGTGAATTTTATACATGGCAATGCCATCATATTGAAAAGTGAAATGAGTGGACATGGTAACAGGAGATGGATCAATATAATTGGAAGTGATGTTACCATGGTCAATATGATTGGACTTGGGAAATGCATAAACTATCTTCTTGCATACCAATTTAGTGCCAGGACAATTAGTATAGTTGTCACACTCAGCTTCTAAATATTTGTAATATTATTATGGTTGTAAGTCATCATAGATAGTGACCTCTAGACCATCATGGGGGAACTTGATGCATTGATGTAGGGTGGAAGGGATTGCCCATACCTCATGGATCCAAGGATGACTAAGAAGCGTATTATAAGGCAACTCTATATCAATGAAATGACACAAGGTATTATGGGTGATAGGCCCAACAATAATTGGTAAGCAAATGGTTCAAATAGACTCTCTCTCTACATTGTCATAGGCCTTAATGGTGATGGTATTTGACCACATATTTGTTGTTGTATACCCCAATGTTTGGACTAGTTTCAATGACATTATATTCAATCCACAACCATTATCTATAAGAACCCGTTTAATTTTATGATGGGAAATAACAACTTCAATGTATAGAGGATTTTTATGCATGGGACCAAGGGATGACATATCTCTTTGGTCAAATGTAAGTTATTATCCTGGGGACAAATGTCCCAAAAGTGCTTGGAATTGGTTAGGATTAATGTCATTAGTCATAGTGGATTTTTGAAGGAAATCATTCAATATGGTCCTGTGAATTTATAATGTGTAGAAGAGATCCATAATAGAAATATATGCAGATGTTTTGCTAAGTTGTTCACTTATACTGTATGGTTTCTCAATAATGGGATGAGAAGGTTTGGCCTTAGCTGGTATAGGGTTTGGTTTTGGAAGGTACAGGGTTTAGCTCATAATCAATGTTAGAAGAAGGTAAAGGGTCATGGAGGATAACTTTCAGCCATTTAGTTATGACTGCATAACTTTGAGTCAAGAGGGAGATACCATAATTAAAGGAATGAGGAGGTCCAGGAATGATAACCTATAGAAACTGAGGCACAAGTAAAGTGCTAGAATCTAGTGTAGAATTACTTGAAGACCAATGTCATGAATAATGTTGGACAACACACATGAATTAATTTTAATGGTAGCAACATGATTAGTAGTAATATGACCTATGCTATTATTGTAATCATATGACACGATATGATACTTAGTATGATTGGTTCAGGTGTCATGATATTGATTATAGTTATTATTCAGATTTTGAATTTGATTGTAACCCTGATTTTGCTGCTAGTTGTGCTCTTGGCCTTAGTTTTGATTTCTCCTTTACTATTGGTTGTGCTTTAGAAAGGGATCTTTTTAGATTCCCATATCTTGGTTTGTGTTAGGGGTTCTTTTGTCTAGCTTGATCTCTCCATTCTCTATCAAGTCTTCAATAATGTGTCTTAGTTGCACACATCTATAAATGGCATGGCTAAAAACATGATGAAAGTCATAAAATTTATCTTCATGATACCAGTCAGGCTTAGGTTGATCCTCAAGAAATGGTTTTAGTATGGGCCAAATAATCATGTTGGTTGCAACCAATTTCTAAAATACAGACTTAACAGGTTCCCCTAGGTCATTGAAGGGCATGCATCTACCATACCTTGTACATGGAAGATCTCTTTGTAAGGTAAGTGATGGATCAGGTGGCCTATTTTGAGTGGGTGGTGCTTGCACTATTTGCAGATGCTGTGATTCGGTAACTCCATTACCCACCATGTTCTTGTTCTTGTTAAAAACTTTGGGGTTTTCGACCACAGTTGCCTGAACAGGAGTAGATGTCTAGTTTGATGTTTAAGCTTGGGAATATGTTTTCACTAATCCCCTAGAAATAAGTGATTTCTCAAGCTGTATGCCCTTGCTTATGATTTCTTCGAATGTGTTGGCACAAATGAGTCTCAGATTATGAGCAACTTCGGGGTGTAGATTCTATACAAAAATATCAACTAACTGTTTATCTAGCAGATTGTGTTGGAAATGATTGGTGATTTCTCTCCACCATTGTAGATATGTCACAAAGCTTTCACCATTTATTTGTTTTGATTTACACAAGTCAACCACCCTCAACTCATGTTCAATATTATGAGAAAAGTGGTTAACAATTTTTTTGATAAATTGTTGAAATTTGTTATTGATCCTTTAAGCAATTTGACAAGTCACGCCAAGGCTTGTCCACCCAAACTACGTGGAAATAAGTGCAAGAAATACACACTATTATAGGCTACCTCTTGGCATGCAACAAAGAAGAATTGTATACGCTCTCTAGGGTAACCTTTCCCGGTATATTTATCAAATTTGGGTACCTAGAAATGAGAAATGAGGCGGGAAGGGTGCTTGAAAAATACTTACATCAAATGGATAGGGGCATATCTTGTCAAACTTGTATTTCTTGGTTTGGTTACCTCTTTGAAGCCTTTAGACTACCTCCTTCATGGTTTCCCACTCTTGGATATTTGGAACAATTTGTGGTGGAAGGAGATGGTTCGAAAACGTTAATTTTCTTGGTCATAACTTGACTAGAGTTGAATTAGAGGAAGGTGACAATTGTGTATAGGTTACCACCCTAATTAAGAAGGTATAGACGTGAATTGACATATGCACATGACGTGTGCAAATGAATTAGAGGATTTTAGTGATCCAACATGTCATTTTACTAAGTTGTAATTTGACTAGAGATAATTAAGAAGAAGATAATGATTGCGTATAGAGTAATGCTCCAATTAGAGACATATTGATGTGGTTCAGTACTTGCACCTAATGTGTGCAGATGAAATTAGGATGTTTAGGTGTTTTTGGTCCAGTTTGTGCATTATTACAGAAAGTTGTTCAGATTTATAATTTTGACACGATAGTGGTACGAATTAGATTTTTATACCCTCGCTCACCATTATGAAATTTAATTTTTAAAATAATACTCATTGAAATTCAATAAGCAATTCATAAATGCAAGCCCTGGTTTTATATGACTTTTGGGCTAGAATAAATAAATAGAAAAAGGAAATAAATGCTTTAAATTTTTATACAATTGATTGGAGATACTTAAATTACTACAACTTATTTCAAGTGTTCTATTATATTAATTTAACAATTAAACATATTAGTGTGTGTACGTGAGTTATAGTAATAACTCACAAGATAGTACAAAGTATGATTATGTTGGGTGAGCGTATGTAAGAAAGATAAGATGTAGGTTGACTCCATAATTGTAGGAGATCAAACCTACATATGTAACTCTATGTTTAATGTATAATTTGATATATTTTATTATTTTAATTTGGTAGTAGAGCAAGATATTTAATATTTAATTGAATATAAGAAGATTTTATGAAAGATTTAAAGTCTTAGTTATTTTCATGGTCAGCGATATCATTGCTTTTGATGGCCTGTATTATATAAATCTACATTCCTAGTGTGTTTATTAGATAATCTTAGCTACCATTAATTAGTTTGCTTATGCGTTAGATTAGGAAGAAAAAAATTCTATATTTGTGTGAGAGAAAGAAGTAAGAATGTTGAATGATTATTTTTTATAATTTGTAGAGTGAATATTGTGAATGCTTACGAAGGTAAAATGGTTATAAAAGATGAAGGAAATCTTTTGAAGAATTTATCTTTAAATTCCAGCAAATACCTTTTAATAAAATGAGTGTTTCTCTTACAATCCGATATCCAGTTTTTATATATATATGGATCTTCAATGTTTCAATATACTACTTCAGATTCAACCTAAAAATAGGCTAAATCAATGTGTAAAAAGGTATATATATTCATATGAGGTGAGGTTTAAGCATAGAAACTATTGACAGCTTGAAGGAGTGAAGAATATTAATTAAAAAAATAGTAATAATAGAAAATTAGATAATATTAATAATAATAAAGCTATTAGTATTTGAGATCATTTATTAGTGAAGTTTATTGAGAAGGAAAGTGTCATGAGGAAGGAAGTGTTATGGGAAAAAATAAATAATAAAAAAATAGAAAATAATAATAACAATAATATTGGAATCATTTGTTAGTAAAGTTCAATGAAAAGGAAAACACCATGAAGAAGGAAGCGTTGTATCATATTTGATGATGCCCTTATTTATTAAATAATTGTTATAGATTGTAGAGATCTCCATGCAACTCAATCCCCCAAAGGATATCATTAAATTGAGAATAAGTGAATAACTGTAACATACAACCCACTCTAAAGTGTAGCAGCGTCTAGGCACAATGCTCACAATAATAATATCACATCAACTATGACTCATTAAGATAGTTTTCATTAAACAAAATGATTTATTTAGTTATAGCCACGTTGCCAAACTTCACTCAATTTAAAAAATCACAATTACATTATTTTCATTTTATGTAATGTTATAATTGAAATTAAGATTATATATAAAGTAATTATAATTATATATAGTACGAACATTATTATATAATTATTTATATTAAATAATTTTAATTAATTAAAAAAATAACTATATTTTTAATATAATCTATAGAATCAAAGTTAGACTTAAGCAATATTTTATGTATTACCAATTATTGAACTTAAGGTCAAAATTTGTGTCACGTTTAAAGTTACCTTGAAAAGTCACCTTAAAGTCAAATCTAGTTTTTAGATCTAGCACTGTACTTAATGTCACACTCAGTGTTGCACTTATAGTTAAATTTGTTAATAGAATCATATTCAAACATAGTGTTATACTCAAAGTCTAACCTAATATTGAGTTTAAAATCGAATTTAGTGATATGATTAAAGTTAAAGCTAATATTACACTTAAAATTAGATGAGTGTTGAACATAAAGTCAAATATAGTGATAGACTTAAGGTTAAATATAAAAATGGATCTTAAGTCATTAGAAAACATTAACAATATTGCCAAGAATTATTTTTCCAATTTCAACCTATATTTAACTATAATGTCACACTAACATCGTTACATTGGTGAAATTATCAAGTGAAGCTAAGGAGATTTTATTGGTATCTAGCATTCAGGTCAAATTTTTATTTATGTAATATAAATACAGCATTTACAGATGGATTAAAGAAACCTATCCAACTTTATGGATGAAATTTGGCTTTCAAAATTATTGTGTTTAGCGACTTGGTGAATTTAATATGAGCATAAATTAACCCAAAAGTTACATTAATTTTGACTTACTTTAGTCCCAAAAAAATTAATATTAGTGAAACATGTTTGAAAATTTAAAGAACTTGAGAAGTCATGATAATCAAAATATTTTAAAATAAACCCTATATATTTATAATCCAAGCATGATAAATATTATGGAAACTCATATATTCATTATCTACCTCAAATGGTATTTCTTGAATGTTAACTTCAATTAGAATTTATTGACCTATGATTTCACTTGAAATTTCTTTCAATACACTCATTATTCTATGCTCTTTCAATAGGGTTCCATGAAATGTTTCCTAAAATGTTAAATATTTCTACATTTATCTTTTTTATTTAAGCAAGTTTGGTATTCATGATCTACCTCATATTTGAAATCCATTCAAAATATTATCATTAAAAAAAAAACATCATTCCCATTATTTTCAATAGAAAGTACAATTTTTTAGTACCATTAACTATCTTTTCAGATTTCATTTTTTTTTAATTAAGAAAAATAAAAAATTAACCACAACAATTTAAATAAAATCATTAAGTTCTTAATTAATCTTATCACTTTGCTTAATTACAATTACAAATCTAGAAAAATTAGGTGGCATAAAAATAAAACATAAAAAATATAGATCATATTTGAAGCACATTATATTATTTTTATATACATATATAAATAGATAAATAAATATAAATATAATTTAATATTTGGAATTATATACAAGTGAAATGAAGCATTTGGAGATGTATTTTGATTATTGAAAAATATAGTGAAAACTATTATAATTTGATAGTGAAAATTTAAAATAATACATTTCACTAATTACAATAATTTAAGCATGCAAATTCGTGTTGTGCAATATTTTTAACACTCTCTCTAACCTAATTTGAGTGATTCAATGAATATTTGATCTTTTATAAAATTATTGTACTTATTTAACAACCAAAATGAATAATGAATTCCTCTGATTTCACTTGGATTCATAATGAGCTAGAATGTGTGTATTTAAGGTTAAATTGAATGAAAACTAGGACCTTCATTGCACCCAAAACGACCTCCAATGACCCCAAAAACAATGTGGAAACAAGAGACAAAGGCCAAAAGGGCTCACTCAAAAGAGTTTCAAGTGTATATGAAAGCTTTGAACAAGGTTCTAAAGCATATAGACACTCTTAAAAAAAATGTCTAATTAAAAATAAATTAGAAAAAGAATTGAAGAAAATTTAAAGAAAAATCAAAGACCATTAAAAATCCACAAAATATATTAATAATATTTAATTTAAATTAGTTATTGATAAATTTAAGAGAACATTACAATAATACAATTTAATGACTAATAAATATTTATAATTTTTTTTATAGACTAATAAATAATCACCATTATAACATAAATTACATAAAAAAAAGGAAAAAAAAAATTAAAAATAAAATAAGATAAACCAACACAAAGACTTCTTATTATGAGCAACAATAATAACATTTTATAGTATTTGTATAAAATTACTTTTCATGCAACTTGGCTGGTTTTTATAGTAGGCTTTTTGTTACAATGTAATTTTGACTCATTTCATCTTATAAGTTAATATTAAATTTAAAATTGTATATTCAATATTTATAATTATAAATTTTATTTGATTGAAATTTAATATATTAAAATTAATTTAAAATTGAAAATTGTATATTCAGTATTTATAATAATTTTATTGGATTGAAATTTAATATATTAATTAAGTTTTAAAAATTAAAAATTTACATATAAATATATATTTTTAAGGTATTAAAATTAAACGTGTTTATGATATAATTATGATAACAAAATATATCAACAATATTTAATTTAGATTAATTATCAACAAATATATAAGAATATTACAATCTTATAATTTAATAATTGATTAATATAAATATTTTTTTAGTTACTATAATAAAATATATCAATAATATTTAATTGAAATCAATTATCAACAAATATATAGGAATATTACAATCTTATAATTTAATGATTGATTAATATAAATATTTTTTAGTTACTATAACAAAATATATCAATAATATTTAATTTAAATCAACTATCAACAAATATATAAAAATATTACAATCTTATAATTTAATGATTTATTAATATAAATATATATTTTAAAATACATACAACTTATATATAATTATTAATTTTATTTATAAAATTTGACTAACAATAATTATAATTAAATTTAAATTTAATATATTATAATCCTGTCAAAATTCTTCTTTTTACAGATTAAATAAAAAAACATATTATATAACTATTATTATAATTTACAAAATTTTGATTAGCAATAACTATAACGAAACAATATTATGCAAAATTTGATTTGCATTCATTTTACGCGGTAGTTATTAAGCACGTGGTTATTAATATTATGAAATGTTTTTATTTATTAATTTATGAGCAATTAATTTTTGGGAGACCCTTTCCAGCCTGTCCACAACACATGGTTTGAACCATATTTAATTCAATTGATATATTAATGTCCACTTAAAGGCAAATAATTGCCAATATCAGTGAACAAGATAATGCATGTATGTAACACTTTGAAAGGAAACATTACAAATATATTTGAAAATAAAAATAAAAAAATTGAATGAACGAAAGAAATAAATGAAAGTTATGAGAAAAATTTAATGTGAAATAATAATTTTAATATTTGAAGGTAATCGATTTTGGAACCAATAAATTTATATTATATTGTTTTTTTAATGAGTTTTGTTATATTATATTTAAAAGTAAGATTTACTATTCTTAAAATTATTTATATGTTAAGGTTTTGATTTGATTATTTTCTAATACTTCATAAATAAATAAAGCTAAACATCTCTAATTTTTATAATGAAAGAAGATGTCGAAGCATATATGGGAATCTTTAAAAAGACAATAGTATTTTCCACGAATCTCATAGAAAATAGGACATCTTAATACAAAATGTTTTTCACTTTCAAACTCTACCAAACATAATTTGTATATACATAAACCCTATAGGAGTTCATGGTCAAATTCCATAATCAGTTGATGGAAGAAAAAACAACACTGAACTAAATGGATCTTTAAGTAGGATGGAAACTTTTGCTTCATATATGCTAGAATTCGAATTCAATTCTCGTGAAAGCACGACTAAAATTATAAATAATGAAAAATCTTAGGTTTCAAAGGCTCTTTTGAATTAATCTATGTAAATTTAAAATGAGATTTATTAATATCACAAATACTCCTATTAATTTTTTATTTAGTGAGCTAATAAGCATTAATAGCAAACCCAAAGGGAAGGAGTATTTCAATATTGATATCCAAATTTTGAATGAGAGGCTTAACTCTAGCATACCAACAAGATTTACATCTTTATGTGCCAAGTTACACTAAAAATCTAAGTGCCAAATACAAATATCTATTTTAACTAGAGTAAGACTCTACTATACATCATATTCTACATAACATAATGATAATGTATAAAACTAAGGATGTAAGGAGAGTGCATATCTCAAACTATGTAAGAATAATTGAGTAATAAATGATTCTTTTCACTAGATGTTCTTTAATAACATGGAAATGAAAAATATCATATAACATGTCGTATGCTCTTTGTGCAGAGCTCAATAAAACACTGAGTATTTAAGTTTTAGCATATATATTTTTAGAAATATGTAATTTTAGGGCTTTCCTTATTATAATCTTTATATAATTATTTTTTTAAATTTTAACATTAAAAAAATAATATAGTACTTATAATATAATATAATTATTTTTCTTTAATTCACCCAGGAAGCAAATTAATATCATATATTTCAAATCAGGGGTCAATTTCAATATATTTTTTTGCATAGTGTAAAATTGTATTCTAATCATCCTGGCAAAATAATATACCCTTATTTGTAACAAATTTTGACAACAATTTTTTCTCATAAAACTGAACCTAAAAGAATTATTTGTAAGTGGGTGCATTGTCGGTTATACCCAACACCCATACAAGAATTTTTTGTTGCCCGTGGATGGCCATAATTTTATGGAGGAAGAAACCAATGATGAAATCATTGACATGCATCAGTGAAGGATGCGTAGTCCACAAGACCATCAGGTTAAATTTGGATAAGCAAGTCATAGCCATAGGGGATAAGGGGAAATGGAGGAAGTAGGTCACTAGTCAACTCTGAGTTCATGACTAACTCAAAGGATTACTTACTTTTGTTTTAGTGACAAAACCACATTATGCCCAAAATACTATATATACTAAAGAGTTGTTAGTCATTTATGGTAGTGATGATGTAAACCAGCTGCACATGATATATAAACTTGTGCCAAAAAATCTAAAGTCTTGGATGGTGTTCAGTGTAATGTTCAACATATTTTTGTTCATTATTAGATGGAAATGACCATGTTTAGTGGGTGCAAACATGTTGTTCAATGCGGTTCCAACCACCCACTGAAGGACTAGTGAGGACATAATCCCACTATCTTAATTGATACCTAGTTAGTGAGGCCTAACCACCCAAATAAACATATTTGAAATGAAAGTGGAGGCTCAACTACACTTTCGGTGAGCAGAGTGTATGTCCCTACTTTTTTATTGCAAAGGTTAAAAAAAGTTAGTCTAATTGACCTCATTGTGAATTATGTTTATCCATTCACAATTATATATACTTAGATAGTATGTTTGTCCCTATCCACATCTATATGTATAATCACATGGATTAGCATGTGTTTCCATATCCTTGATCAAAGTTGAAGTGAGGCCATTCCCACTATCTCTATTGGATTGATGATATGTTCCCATCCAACATTGTTCATCTCAAACTAGAGTGTATCCTAGTTCTCTTACAATATCATTAATTTTCCTTTGAAATATGTATGTTAAAATGGGGGAATGTTTGAGATATGTAATCTAGTGTAACATATTTCAAATTTCATATCAATCTAATTTAATATTAACATATTAGTTTGCGTGCATGTGTGATTTGTAGTACAAACTCACTAAATAGTAGGAAGTGTGATTAGGTTGAGTGATAGTTTTTAGGAGATATAAGATGAGGGCTCACTCCAAAAATTTAAGAGATCAGGGCTATATATGAAAATCTCTATTTAATGAATAATTTGAATTATTGTGCTATTTTAAAAACTTGATTTTTTATATAAAACTTTCAAAATATATTCCTTCAATAAATGTATGGATATTTTTTTATAAGATGAGGTTTGACTCCAAAAATTTAAGAAATCAAGGCTATATATGAAACTCTCTATTTAATGAATAATTTGAGTTATTGGGTTATTTCAAAAATTTGATTTAAATACCTTTTTTTTCTATAAAATGTTCATAATATATCCCTTCAATAAATGTATGGATCTTTGTTTACAAATTTATTTATCCTATATGTATCAATGCACTTGTGTGTTAATAGACTTATAAATTTTAAATTAGGACTAAATTGGCACGTGATCTCACACACAATGTGCAAGAAAAGATGACAAAAATGAAACACAAGGAATTTGAGACCCAAAATAAGTATCAAAAGGGCCTACACCAAAATGATACATAGTACAATCCTATTTTTCCAAAACCATACATTGTAAAATATCAATTGACATGCTTATAACCTAATAAAACATTGGAAGGAAGTGAAAGAGAAAAATAAGAGAACATAACATGACAAAGCTAAAATATGAAGGAAATATACTGAAAAGAGTCTAATATAAACCACTAATTAAAAAACACACAAATACCTTATAAAAATGCAATTTTACAATTAATAATTAACCCTATGAATAAAATTAATTGTCTAAACTTGATAAAGTTTTGTTATTGCAAAAATGATGTATTTCAAAAACTGCTTTATTTTCTAAAGTGATGTGTTCTCTAAAGCTCTCTATTCTAGAAAGTTATATATTCTCCAAAATGATGTATTCACTAAAGTGATATACTATTTCATTCATCAAAATGATATGAGTTGATCTTGAAATCATTGGAGTGCTAAAATGATATTATATTTTTCACTTGAATGATATATTCACAATTTTTTGATTTTTATATTTTTAAAAATTCAGTGAAGTACTCTATTTGTTAATTTTGTTAATTATTTAATTTTGTATATTTTTCCAAGGTGAATGATGAGGAGGAGGAGGAACAAATGGTGGTGGTGGGTGTATATGGTGAATTCCCTATCATTCAACTTAGATACCATGAATAAGGGGTATTTCTTCCATCCAATTCACTTAGGACTTGTACCTTGCCTCGCTTGTTTGGTATACCACAACTGAAACTGGACGTGTTAACTTACCTAGTTAATTTTTTTTTTTTTAACATTTTTAACATATAACATGTCTCCTAGAACTTTAAATATGAGTCTCCTTTATAAAAGCCTTGATGATTAACCACTTAAGTTCATCCCATTTGAAAAGGTGCTAAATATAATAATCTATTGATTAATTTACTATTATAAATCTTACAAAACTCATCAAATATTAATCTCCTAATCATCAATTTAATAAATTTGTTATTTATTTACTCTCCTTAACTAGATAAAATATTCATTTAAAATTATATAAAACACACACAAAAAAATGTAGGGATGTCACAACATGTGATACTTATTTAGAAACAAGCTTAAATTATGGGTCTATGTACGAAATTGGGGGACAAAAAAGGTGACATCCCATAACTTTGTAATTTTTTTTTATAGAAGGAGCATGCCCTTTGAAAAAGGTTATATGCCTTTCATTTCAAATTTTCTAGGCTTAGGCTTAATGCCCGAACATAAAAGGCATACACCCTTTGCAAATCCATAAGGCAATATGCCCTTTGTTTCATTTTCATTTCTTCCTCATATAGTTTAAACCCATTGGTCTTTTTGTAGGATTTCACTGAAGAGCTTTATATTTTGAGTGTGTGCTTTGGGTTTACATCCTGCCAACGAGATTCAACATTTTGGTTGCTATTATAGGTATGTTCATTTTTAAATTTAATTTTTTTCATTTGCATTTATATTTATTTATGTTGATAGGGTTTTGAAATTAGATTTGCATTATATTCTCTTGCATTTCCTAAAAAAATATGTATTTATATAAATATAGATACACAATTAAATGATGGATCCATTGCATGAAGAAAATGTAGAACAAGACATCGAACAATTTGATTTTGCACAAGAATAAGTTCAATTATATGAATAATACAATGCAAAATGCCAACAATTACAAATAATCATCAATGGTTTACATCACTCCTCAGATGATAGTGCACAAAATTCACTTTCTACTACACTAGAGGCTATTTTTAATGAAGTAGAACATGTAACTTCGTAACTTGATGCAATGTTGCATCAAAGAGAGGTCTTGAAATAATTTTATTTTGATAAATTATCATATGAAGATGTTAATAAAAAAATAAAAAAAGAATATGCGTGCACTTTATTTTTTAAGCCCGGAACCAACCAACCACTATCGACAAATTGCAAACATATTAGTATTGATTAGTGTGTTCATGAGAAGATAAGAAATAACTTTTGGGATATGTGGTGGTTGGTGTTTGATGAGCCTCTATGCAACAATAATAAGGTTCCATTATACTTTTTGAGAAAACTTTATTATGAGTTTTTGTTACAATAAATTCTAAATTTTTTTGACATGAAGGCCTCCCAAGTTAGGGGAGGTGGCTCTTTATTTGATAGATATGGTGCTAGGTGAGACCAAAATTATCCTAACTGAGTTCATAGAAACATAAGAATAATAACACATGCTTTTATCCCTAAAATTTTGCATCATACAATATAGATGGACACCCTTGAGGCAATTATGAGTTTGACACAAGCTATATTTGACCATGGTATGCATACATCGAGGACTTATACTTAGCCTACAGGTGGTGAGACATCTTGTAGTAGTATTGGTGCTAGGGGTAGTGGTGTTGGTGGTATTGATGTTAGTGGTAGTGGTGCTAGTGGTTTTGGTGGTAGTGGTATTGGTGCTAGTGTCCCTCCTACTCATAATATAGTTATTGTACATCATTTCACATCATGTGGGAGGAAGTGTATGGGACCTTTCATTGAAGTGTGATATACATAGACTACATCTATGGAGACTAGACCTACATTTGTGTAGTGTACTAGTACTTCTCATTATATTCCATCTACAAATCCTTTAGTACCTTAGGACACTAGGATGCTTGAGTGTATTCCTTCTGTAGTTGCTTTAGGACCTCAGGATACTAGCATGTTAGAGCATAGATCACCTTTAGATGCTTTAGCAACTCATGACACTAGCATGCTAAACACTATGTTAGCTGTAGTAGCTTCAATAACTCCTCTCAGGGCACGTCAAATTGATGTGCAAGATTTATCTACTTCACCATCTGTATTTGATACACATGCTTAATTTTAATTATAGTTTGTTTATGTTTGTAAAATAATTTTACGTTTATTTTATAGTATGTGTTTATTTATTTTACTAAACTTTTTATTTGTTTCTTGTATAAATGAGTAGTGATATTTTGGGTAGCTAAATAGGCCTTGATTCTATTGTAGAGGTTGTAATTGACATTGGTGTACCATATAATCAGATTTGGAGACTTTCAAATTACATATTTATTCATATATATTTAGTCCTTTGAATAAAAAACTATGTTTTAAGATATTTATTATAATCATATATTTTTTATTGCGCTTATTGGATTCACACATTATTAATTTATTAGTTTTATAGATGATGAAGGATGTTATGGGCACCCCTCATTTACAATAACAAGGTTTTATTGATGTTTAAGTTACATCTGAGGATCCATTATCTCTACAACAGGTCATGATTTAAAGACGGAGTCGAGTGAGAACACAATAATTTTTTTAGCTTCAAGCAATGATATTCTATGTCATATTTACATAAATGTATATGCATATAAATATAATGATATATGTATGCTCAATAATACTCTCCATCATGAGTGTATACATGATATCACAACCCTAGACAATAATTTAGGTGGAATACAATGAGTCTAGAATCATTTTACAAAATTTTGTTCATGAAAAAATTATCATTTTCAATATATAATGTTAATGCATTAAATTTTATATTTCATATGTTGTGTAGACATGACAACTTTTAGAGGCTATGGATCAAATATTTGATGACTCACATGCTGAGAGGAAAGTCTCTCCTTGATAGAACTGGTTCAGATCTGCATATGAAAAAAGAGTTAAACACACAGAGAAATTTAAAAACACAATAATATATTATTTCTTTTGCTTCATTAAACCCATACAAGAGTACATAATATATGGAAATTTCATTCTTATATTTAGGGAGATGTAATATCCACTGAAATATCCAAAACACCATAAATAACTCAAACTAATAAATTCCCAACAACACACTATTATACAAATATATTGTGACTAACAATATATTTAGTAAACTAACCTATAGACTATTAACATAATATTTTTAACAATAATATTTATGTTGGTACATTGATAATGTGAACACATAAAACACTATATCTCAATATTCACCCCCTTGTGAACATTATTAATCCTATCCTACACCCCTTAATGTGAACATGGGGAAACAACTCTCCCATATCTGCACCTATACTCATGACTTGGTGATTTTCAAAGGACAATCACAAACCTTACATGATGGTTTTATAAATGGTTGACTAATAACCAAAATAGTGGTTTTATAAGTGGCCAACTAAAAACCATAAAATAATACTTGATGGTTTTATAGATGGCTAACCAACAACCAAAATAGTGGTTTTAAAAGTGGCTAACCAGAAACCACAAAACTAATGATTTTACAAGTGGTTTACCATAAACCATGTCATAATGTGCAATATAGATTCTAGCTCTCATTATTCTCACATTTCAAAGAAATTACATAAGAATATATAGTTTACTTATGCAAAATGTGAATAGGGATACATCTGTTCTTATTCACACCACACCATTTTGAAATCAAATACACAACACAACTGAGAAGAAAAATGCCACTAAATCAGAAAGTGGCCCCATCACTTGTGACTAACGAGAGGCTATGAAACCTCTAGCCTCTATTTCCTCAGTCTTCTAGTTGATGAAGCTGATTACTCAGTTGATATCTCGATGAATCTCATTTCGTTTATGAAGATAAAACCCCTCCATACAAATTGAGACATTTGACTCAATATGTGACATACAATCGATAATGCATCCTTTACAAGGATAGGTTTTTTTGACTTGATAGTTTGACTCAATGACTTTTTGACTCATTTTTTTTAATGACCTTTTGACAAAAAATGACACTTTTAATTTTTGACAACTTTTTACGGACATTGACAACAATAAAGACTCATAAAGACTATTATTTTGTAAAATAGACTCTTTTTACAATATCAACATACTTTTTAAAAAAATAACTCCAATAATACTTTGACATTTTAAATAAAATACCAAATACTTATATTAATCATGCCCCTAGATGGTAAAAGTGACAAAATAATATTTAATTACTAAGATAATAAAAAACTATATTATAATCAAACAATAAAACTATTTTGAACATCTAAGATCATATGATAATAACCAAATTCTAAAAATAAACTCAGAACACAATCTAGACTCAAAATAACTAATCAAATTTTTTGACATACAACTTGGGACTTGACATTAAATATACATACCAAAACTACAATAGAAACTCATATATATCATAAGAAGACTGACACACTATAGTTACAACTAGAATAGATGGTCGTTTCATCAATGGAGCACGATGATGGAATAAAATTCCATCCACAATCACATATAGTGTTGAAATATGATCTAAACATTATCCTTTCAATTTGCTTAGCACTTCATTATAAGCTATTAACACTTCCACAAGAGTGACATGTTTTAATTTCTAGATATAATTGCGCTGTCAACACTACCCTCCATCTTGCATGATGGACTCAGCGTGCATTATTAGCAATAAAATAGTTAGATTTGTATGGAAGGAGACAACATAGTCAATATATTTTTGAAGATGGTTGATGTGCATTAATGAATAGAACAAGCTTAAAGAGTTCAGATTCTACAAAGGATGAGATCTGTGCACACACATGTTTGGCACATGTACAGTCTGTAGTGCTGAAAATATATGCAAAAGCATAGTTAGTTACTTCTTGATTCATGGTTCAATACAAGAGAATAACATATATACACCAAGCGTCACCCATATTTTTATGATTCAAATGACAATAGAAAATATCAAAGTCTGGTTCGTCTATAGAATACAGGAATTCATAACCAGATCTACACTCCAAATGCTTTCCAATAATTGGTAAGACCATGGTTTTATTAATTAAATTACATACACAAATGAAGACATAGGTCTAAGTGCATAGGTCAAAGTGTAGAACTACACTTTCTCATAACTGTACAGACCTAACACTTGGTCATCCTCTTAATCTCTAAATCCACAGACTAGTAGAACTGAAAGACACCTACAAAGCTTGAGGGCACTTGTACACACCATAAGAAAGAATTTATGATCTACTAACTTAGAATAAATAAAATTATATCAAAATTCTCATTACTTGGACACAAGGAATAAAAAAGAACAAATGCTTAATTACTTCCTCATCTTATAGGGCAATGAAGAATACTAGTTGCCCATATAAAATAATTACTCTTTCATCTTAGATCCAACTATGCTCTGATACCAGATGATAGACCTAGTTCAGATCTACATATGAAAAAAGAGCTGGACACACAAAGAAATTTAAAAATGCAATAATATATGATTTCTTCTATTGCACTAAACCCATACAAGAGTACATAATATATAGGAATTTCATTCCTATATTTGGGGAGATACAATCTCCACCAAAATATTCAAAACACCCTAAATGATTCAAACTAAAAAATTTCCATCAACCCACTATTATACAAATATATTGTGACTAACAATATATTCGATAAACTAACCTATAAACTATTAACGTAATATTTTTAACAATAATATTTACATTGGTACATTAATAATTTGAACACATAACACACTATACCTCAACACTCGTCATATTGATGCATCTAACACCCCTGGCTCTACATCTATGGTAGCAAAGCATAATTTATTTGGAGACAATGAGGAGAAGGAGAGCTAGTTGCTATGTTAGGGGTTTGGTTGTAGGCATAATTGATGTTGTATGCTGATATGGCCCACATTGTATGCTTACATAGTGTATTTTATATATGTGCATGCTATGGTCTACATGTTTTCTTGATAAATGTCCTATTATTTATGTCATTATGACATAGAACTTTGCATGCACACATATATACTATTCAACAAATAAGATTCCTTTAGGTCTACGTTTATTCTCTATTTTGATTATTTAACGTTTACAAATATTATTGGTTAGTGATCATATTACTTCATTTGGGGCTATAGAAATCACCTTTTGATCTAAGTTAAGTGCTTCATCATTATGTATATTTTACATTTACATGTGATATTTACTATTTAATTGTTTCATTTACATTTCATTACATATCAATTTGTATTTTCATATCAAATTCATTAGTTTCTCTAAAATATGCATGGGTAGTATGAGTAAATGTTTTTATACAGGAGGTAAATTATTATGTGTGATAACATATTATATGATGGATTCATTATATTCATATATATGAACTATAGTTAGAGCCCTATTTGGGTCATGTGGGAGTGTTCAAGTAGTTAGAGTCTTGATATTGGCACTTCTAGCATGTTTGTAAAGTTTTTCTATGAAAATCTTATTTCAAATATTCAAATTGGCTTTTAAGGCCTATAAGCCCTCGTGGTTAGTTGTAAGGGTATAATCTGTGGGAAAGGGACTTCAAAGTTTGTTATTATGATGAAAAATTATCTTTACCCTCATGTAAACATAAACATACCTTAGCACTCATATAGAAGGGTGGATTCTACGTTGAAGAAGACAAAATAAGGCAAAGCTATGTTAAGGAGAAAATGGTTGAGAAGATCTTGGTCTTCTTAGCTATCTAAACCTAACATTAAACATCAAAGAGAAGTGGGAATAAGTCTACTAGAGTTGGTGAAACCATATAAAGAGTTTTATTAGTCTTGTAAGACCAATCGTAGAGAATAAAGCTAAAGGACAAAATTAGTAAACATAGACCTACAAGAAGTAGACAGGCCTATAGTGAAAGAGTATTGAATTAGACCTCAAAGAAGGAATCCTAGTAAAGGTTGAGTGATGTTGTAGATTGCTATCAAATACCCTTCTTTGTCTTGTAATGACACAAAAAGACAAATACAAGGATCTTTATATGACATGTTAGCATATTATTGGCAAGCCAAGATAAGAAGTACCTCATTGCATATTAAGGTTAATTGGTTTCATAATCACATCATTAATCCAAGGTAATATGACCAATCTGGTTGATATTGGAGATAAGGCAAAGGAAAAAAATAAAATTTACCTTAAAGAGAGAACTGAGATTACATTACAAACAAATAAAGAAGATGGACAAGCTCAAGAATGAAAAGCTTAAGGCATATATATCAGACAAGTGAGATATGGTTGTTGGTGTAAGAGACCTAAAAGGTATGGAACAAATCATTACATGTTTGTTTGCAAGTGTTTGTCAATGAATTAGTTATAAGCCTATGACTAAGGCTTAGGGAGTAAAATTATAAGTGATAAGAATAGTGAAACCTATAGAGTAGATTGGATAGAGTGTGTGAGATTGAGAAAGTATTTTATTGTTCTTGAAAATACCAATATACAAGGATAATCCTTAAATAATAAAGTTTTTTCTCAAAATGGATGGTGTGGAGAGACCTAGAAGGGTATAACAGACCTATGGTAAATATAGAATCAAACTTTAAATAACCTAGTAAGGGTTACATTGTTTAAATATTGGCCAAAAGAGAGTAGAGATTGCCTAAGTATCTTGGGATGAATAAAAAATTAGTTTTAGAGAACCATGAGGGATAAAGACGAGTCATCAACTCCTACACTTACATGGATGAGAACACCCCATAGGATTCTATCTAACTTGACATGAACAAGACATGATAATGATTTTTATCTTGTAGCCAAATCTCTCTTAAAGGGCCAAACGTTGGTCAGTAGGGGACATATCTTATGCCTTGTTAGACCAATCGATGAATCATCTATGAAGACACATCTAGATGAGAATTTTAAGTCTAGAATGACCCTTGTCTAGTCTTGATCAGGCCTCAAGAATGGTATTGATGATGAAAATTATACCATCAACTAATTGACCTTTTTTTCCATCACGAAGGTCAAGTTGGAATCATACCAGTCTAATAGTAGGGTTCTAAAGGTTCAATTACAATCCCAAAGATGCAGGGGGTTTTAAATGTTTTGAAAAATAATAAGTTATTAAATGTAAAATATCCCATTATGATTTTAGAACTTCTCGTTATGAAATTATGAATCAGTTTAGATATGAATATGTAATCTATCTTATCTAATAGAGAAGGTTGCTATGATATCTTCCAAGTAACTTCAAGATAGTAAACTAAAAATATAAGTAAAACACATTTGAGATAATCAAGATAAATATATCCTCAATCAAGTCAATATTCAAGTAGAAATTAACCCAAAGAAACACAACAAATGACAACTAAAAATCTAACTAAGGAAGCAAAGAAAAGACAAACAAAAAATAACTAAGTTGAGCAAAGACATCAAACCAGTAAACCATTAAGTGTAAACAATAAAGTAAATTAAACAAGAAAATAACTAAAGATCTAAGAAAATAAAGCAATCTAACAACTAAACAACCTAAATCTAATTAATAAAAATTATAAAAGTAAGAATCTAATCTAAGAACTAACAAACTTAAGAAATTAAATAGTCTAAATCTAAAATGAACTTCAAACTAAGAATCTGAAATCTAAACAAGTAAAATATCTAATATAAACTAAATTGAATCTACAAATTTAATATAATAAAATCTAACATGTAAATCTCAAACTTTATTAAAACTATAATAATAATTAATCAAAGAAAGCAAATTTAACTTAAAAAAAGTGGATAAAAATAAAAATCTAAGAGAGTAACTTAAGAAAACAAAAATAAACAAGTAAATTAAACAAATCTAAAGAAACGAAAATAAAAACTCGATTAATCTAAAATGAAATAATCTATATTATAAATATAGCTGATATAAAGTACAATAGAATTTACAAGTCTCAAAAGGAGAGTCATCTTAGCAGAAAAGATAGGTTTTATTTGAGAAATCAACATCTTTCTTTATAAATACTTGAGAGACAACTTTTAAAATCAAAATAAATTAATAAAATGTCGTAAACAATGAAGTTTTCATCATTATTCGGGTTGAATACTTGGATTTTGCATAGAGGACTTCAATAACAATCATCAAAAGATATTAGACTTGATAAACTTCAGATAATCTGTTATAAATGATGATATAAAAATTGGATATACTTACATTGCCTAAGCAATTAATCAACTGTCAGAAAAAGTGCCATTAGGTCTATTTGTAAAAGTCATGCTATCTTAGAGAAGTTGCATAGAAAAGAGAGATAAATGATTGACTTTACAAATGTATAAGTCTTTAATTCCTATGTTGTTCCTCCTCCTCAAATGAATCCTTGATCTCCTTTTATGCTTCAAACTTAGTTGAAAAATAAATTATAACTAACCTTAATTAGTTATTAATTTAACTTAGCTAATTGACTTTAGAAGTTAATTAATTATAAATAGTTATTGGTTAAGGTAAGATTAAATTAAGACTAAAAAGTTTTAATATATCAAGTATTTGATTATAGACCAGGTTTTATCTAATGAGTGGGGACCCCTATCAATTAATAATAAATAGAATACATATGCCAATTAATAAAAAGATAAATCAAAGTTTAATGAAATTCTATTTATACTAACCATAATGCATATTTTCAAAAATTAACTTAGGCATATATATATATATATATATATATATATATATATATATATATATATATATATATCAGAATATTAAAGTTTTTTAAACTTTACAAAACTTCACCATCAAAATATCAAAACTAAAAGTCAAAATATCAAGCCTAAAAGTATAGAGTTTTGCCAACTATAGTTCATCTAAAAACAAAAGTCTATCCCCTAGACATCTAGTAATCATCAGAATCTGAAAGCACTTTAATTACAAGGTTCCATTACTTATGGACACATTCATTGTACTCCATTTTTATAGTTGAAAGATGAATTGTATTTGTGTTTGATTCAGTTGAGGGATGATCAATCTCTAGCTTAATCCGTTTGAACACTCTAACTTTAATAGGAGTATCTGTATCATTTTGACTATCTGATCTTTTATCTGAAGTGGAAGGATGAATCTCAATCATATATTTTCTATCTACTGAAATAGGCTTCTCGAAACTCATTTTCTTACATCCAAAAATAGGCTCCCTATGAGAAGATGAAGGCTCATTAAAAACTGAAGGAATAACAAGATTAAAAAAGTTTTTGGCACAGACTGTTTCAATCTCGAGTTGAGTGGCTTGATTGGCAATGTGTGGCTCATCAACACGCTGAATTCTTTCAGGCATGGGTGATTAGATTGGCAAATGATGCAAATTGATTTATAAATGATGGGAGGAACTGCCATGTGAAGGGGTCCTATCACCAAATCTACATCCAAAAAATCCTTGGTTTTCCCTATTATTGGTTGGATTGAAAGGTAGATTATTTAAGACATTCCAAAACTCAAGATTTTTTACATCAAAATGAATGGACATCCTAGCACCTCTATCAAGTCTAGGGCCAAATATCCTAGCCTTAAAACCACCCCTTAGAAAATTTCTATTTGGGTTTTGTTGGTTCACATTATCTGAATTTTGACCTCATCCTTGATTATCATTACTTCTACTCAACCTAGGCTGATCCCATCCAGAAATCTTAAAATAATCTGAAATATATTCAAAATTGATGACTGAAAATCAACATATATTCATTCAAAATGAAATAAAACTATACCATAAAAACAATCACATCAAACTCTGAACCGAATTATAACAAATGTATCCAATATCACTATAATATCTTGATAAATTTATCAGAAAAGACAATATTCTATTGTTCTAACTGAATCTCTTGAAATCAACTAAAACTTCAAAAATAAAATTATAATATCATAATTTTATCTTAAACATATCATGATAATCCTTAATGAAGTTTCTATCTTCACAATATCATATTATTTGAAAACCAAACTGAATCAATCCAAAATTGAGACAGGATTTCAGAAATTTATTCATGAAAAGTATCTATTACAAACCATATATCTTTTCCACAAGCCATATTTTAAATTTAAAACCAACTGTATGAACTTTTGAGATATAACATGTTGTTTATAGTCTTCAAAATTAAACCCTCAAAATATATCTTGTTTACTTTTTGTTAAAAAAATCACTATTTCACTATGCGAACATTATCTTATACATATATTTATGTATAAGTTCTACAAGAGCCTTTCAAAAAGAGAGTTTCAACACCATTCAACAAAATTCTTTCACCTACTTCAGTTTTCAAAGTGTTATTATTTCGATATCAAAATTTAAGACAAATCCAAATACTTCAATATTGAGGTGCAAAACCAAACATACCTTCAGAGTTTCAGAATTCAACCCACTATATGCAAACTTATCTTTCAAAGTAAAAAATATGAAACTGAAACTAGTGCACGAAAATATTAAACTGAACATACCAAATATATTTGCATTTATATGTTCAAATCACTTTCATTATATATTCTCTATATTATGGCTAACTATAATCATTAATCATTTTGCCATCAAAAATAAAAACCAAGACTTCAAAAACTTTGTTTCCAGATAAACCCTCCATGGCAAACACACAGTGGGCATTCTATGCATTCTATTATCTACAAACCAAACTTATAAAAACTTCTTTCGAAAACCATGTATGCATGCAACTTTAGAGTTTCAAACAACCAAAAATCAAGACAAATTGCATGTTCAACTATATCTTATATGAAACCAAGAAATGACTTTACTCTCCATCTCCAAAGCTTTGAAAGAAACCCAAAATATTTTCAAACATTTTGACCTTTGTAAAACCCTAAAAATGATACACAGACCCATAACATACTTTCATTATTTTTGAGTTGAACCCATTACATTTCCAAACTTAACCATGTGAGATTTTTTGATTCATCTCTTAAATAAATGAAACTATTAAAAGCTATGATTGAATGAATATTGGCATGTTTACCATGAATTTATGACAAATTATATAATAGCCTTTTGACATCTTCATGAAATAATAAACACAAAGCTTATTCCTTGCAACATCAACGAGGCTTCTGAAATTGTAAATAACATACTAAAAAGATACCATAGTAACTTCCATAACTCACAGACAACCAAAAATAACTGAAACCTACAAATAAAACCTCATACTTTCAAATTCCATGTTTAAATTGATAAATCCACTTATTATTATCCTAATCTTGTGAATTTATCAAAAATTAACTTTATTTGCTTTAGTTTCTCATACAAAGAAGTAGTATTATTTAGTGACGAAATTGAAAACATCATATAACTCTCCATAATTTACATGCGTAGAATTAAACTCAAAACTATTAACATGAAAACTGGGATCTCATTCTTTCTCGTGTAACTAAAAACTATTCAAATGAAGATTTATAAAAAATCATTTATCTTATTTATGGCATACCTGGTAATGCATCTTCATAGTCTTTTTGCCTGAAATCCTTTGAAATATTTTTCTATAACTCATAAATCAAACTGACAGAGTTTCCTTTCCATGAGAAGCTTTCAAAAAATGATTGAATATAATGAAAAGAAAACTATTTATATTTTCCAACCCCCGTTATAACTGTTCTAGTGATGCGCTTAATTCTTATTGGCTCCTTTAAATTGAGGATATACTCAACAATTCCACTAACTTAGTTATCAACATGATCAAATATAGCAATAACTAATTCTAAATTTAGTAGGATATACTAACATATTATCAACTTCTAAGAAGCAAGGCATGCACGCTTCATCATAAAGTCTCAAACCACCAAAATCCGAGCATGATATTAAAGTATCCTCAAGTATGCATTTACATTAACTCCTTCCAGCTCAATGTGCCTCGATGTCTTATTGAATAGACTGCCAACTCGAATGCCACATCAACATACCACATCAACTTGATTATCAAACATGACAACCATGTCAACCTTATGCCTTTCAAACTTATGTTTCAAAACATAGACTTAACTTATAATCCTTGAAACAAATATGTATGCCCTTGACAACACCATAACCTATCGTTTCATAACTTAGGATAAATAAACTTAGGATAGGATGTTTTTTGAAAACATAAAGTCATATTAGCTTCAGAACTTAGGCTTATGCAATGTTCAAAATAGGAATTTTAGTCAAATAAGATTAAGAATTATTCATTTTGAATTTGAAGATCACCTTTTATCATCAATAATGATTTCTCAGATATCAAACCATCCTGAATCATATCAGTATTTCAAAAATTATCCATGCCACAAGTGAATGTATGTGTGCTATCAATTGATTTAAGAAAAATCCATAAGATGATCATAGGTGACTTTCAAAATGAACATTTTATAAATCAAATGATGTATTTGTTTATTAAACTATAAGTTGCATTATTTCCTTCAACTGTAAAATCATGACTAAACCATCTGTATGCTCATAATTTGAACCTAATTGATTTGGTTATCATTATAACCAATTCATACAACATTTTTATTTAACTTAAACCAAATTTCACATTTCAACTGAAAGTATCAAATTAGCCACCACAAACTATTCAAATTGCCAAATGAAAACTGTTTTGAAATTTATATCATACTCAATCAATGTATATCTGAATCATCACCGTGATTATATAATGCTTTTGACCATTAAAAGAGCTCAAACCAAAGTGCTATATTAAAATCTGATCATGAACTAAAAATCAAAATAACTGATCATAAAAATTCATAATGATAAATATATATGCATATTTGATTCATTTATCCATTCATGCTTTTTGAAACCACTTAAATATAAACATGAATTCATGAATCAATCATCATCAATTCAAAATTAAAAATATGCATCCAAAAATATTACCAATTGACTAGGTCCCTAACACAATTTCAAATTTTATGACTGAGTCATCTCTATGGCAAAAAAGTATTAGTTTATAAAAATTGAGGGGGTGTGAAAAATAGGCATAACAAGTGCAAGTTAGAAAAGTGAGTGAACTTTAGTTGTGGATTGCAAGAGAATTGTGAGGTCTAGATATGATTCATTAGCTCCTATACTTATATGGATGAGTCCTATGAGAATACCCAATAAGATTTTCTCTATCTTGATATGAGTGAAACATAGGAACAAGTTTTCTCTCATAGTCAAATCTTTCAAAATGAACCAAAATTTGGTCAGTGGGGGCATATCTTCTGAATCATCATCCCAATTAGTGAACCATCTTCACAAACATGTCTAAATGGACATTTTAAGGCTAGAACAACCCTTATACGGTCTCGGTTGGGCCCCAAGAGCAAAAGTTGTAGTTAATCAAATGCATCACTTAAGAGAATCTTCTCATCCTTGAACATGCAAAGTTTGGTCATACATTATATGGGAAATATGAGGGGTAGAGATGATTTATCAACACTTACACTTGTATTAATGATTCCTTTGTTAACACCCCAGAGGATTCTCTCTATGTCGATACGAGCAAGATATGATAATGCATTTTCTCTTGTAGCCAAGTCTCTTAGAACAAACCAAAAATAGGTCAATGGGTGGAATATATTGTGCCTCATCAGCCCATTCAATGAATTATTTATGAGGACACATTTGGATGGGTATTTTAAGTCTATAATTACCCTTATCTAGTCTCAGCTAGGCTTCGAGAGTGCAAGTTATAGTTGACTGAGAATCTCCTCATCCCTGAGTGTGCAAATTGAGTGAAATTTGATCATGCATTGTAGGAAAACCATGAGGGATTGATAAAATCTATCAACTCCTACACTTGTATGGATGAGTCATCTAAGAGCACCCTAGATGATTATGTTTAACTTGACACAAGCAAGACATAACAAGTTTTCTCTCACAACCAAATCTCTCAGAATAAACCAAAATTTGGTCATTAGGGGCATATATTTTGATTCATCAACCCAATCGATGAGCCATCTATGTAGACACATCTAGATGGGTATTGTAAGACTAAAACAACCCTTGTTTAATGTTAGTTGGGCACATGAGTGCAAGTTGCACTTGATCAGATGCATCCCTTAAGAGAATATCCTTGTCCTTGAGTATGCAAAGTGAGTGAAATTTGGTTGCACGTTGAAGGAGAATTGTGAGTCATAGAAATGAACTACCAGATCCTAAAATTTCATGGATGAGTCCTCTAAGAACACCCCATAGGATTATCTCTAACCTAACATGAGTGAGACATGGCAATGATTTTTCTCTTGCAACAAAATTTCTCTTAAAGGGACAAAATTTGGTTAGTGGGGGGCATATCTTATACTTCACTAGACCAATTGATGAACCATATATGCAGACACATCCAAACGATAGTTTTAAAGATACAATATCCCTTGTTTTTAGAATATCCTTTGTTTGGTCTTGTTTAAGCCTTAGGAGCACAAGTTGCAGTTGACTAGACGCATCCCTTAAGAGAATCTCTTCATCCTTGAGTGTGCAAACTAAGTGAACTTCGGTCATGCATTGCAAAAGAACTATAAGGATTAGAGATGATTTTTCAAATCCAAAAATTGCATGGATAGTCCTCTGAGATTACCCAAAAGGATTCTCTAAGCATTATGCACAATAGGTTTTGGCACTTCATCATAATATAATTATCTATGTCTTCTATGATGATAAGTGCCCTAGTGTTTGACATTTTCTATTGGATTTCTTGGGATAACTCTTTGAGATGATCTATGTGCATCTAAATTTTTATGCCCATAGATGTGTTGGATAGTATCTCATTTTGAAATGTTTATACCTTTTGTATAACATTGTCTCGTGATTCAAGTGACTATTTGAGTGCAATGTGTAGTGTGTTAGAGGCAACTGATTGATCCTCCCTTACTGATTTGAATTTGTCCATCTTATCAAACTCTGATTTGGCTTCAACCCATGAAGTGTTCAATACTTTATTCCAATTGAGAATCCCTCATGTAATGTGTTGGGCTTTGAGTGCAAACATATATAAAACATGTTCATAATCTTCCAAGAGTTTAAAAATTACCTCAGTATTTGCCTTAATGTTATGCCCTTGAATGCAAAATTATTGTGGTTTATACTCAATGATCCAATATTTTTTGAACTAAGACAAGAGAGATGATAATTGATCATCTTCCAACACATCTTGGTCACCCAAGACTTGAGTGACCAAAGTAGGGAAAGTGTTATCATTGACTTGATGCACCTTGGTGAGTTGAAGGTGTAGGTCTATGTTTTCCTCCCAGAACTATGATACTTCTTTCTCTAAGGCTGAAAACTTTTGCATGATAGATTCTTGAAAGGTACTTACCTCTTTAATTTGATTAGACAAAGTAAGCTAGGAAATATTAAGAGATAATTCCTTGATTATTGTGTCCAGATCCAAACTAGAAAACATACCTATGATTTGCAAATTCTTGATTTGATCCATCATCAGAGAAAAGTTATTCTACGAGAAAAGACTATAAAGACATTCTAAAACCATTGGCTTTGGATTTGTTAATTTATTTGAGATGCCTCCTCTTGCATATACCCTTGGGTGGACCACAAGCCTTGTGATTAATTAGGTGATTGTTGGGCTTCAGGTATCACACCATTGGCTGAAGACTTTGTTGCCAAATTTACTGTGAATTATTATTTTGTACTATACTCTACATCTTCTTTGGATTTGACATAAAATTTTGATTTATCTTTGGCATTAACCTATGCTTTGGCTTGAGCATCTTCATTTTCCTTATCTTTGGCATATTGCTCTTGATCCTACTTATTTACTTGATCTTCTTTCTTGCACAAAGCTTCTTTTACTTATTCTGCTTCTACCTTAGCGAGTTACTCAACTTCAAACTTATTGCATTGCATTGCTTGCACCTCTTAACTTGCTTGTTCTACATATTTTTTCACATCTTCTTATTCTTCATGTTGATTCTATTTTTGTTTGTCTTTGGTTGTTTGTTGCATTTATTGTTGGCCCTATACTGTCTCCTTATTCTTATTTTACATAATAACTTCTTCCTCCTTTTTATTCTACTTCTCTTGATGCTTCTTTTGCTTCTCATCTTCAATAAATTTGTGCTTTGCTTCCTCTTTTATCTTCCTTATTATTGATTGTGAGTCTTCTTCACATCCACCTTCCTTGCCTTTTCTATCTTGACTTATGCTTCTATAACTTGTTGCTGACTTATGATATCTTTTTCAATTGGCTACTTAGGCTCAAGTGGGTCCAGAGTTGTGATCTCTATTTATTTTTACAAAGGAGAATATGAAGGATATGAATCCACCACCATATGATTTATTTCTAAGGAATTTGGTTTGGAAAGTGGCACTAGTAATTTATTCATCCTCTAGTAGGACTAAGTTGTTTCTTATTTTTGGGATGCTGATGCTGGGGCTTGCTACAATTGATCTTCCCTGACTGTAATAGGATTGGAAAAAGATATATTAAATTCCCTACTTGATGGTGACAATATGGGCATAATATGGGTCCTCTTTTTTCACACCAAATGTCATAGTGGCTTTCCTCATGTGATGAGATAGTCTATGCTTCTAGAGATTTTGTACATGAATATGGTTGTTGTGGTAAGGTTATATGCTCTCTTGAAGACCCTACGCTTGGATTTGATTGAAATAATTCATCTTGTTGATGCTTTTTATATGCCTCTTGCTAAATAATATCAACTATTATGGAAGGGGGAGGTGTGGTAATGTCAAACCATTAATATTTTCTTACTTGGTTCTGTACTTGGCAAGTGTACTGCCTTCCAAAATAAAAATTCATTTTATTCTTCATGATCATAGAATTCATTTCCTATTGTGTGAAGTAGAGAAAAAGTACCAATAATTGGTACTAAAAGGTGTGTGATGTGCCACTGGAAACCTTCTCAATATTTGTAATGAGTTCTAAAAACAAAAATTTCAGCCAATTAAAATCCTCATTAAGCCTTAACATGCAATAGGTGATGTCGAAGACACCTTTGTTGGATTTTTTGGCATTTTTAGTGGTTTTCCAAAATGGATTCATGATATTCTACAAGAATCCACATTGTAACATCCTAGATAGTCCTAGTGAGAATCCCCCTAGATCCTCTATTGTAGTTTTCCCATGTGTCTAGGTGAATTGATAATGCCTTTGTATTTTAGGGTGCCAAATATTTGCCCTTCATAGGAAACCCTATTTATTTTACCATTTTGGTTAGATTAATGAAAATTGACACATATTATGAAAAATAGATGGCACTATCATTATATGTGCTGAGAAGAGTATGCATGATTTTATTCGATTGCCTAAAGGTCAACAATTTGATCATCACTCTGTATCAGACCCTCACAGGTGATGTTAAAGCATTAGGGCTTATAATTGTGCTTATTCTATTTGATCAGGGATGAATAAATTGGCTTTAACAACATCTATAAAGTCAAACATGTCAAGATTATGATATTTAGTTTGTCTTAGGGTAAGACCAATGCTCATATCCTCTTTCTATGCATTTGAGAGGTGAATAAGAAGCTGTGATCTATCCATGGAATCTAGTCTGATAGACGATGATCACTAGTTGTGTGTGGACTTAGTACTATTGAATAATTTACACATAAAAGAATGAATTAAGCTTAAAACATGGATGTCTCTTATTCATAAAGGTATGTAATGGTATAGTTTTGTTCTTACCCTTGTGTGTGTGTATATACAAGGGTAAGAACAAAACTATACCATTACATACCTTTATGAATAAGAGCCATCCATGTTTTAAGCTTAATTCATTCTTTTATGTGTAAATTATTCAATATTACTAATATATATATATATATATATATATATATATATATTTACTGTGTGATTATACCTAACACCTTGGTTTGAATGTGCAGAGTTGTTTAAATGCCATTATACCTTCAAAATGGAATGCAGTTGATCATCAGATGGTGTGACATTGTTGTTCCACTAGATATATGCACTATTTCAGCTAATGAGAGTCATTGATTTGATGAGCTATCTTTTCCCTAGTCTAATTTCCTTATTGTTCATCAACTAAATTTGACTCTTGATCTATTTTTAGAAAATGTGAAATATTCCAATTGTGTTATCATTAACAGATTTTGAATGACCATTATCTATCCTTTCCTCCTAATTTATGAAACATCACCTTGTTCTTGTACTTATCTAGTGATGTGCCTTTCTGCATATGTGTATGACATGTTCCTTCCTTGATAACTTATTCATTTTATCTCACTCTATGGCTTGTGACTTCCTATTATAGTTATAATAACCTACATTTAGAGATCAAACTCTACTACTATACTAAAAACATACAAACAAAACAAGTAGAAAATATATTAAACAAAAACCTATAACTAAATGGTGATACTCAACACCCACTCTTGATATTTCTATGAGATTAGATAGAGATTATTGGGGGTAAGGTTTAAGACTATAACCATTTACCTACCTAGAAAGAATGGTTCCCTAAATATCCCTCAACACAATAGTTCCTTGTTATGATAGTTCATGAATAATGTAATGTTCTTTCCATCTAATATGCAGCTCGCCTAGAAATGCTCTGAATCTACTATCCTATAATAATAATGCCTATAATCGTTGAAACTCTTTAGTTCGTAAGGTGTGATCATGCCATGCTTTCTGAATTTGCTTATTGATATATTGTGTCCATTGTGTTATGTGTCTAGTTTTTTCTATATGGATTATATCTATTAGTCTACCTTGTAGAGATTCCTAATCTCTTAGTCACATAATCATTACAATTCATAGACTAGGAACTATGTATTCTCAAGTCCATAGACCAACTGAAATGGGGTTAAGCCTATCACATATTTGTAATTTTATTATATCCTCATAATTTGTAGGAATATGATCCTCCTAATTATCTCTTTAGACATTGTGTATATTTTTAAGCATTTTGCCAAGGACTTTGTTTGATGCTTCCACTTGTCCATTTGATTACGAGTGATATGCTGTATTTTTATCATGCAAGCTCTTAAAATCCTCTATGAGAGTATTTATACTATTATTGAGGAAATGTGTCTTATATCACCAACCAACTTTATTGAGCACCCAAATTTGGTTATAATATTTTCATAGAGAAAAATCATTGCATCCTTAGCACTACAACTTGATGTTGCAACAATTTCAACCCATTTAGTAAAATAGTTTGTCATAGTGATTATGTATCATGGATGACTGCATTTACTAGGTGGATTGATTGGTCCCATAAAATAAATACCCCATTATTCAAATGGTTGCTTAACTGGCATATGATTTAGTGGCATCTCATCTCTTTGATTCAATTTTCCCATTCTCTGACATATATCGTAGTGTTTAGCTACTTGGTGTGCATCCTAAAATAGGGTAGGACACCATATACCACATTATAAAATATTTATCATAGTATATTCTCCTATAAAAGATCCTCTTGAGATTCCTTGATGGGCTTATTCAATAAGTTTTGGTTGTTTATGTTATAGAACTAGTTTGCGTAGTACTCTATCCTTGCTCATTTTATATAAATATCCATTTATAATGTTGAAGGAAATAGCTCATGTGATCAACTAATTATTATCCCTTTTGATAGAGTGCACAAGAAATATCCCTTGCTCTATGAAATTTTTTGTGTCTTGCATATTTTCAATAATCATAGACTTGAAATGGATGCACATTCGATGATTCATTTTGAAGCTCCTTCAGTGCTTTTCCATTGTGTGTCCAATGTAAGTGGTCTTGTCCTACATTCTACCTCTAGGCCTTACATTAATTCTAAATTGTAACTGTTGAAATACCATCAACCATCAAGATATCCTTCTTCGAAACATGGGATTATTTATCAGGTATCATAGGTCCTAGTGATTAGTGAATAATTCAAATGGCATCACTTGAAGGTAGTGGTTAAACTTTTGTAGTGAGTACACCATTGTTAAAGCTTCCATTTTTGTAGTCATATTATTATTATATATGGTTAACATTTTGATAATTATAAAGTGAATGGGATGATCTAATCCCCCATCTCTTAGTTGTGTAGGAACAACTCTTATAGTAGATCATAAAACATCCACATGAACATGAAAAGGATTGATCTAGTCAAGAAATACCAAGATATGAGTTGATTACTAGTATCTGTTTGAGAACTAAAAATGTTGTTTGGTACTCCTTGGTCCATTCAAACCTAGTATCTTTGTGCATTAATTTTTCCATAGGGGTAGATATAATTGCATAGCCTTTTATAATTTTGTTATTCACTTAAATGCTCTAGAAAAGATTGCACCTTTGTCAAACTAGTAAGAGGTGGTATGCCCAAATCACTATAATTTTGGCTTGATCCACCAAAATACCATCAATACATATTATGTAACCTAAAACACACACCAAAAGGTGTGAAAAATAATCACTTATTCAGGTTTAGTGAAATGCACATAGCTCGACAACATTTTAACATAAGTCATAGTTTAGAAAAGTGCTCCTTGAATAGGGAAAATACAACGTAACCATGAAGGTAAACTTCAATAAAATCATGGATGAAATATTCAAAAGTATTGACCACAATATTATAGAACACATTTGGAGCATTCTTTTATCCAAACAACATTATTGTTTATGAAAATGATCCACATTCCATTACGAATGTCATTTTGGCCTAATCCTCTACTATGATTAGAATCTGGTGATAACCATTGAACCATTTGTAAAAGAAAATACTTCATGTTCTATGATGGAATCCAAAACTTCATCTATGAATGAAATTAGGAATGGATCATGAATACAATAATCATTTAGTGCATGGTAATCCCCACACACTCTTATTTCTCTAGACTTACTAAGCTGAACCACCATTGGGCTAAACCTGTCTACCTTTTCCACTAGATATATAATACCTGCATCTTGCATTTGATATAGTTCAAATTTTAATTTTAACTTCATGTTTGGATTTATCTTGTATGGATGCTTCTTCATAGGCCTCACACACTCTTTTATATCTATATTCATTTATCCTATTTATCATTTATTCATTTATCTCCTCGCACCTAGTTCAACATATGGGTATCAAAATTGACACTGATTGAAGACACTAATTCCTATGGTTAAAGACATTCTATATTAGGTTTAGTATAATCCTTATCTATCACACTTAATTTGTTTAAGAAATATACTTCAGACCTTGTTAGTGATCACACCGATGGTGAATTAATCTTTTATTTGGAACTGCAAAAATGGTTCCTTTGTTATTATAGGTCTATATATAGGTTATTCTATTGATTGTGACTATTTTTGATTCTCCTATTTTGGACTAAAACATTGGTACTCAATAGCTCTTAGTGTGTTATTCTTTTGTTTTATACCCACCTTAAACTAGATGTTATCTCCCTAAGCATATTGTGAATCTGGCTCCTTGGGTGTAATATAAGGCTTGTTCTCATATTTATTTAACGAAATAATGATAATTTTATCCCCTTGGTGTGCTTCCAACTGATCACACATTGTGTTAATGTTAATATGAATATCATAAGCCCACTTCTTCCTAATTAATGTAGGGTAGTGCATTTCATTAGTATTCATATCAGTTACTTCAAAATATCCTCACATAATCATGTTTACAACTTTGATCTCCACATATTCAAGATGACCAATAGGTTCTACCCTGCCATAGTTTGTGAGGATTAGAATTGCTAGGCTATAGTTGAGTGTTGATTATCCAATCACTTTTCATGTAGATCATAAAATAATATTAATTATGCTCCCAAAGTCAAACACAACATTTAGTAGCTCATACCCCACCAACTCAATATCCATATGGGAGACAATTTCCCATGGATACTTAGTTTTCAAATACCATACTACCTTGCTAGTGCCTTGTTGACCCCTTTATGTGCACTCTAATAATTTATGCATAAGGTTTATAATGTTTTATGCTATATCTTCACTTCTTAGAGTACTCAATATTTTGATATCATTGAAGGTAGTGACTACTCCATTCTATCTCATGATGTTCATAATTTTCTCATACATTTGCACATCAATAGCTATAGTATCACCTTCCGATGTGTTGGGTGAATATTTTGTCAACCAGCTAACTGATGAGCAAAATAGATCTCTTCAACCATAATATAGGGAGATTGGTTGGTCAGATGTACAGGTTTACTACATCAACAGGGGACAAATCTCTCCTCTCATCAAGGGGAGGTTCCCTATGAATATGCAGGAGCTATATACTATATATATATGCAAAAAATAACACTCAAGGGTAAGATAACACCATCCATCTCTCTTTTTTTAGAGATGATTTTCAAAATAAAAGGATAAATCCTAATGAAGACACCGAAGGCACTTCTCTTTTTCAGAAGTGGTCTGGCAGGAAACAACATGAGTTCTTTCAGGTAGGAAACAAGTAACTAGTAACAAGGGCGTAGTAACCAATAGACTGAGGTGTAGCACAAAGTCTCCACCTCAACTTACCAAGAGTGAAATACGAAGGAAAATGAGGGCACAACGTCATCCCAAGGTCCTTTACACAAGAAAAAAAAATAAACAAACACACTAAAGGCAATTGTAGACAACACAAAGTCTTCCCACAATTGGCTTCAAGACACCTTCCTGATTACTTCCACAAGTTCTGCTTATTTCATTAACTAGACAAGAATGCATTTAGAAGATAGACGTAAGAAAAATCTCCTAAAATGACACAAGATATAATAGCACAAAGTCTAAAAGTAAGCTTTCTCATTCAAACAAAGAAATATGATTAACAATCTAAGCTCAAAGTCTCAATAATCACCTTTGAATTTTGACAGAGTTTTGCTTCTATAATAGAGAGATCTCTCTTGTATCAAATCAGAGATTACATTATATAGCAGCTAAGAAAGGTCTAGCACTTTGTTTCATGGAACGACCCATGCTGCATTCAATGCCTTGAATGCATTTTCAATTTTGTCAAGGAGGGCCATGCTAGAATAGGGTGACTACCTTAACTATGGCATGCTAATTCATCTAATATGTCTCTTTCTGAGTATGGATTGTCTGGTCCTTTTCTTGGTGTCTGCACAGCTATCCCTTTGCCTTTACTTCATGGAAAAAAAATAAGCCACGTCTTCACTTAGTCATTTCCATTGGACAAAAAGTCTAAAAGAATTGTTCCTTTTGGGCCTTGAACCAAATCCAAAGGAATTCTATCTTTTTTTGGCTTCTCTTTGACCCTTGAACCAATGGGCAGCCCCTTGAACCTACTAATTGAACCAACTTTGGTTCAACAGTTCAATCTTGCATTTGAAACCATCCTTTTGTTTAAGTCTTTTTGATCTCTTTAAACTATTGAACCCTTGAACTTTGAACCAAAATGGTTCAATGGCTCAATGGTTCAAGCCTTCTTCTTTTTGATAAGTGTTTTGAAGCCGTTGAACGGTTAAACTTTGAACCTTGACAAATGCGCTTAACTCTTGTCGACGACGTTGAATCTTGAACCCATTGAAACCTTTGAACCTTGAACCATTTTGGTTCAACGGTTCAATGGTTCAATGGTTTAATGGTTCAATCTTTGCTTAGAAGCTTGTCGATGAACATTTTTGGTTGAACCAAGGCGTTGAACCAATCCTAAAAATGACTAAGTGTTGAAAAGTTGTTCTTTTGATTAAACTCGCCTGTGGAAGCCTTTAAACTTGTTGAACCTGCTCATCCCTTTACTGAAAAAGCTTGGAAAATGAGGAAATTGAATGCTTAAAACAAATTTTGAAAAGGGAAGAGAATTTTTTGGTCTTGTAGGACCAAAATAGTTCATATGTTGTCCCAAAAATGAGTGACATTTTTTGGGGACAACATCTAGCTCCAGTTAGGGAACTTCCTTCAGTTGAAAACTTGAAACAGCTGAGAGGAGTAGAAACCAAAATCTCCAGTGCCTTTGAAGTATGCCATTGGGCTATGGAGTTATGCTACCCAAAAAGAAAGGTTCCAAAAAATGAAAATGAACAACACACAATAGAAACAAAGGCTATACAAATATACATATGTACAGGTGAACTTATCTGATACTTCAAGAATTGAAGTGCTACAGAGGTTTCCCATTGTGAGGCAGAGAAAAGAGAGTGCCATCTTGATACTTCAATAGGAAACTATTTTCACTATTGAGCTGATGAATAGTGAAAGGGCCTCTCTAAAGGGAATCAAATTTCACATGCATTCCCTTTGGTTCCCTCCTTTTGTCCCATAGCAGGACTTGATCTCCAATCTAAAAATCATGGTCTTGTGCTTTCTGGTCAAAGATTTTTTTACTAGACTTTGATGGGCAGTAATTTGGTCTACCACCATAGTTCTCTGCTCATCCAACTCAGTCAAGCACATGATCCTCCTATCAATGGATCTTTCATAAGTTTGATCCTCAATTGCCTTAACCAATTTCAATGCTAGCAATTTCAGGGTGATTGGTATCTCAGCATTGAGCCCATAAAGAAGTTGGAAAGGAGACATACCAGTTGTTCTTTTTGGTGTAATTCTATCTACCCATAGAGCATCAACCAATGCTTTATGCCATGTCCTTTGGTTGTTATCCACCAGCTTCCTGATGATGGTCACTAGGTTTTTGTTACTTGATTTAGCTTGTCCATTCCCTTGTAGAAAGTAATCAGAAGAGTGAGAGAGAGAGTGATCCCATATTAAAAATAGAACTGAGTAATCTCCTGGGAAGTGAAACAAGCTACATTATCTATGATAATTTTGACTGGGACCCCAAACCTGGAAATGATATTCTCCTTGAGAAAATTGCACACTACTTCTGAAGTAGCATGTTTGGTTGGGATAGCCTCCACCCACTTCGTGAAGTAATTTGTGGCTGTAAGGACATAGTCATGTCTAGCACTTGACGATGGGTTTACAACACCAATGAAATCGATGCCCCATTATTGAAATAACTCTTCTATTATTACTAGCTTGAGAGGCAGGGTAGCCAACTTAGGTCTTCCAACAAACTGCTGGCATAGTTCACATTTCCTTACCCACTTATATGCATCTTGAAAGAGAGTTGGCCAATAATACCTAGCCCAAAAAAATTTATGGGTAGTTCCAAGAGAAAATAAATGTCCTCTACAAGCTAAATTGTGGAAGGACTTTAGAAGTTGGCTTTGTTGCTCCTTGTCCACGTAGCGAAGGAACACTCCATCAAGGCTCCTTTTATACAGGCCGTTGTCCCAAAGGATAAAATTGGCAGCTTTCAACTTGATAGTCCTCCTTTCTTTATAAGATAGGTGAGCAGGAGACTCACCATAAGAAAGGAAATGAGCAATACCTAAATACCACTCATTCATGGTGGAGACAAAGAGGACTGTTGGCACGTCTTCTTCTTCTGATTCTTCATGCTCTATTCCTTCTGGCCTGTTATCAGCAATTAATTGGCATAGGCCCTTTCCACACACCAACTTCATTGGTTTGATGAATAGATCAAACTCTTGGATTTTTTCAATCCAATTGCCTCTTTTTGTCACAAACTCTTGCTGAGTCAATATGGATTTAACCATGGTATCTGGAACCAAGGCAATAACATGGGAATTCAGAATGTAAGAGCGAAAATGCTTCACTGCCTTGACCACTGCATAAGCATGCTTCTCCATGTTTGAATACTTCAGTTCATGAGCTTTGAGAGGATAGCTCATGAAATAAATGGGAGATTCCACACCTTCTTGGTTCTGTGGAACTAGAATTATTGAAAGTGTGTGTTTGAAAGCATAGCTATATATGGTGAATTCCTTGTTATAGTCTGGACAAACTAGAATTGGGGGATGAGTAATGGCAGTCTTGATATCCTTAAATGCTAACTTGCCTTCTTCAGTCCAACTGAAGGTGGCCTTTCTCTTCATCATGTTTACAATATGTCTAGTCTTCTCAGCGAACTCGGGGATGAACCTCTGTAAAAAATTCACCTTTCCAAAGAAAGAGTGAACAACAGTCTTACTTGTGGGCAAGGTAAGCTCTTAGATAGACTTGACTCTATCTGAGTCAATATTTATGCCTCTTTTAGACAAAATGTGTCTGAGAAGTTTCCCCTCTGTTACTCCAAAAATTGACTTCTTGGGGTTTAAAGAAATGTCATTCTGGTAGTAGCGTTCCAGTGCTTATTGCAAGTGATGCACGTGATTTAGGCAATGCTTGGAAAAGATGGTTAGGTCATCAACATAAACTATAATGAAATTACCCATTTCATCTTTAAAATCAAGGTCCATTACTCTTTGAAAGGTGGGACCAGCATTTATTAAGCCAAAAGGCATCCTTCTATATGCAAATGTGCCACAAGGTGTGGTGAAGGCAGTCTTATGCTAGTCTGTCTTACCAACTTCAACCTGATTATATCCTGAGAAGCCATCTGACATTGATAATATCTATAAACCAATCATTATCTGAAGCACTTGGTCCATGATAGGCAGAGGGTAGTTATCCTTCAATGATGACTGATTTAAATTCCTAAAATCCATACAGAGGCGAATTTTGCCATTCTTCTTTCTTATCGGCACTATATTGGCAATCCATGTGGAATGATGGATTGGGAAGATTATCCTGGCATTTAGCATTTTTTGTATCTCAAATAAAATAGTACCTAATATTTTTGGATTATACTACCTGGACTTTTACCTGTAAGGTGTCGAATCAGTTTTGAGAGGAATGTCATGTCAAATTTCATCAGGCTGGAGTGACTTCAAGTCATCATAGGAGTAAGCTAAGATGTCCATGTACTGGTTGATCAAATTAGTGAACTTGAACCTCTCCTCAGGAGTACAACATTTCCCAATGTTCACTATCTTGGGATCTTCCTTGGTTCCTAGATTTACTTGATCAAACTCCTGGGAGGAGCTTGAATCAATTTGCTGATGTTTGATGAACCTGTCATATTTGTTAAATAGTTTCTCAAGAGAAACCAGGCCTTTGGGAATCTTATTCCCTTTAAGTTGTAGAAAATCTTTATCCAAGCTTGAACTTGATTCAAGGGCCGGTTCAAGCTTTTGAAGTTCACTGCCTTCAAAATGCAGTTGTTTAAAGCTGTCCTTTTACTCTAAGAAGGCAATGAGTTGGCTATCATTGTTAAACACCTACCAATGAGTGACATTATCAGGTTCACTTGGTCAAAAGACTAGTTCAATAGTGTACCTATCTCTTTTAAAGTTAGGGTGAGGAACTAAGAGAATTATTGAAACCACTAGTGCATCAGCTCTATCATTGAATTCTCTGGGAAATGTAGAGATGCTAAAAGCATCAAAGTTTTCAATTTAGTCCCAGACTAGATTACAGTAGTGGTGCAATCTCTTATTTTTATTTTGATATAGGCTCTTCACCTAACAAACCACCAATTCAACATCTCATTTAGCATGAAGGAGTTTGATGCCTTTGTCCTTAGCAGCTTTCAATCCAAGCAACAAAGATTCATACTCAGCTGTATTGTTGGTATTGTTGAATTGTAACTTGTATGATTAAGGAAAGATATCTCCTTGAAGATATATCAACACAACCCTAGCTCCTAAACTGGTAGAGGAGTAGCTACCATCAAATTCAAGAAGCCATACCTTGTTAGACACTGCTTTTCCTTTGGATTCTTCTTCATTCGGAGGTGGAGATCCTTCCACATTGGTTTTGCACTCCACCAATTCTCCTACTGTTCTAGTTGAATGCATTTTTAGGTTGTCACTTGTAGGAGCTTCATCAGATACCTCATGAACTTCATCTATGGATAAAAAGTAGTTATCCATGCCTGAAGACTCAAATAAAATTTGAACTTCAGGTGCTGAGGTCTAGGTAACCACGTATTTTGCTTCTTTCTTAGGGAGCAACCTATTCATAACACCTTTGACTCAAATCCTCACCTCAGATAAGTCCATGCTCAATTCACCACCAACATCTCTATACAAATTCCATCCAAAAAGGATACCATATGATGCTACGACATCGGCTACCAAGATAGTCATCTTGATTCTTTTGTCTGGGAATGCTACAAATGCAAATTGGGCGTCCTTAATTTTTCCTAGTAGAGGTACTTGCTTGTTCTCCATGGAGAAGCATCTACCAAACGTCTTGGTCAGTGTGAGGCCAAGGAATTCAGCCACTTTGGTAGGCATGACATTGTCTAAAGCTCTAGAATCAATGATGCAATTGTTTAGTTGATGTCTATTTATCAGGAATGAGACATAAAAAGGTTTAGTCCTACCAGGAGCAGCAAGAGGAGTGATGACAAGGTTGTTCCTAGTGAGTGCATTCTTGGGGGAATCACGAGTCACCTTGGGAATTTCTTGTCCTATAGGGATGGCCTAGTTTTTAACACATTAAATCAGTTTGTCTAATTGCTCAGGGTTGGACTACAGAAATTCAAATTCAGACGTTTGAATTTTGGTTTTCTTTATATAGTCAATGATATCAAATGTTGGAAATGAACTAGACACAAAGCATGGGAGTTCATCTTTTTGAGATTTGAGAGGGGGAGAAATGGATTGCAAATTTGAAGTTGAAGGTGCAAAAATGTTTGGGGTACTTACCTTTCTAGCAACTACTGGGTCTTTTAGCTCGAAAGGCAGAGTGGTTCCATGCTTAGAAATTGAAATTGCCAGTTGAGGTTTCTCCTCTGTCTTCTCTTTATCAACTTGTTGAGATGATTGATTCTTGGACTAGGTAAATACAACATATAACCCCTTAGCTACATTACCTTCAACTCTGGGTTCATCTTAATAATTTAAGAAACCAATGTTGAAGTCGCTAGCTAATTTTTCTTCATTTTTAGTGAAGAGATTAGCATCATCTTTAGGATTCAACTCAGGCTGAAATGAGAAATTTGATTCAGCTTTAAGATATCCAACTACTGAGTTGGTTGGAGGTGCTTTGAGGGTGAGGTTCCTCTATAGAAGAAGAAGGTAATTTAGCTGTCCTTGATTCTTGGTAGCATGGTCTTGGTACGCCTAATTCTAAAATGTCTTCCTTAACATATCTCTATATGAAGGAGCGGATGACATCCCTTGTGCCATTTGCTTTCTGAGAGCTAACACTTCATTTGCTATCTTTTGCACCATTGGGTCAGTGGTGACTTTAAGTGAGTATTCAGAGGATGAAGAGGATTTACCTCTGTTAGGATATCTTCTTATCTTTCCTACCAAGATAAAGTCATTTTATACTTCAGTAGCCAAGTCCTGAGCAGTAGCAAGGTCTATGTGTCTAACCCATCTTAGTAAAAAACTCACTTCAGGTAGCTGTGAGTTGATGAAGAAACACTTGAGATTCTTAGGTGTCAGCTGGGTGATCATGGGAATCCTATTACTCAGCTTGTCAAACTTGGCAATGAAGTCCCTCATAGGTTAATGGGGTTCCTTCATCTATGTGAGCTGGGCCAGCAAGGCATGCATATCTTCTACAGGCTTGAACCTAGCTTCAAATTTATCTTTAAGAGTGTCCCAATTAGTCACTAACCGAACTTGTAGATGGTAGAATCAGTCTACAATAGTGCCTTGTAGTGTCTCTATGAATATCCTAACTAATATGTCTTCATACTCCACACCTATTACACCATAGGCTATGCTGAAGGCAACAATATGTTCATCAGGGTGAACTTTCCCATCACCAAAAAAATTGGACAAATTCTTCTTTGAACTGTATGGAAGCTCATGTAGAGGTGGGGTCAAATTCAGTGGACCAAAAGAGTTACCCCAGGGGCCTTGAGCCATGATTTGATTATGTCGAAGTGGGATCACAAATCGGGGTGGAGTATGGATAGGAAAAGCTTAGCTAACAATAGAAAAAGAAGCTCTGCCTTGTATTGGTGACCTAGTATGGGTAGGAGGAAGACTCGTAGTTTGTTGAAGGTGAGGTTGTGGAGAAAACAAATTAAAATTGCTTTGCTGCACCATCTCAAAAATAGGGTCAACATCACCTTGAGATTTTTGGCTTCTTGTATAGTGTGGAGTTGCGAAATTGTAAGACAAGAATGAGAAAGAATTGGTCCTATTTCAGCTTGAAGCTTGAGACTTCAAACTATTGTTCTTCTCTAGCGGATCTGGTTTACAAACCAAATTATAATGGGAATGGCTAAGGCTATAAATGGATAATGGGTAAGACACAGGTGATGTTTCAATCTGAAGCTTGAGGCTTCAAATTGCATAAAATTACAGTGTCCCCAGCAAAGTCACAAAAAACTATTGGTGAAGCTGAGAGGAAAATTAACAATGGGAAAGAACACAAACTGCTTGTTCTACCCCAATAGAATAAATGGATAAGGCTATAATGATAATGGGTAAGACATAGGTGATTTTTCAATCTGAAGCTTGAGGCCTCAAATTACATAAAACTATTGTGTCCCCAGCTGAGTCACCAAAAAATGTTGGGTGAATATTTTGTCAACCAGCTAATTGATGAGCAAAATAGATCTCTTCAACCACAACATAGGGAGATTGGTCAGCCAGATGTGTAGGTTTACAACATCAATAGGGGACAAATCTCTCCTCTCATCAAGGGGAGGTTCCCTATGAATAAGCAGGAGCTATATATATTATATATGTAGAAAATAACACTCAGGGGTAGGATAACACCATCCATCTCTATTTTTTAGAGATGATGTTCAAAATCAAAGGAGAAATCCTGGTGAAGACACCAAAGGCACTTCTCTTTTTTTAGAAGTGGTCTGGCAGGAAATAGCAAGACTTTTTTCAAGTAGGAAACAAGTAACTAGTAACAAGGGGGTAGTAACCAGTAGACTGAGGTGTAGCGCAAAGTCTCCACCTTGACTGCCCAAGAGTGAAATATGAAGGATAATGAGGGCACAAAGTCATCCCAAGGTCCTTTACATAGGAACAAAAAATAAACAAACACACTAAAGGTAATTGTAGACAACACAAAGTCTTCCCACAATTGGCTTCAAGACACCTTCTTGATTACTTCCACAAGTTTTGCTTATTTCATTAACTGGACAAGAACACATTTAGAAGATAGACGTAAGAACAATCTCCTAAAATGACACAAGCTATAACAACACAAAGTCTGAAAGTAACTTGCTTTCTCATTTAAACAAAGAAATATGATTAACAATCTGAGCTCAAAGTCTCAGTAATCACTTTTGAATTTTGACAGAGTTTTACTTCTATAACAGAGAGATCTCTCCTATATCAAATCAGAGATTACATTATATAGCATCAAAGAAAGGTCTGGTGCTTTGTTCCATGGAATAGACCATGCTACATTCAATGCCTTGGATGCATTTTTAGTTTTGTCAAGGAGGGCCATGCTAGAACAGGGCGGTTGCCTTAACTATGGCATGCTAATTCATCTAATATGTCTCTTCCTGAGTATGGAATGTTTGGTCCTTTTCCTAGTGTCTACACAATTGTCCCTTTGCCTTTACTTCATGGAAGAAAAATAGGCTGCATCTTTGATTTGGCGTGCTCATAAGTCTGCTTGATCTATTGTTTCACCTACTGGAAATAACTCCCTTGAAGATATTTTGGCCTTTCCCTCTTTCTGCTATGATTTGAGCCCTTGGGCTATATTTTCCCTTTCTGGTTTTGTCTTTTCCTGGCATTTGAGCTCTCATGGCTATATCCTTGGCTTTGCTAGCTCTTTATGCTCTTCCATTAGTGGTTCTTCCCTTTGGCATTTTGGCCTTTGAATGTGTTTGAACCTGCACTTAAACCTGCAAAGATCAATAATGATTTCATTGCCAAAAATTTGACATCTTCGGGTCTGTCATCCTCCTTAACAATTCCTTCGTGTCTTTCCCACTTGCTTTGGATGCTTTTTGCTGATCTTAGCAAGTGACACGTGGCATTTTTTGCTACTTTTTAGAAACACATATTAAAACATTCTACAGTTGCCATGTGGCACCCTCTATGGAAAACTAAGAGAAGCTTATTGAAAGAAGCTTTATAAAAAACTTGAAATGCAGACACAGACACTTGTCATGCTTTGCTAAGTTTTAACGGGACACGTGGCATGTTTCGCGAAGCTTTAGATACTTTTGAGAGTCTTGTGAAAGATGACATGTGGTAGCTTCCGTCGAGATCCTAGAAACACTATAGAAACATTCAAGACTCATTTTGGATTCATGCGGATGATGACTCTTATTGCGCTCTGCTTAACCTTAGTAACTCATCTAGGGCCCACCACAGTCCTTATGAAACAAAAGGAAAAAACTATGGATGTTGACACTTGTCAGTTTCCACTGAGTTATAATGGAACACGTGGCACATTCCACAGCTTTGAAACTTATTAGAAATTGTGTCTCGACAGATGACACTTGGCAACTTTCACTTCGAATCTATAAGGACACATGGTGGCTTCTGCTACACTTTGAGGTTTGATCTTTCTCAAAGGGTTCTTGCTTCTTTGGCGGGCTTTAGCTTTTAGGCTTTTTCTATCGAGCTTTTCCTTCAAACAAAAAGTCTAAAGGAATTCCTTCAGATAAAATGTCTGAAGGAAAGCTTTGCTTCTTTTCCTTAGCCATTTCAATCGTTTCAATTTCTTTGAGCTTTCTTCTTGAGTGAATTCCTTTAGACAAAATTTCTAAAGGAATTTTTCCTTGGTCATTTTCCCATGGAAAAACCTTTCCAAAGGAATTCTTTTAGGCTCCTTCACTTAGTCATTTCCATCAAACAAAAAGTCTGAAGGAATTGTTCCTTTTGGGCCTTGAACCAAATCTGAAGGAATTCTATCTTTTTTTTGGCTTATCTTTGACCCTTGAACCAAGTTCCCTGCCCTCCCCAAGGGCACTTGAATCTTTGGCTTTGGGGCAGCCCCTTAAACCTACTGATTGAACCAACTTTGGTTCAATGGTTCAACGGTTCAATCTTACATTTGAAGCCATCCTTTTGTCTAAGTCTTTTTGATCTATTTGAACTGTTGAACCATTGAACCTTGAACCAAAATGGTTCAATGGTTCAAACCTTCTTCTTTTTGATAAGTGTTTTGAATTCATTGAACGATTGAACTTTGAACCTTAACAACTATGCTTAACTCTTGCCGATGACGTTGAATCTTGAACCCATTGAAACCTTTGAACCTTGAACCATTTTGGTTCAATGGTTCAATGATTCAACGGTTTAATGGTTTAATCCTTGCTTAGAAGCTTGCTGATGAAAATTTTTGGTTGAACCAAGGCGTTGAACCAATCCTAAAAATGACTAAGTGTTGAAAAGTTGTTCTTTTGATTGAACTCGCCTGCAGAAGCCTTTGAACCTGTTGAACCTGCTCATCCCTTTACTGAAAAATCTTGGAAAATGAGGAAATTGAATGCTCAGAATAAATTTTGAAAAGGGAAGGGACAATTTTTTGGTCTTGCAGGACCAAAATAGTTCATATGTTATCCCAAAAATGAGTGACATTTTTTGGGGACAACACGATGTAAGTTGATGTTAAATGTTATGCATAACTTGAGCTATTTGGTACATCAAGCCCCTTTGCATCACAAGATCAGGATATTTATCCTGCTTGACCTTTTCGATTATTTATTTTTGTGACATCTCCAAAGGAGGTAATACCTATTTTTCATGTTGTTGTCCCATGATTACCTGTAATAATGCAGGATTTTTAGGGTGAAAATTAGTCAAATTCACATTCACATAGGATTTTATTTCATCTAATTTTCTAACACTGGACAATCCTTTATGTGGTGTTTTTCTAAAACTTTAAAATAAACACAATAAATTTGCCTTTTAGGATTATTGGGAAAATTTGAGTGTGAAATGGTTATATTATGCACACAAATAATAAATAATTAGTTGTCATGCCTCTCATTCACCTTAGCTATGACAACCGTAATATCCACCTCGATAGCCTCCTTTATATTTACCTTATATTTTTTGAAGCCCCAACCTGATTGTTGTTTTCCCTCATATCCTCTTTGCCTCTATGAAAAGCCCTAACCTTGTTATTGTCCATCATACCCCCCATACATTCCTTATAGAGAAGATGGGGTCCATCTTATTTAATGTTGTTTTGGTGATGCAATGTTCCAAATATATTGGTATTGTGGAGATGGAGGTGTCCATCCTACCTAGTATTGTGAAGACTGTGATGTCTAACCTAAAATAGCTTGTAGTTGATAGTTTGGTGAGGTTGGCATCCATATAAGAACAATCTATGTTGTAGCAATCATGTCTACATCTAGGCTTAGGATTCCTATTTTCATAGAGGGAACTTATTGTGTTATGATTGAAAATACATTCTTAGTGATGTCCTCTTTAAGTTCTTGTAGTGTTCATAAATTCTTATCATCATGGTTGTGTGACTTATAAAATTTATAGTACAGAGACTGAGGTTATTAGATGTGTTGGTATAAAAAATGACATTTTATAGTCACATAACCTACCACATAGTAAATTTCACACATCATTTCTATGGTGATCTTATTTTACACATTCCATGCACTAGAGGTTTTAAGGTGTGGAGCCTAAAAGCTTCACCAAGGAGCACATTGCCAAAGTTGTAGGTTTACACAGTCACCGGCATCGGTCAGGAACGACCGACATTGGTCAGGTGCAGTTTAGGAGACGTCGGCGTCGGCAAGAATCAGCCAACGTCAGTCACAGGCAAGCAGGCAAGAACCGACGTCGGTTACCTGTGTGTCCAGAGAGCTATTTTCGAGGACAAAACCGAGTGTTTGCATGATGAGATTAAGTCATAGTCTTAAGTCCACGTCTCTATCTTTAGTAAGACTGTTTTAGAGCCCTTGTTTAAGTGGCATAACTGTTGGTTGTAAATGCATGCTCAAGTTTCCTAATTCTATATGTAGGATTAGATCTTCTTAGCTTATTGTATTAGAATGTTGAAGAACAATACAAAATTGAATCATTCCAAGTTGATGGAGTTGATTGTACTTGAAAGAGAGAGCTCTTGAGGGAAAGATATCTAGAGAGAGATCTGTACATCTGAGAGAGGTGTGGAAGAAAGAAGTTTCTTCAATTGTATTCCTTCTGTAAAGAGTTTAATACAAGTTTTTAGGGTGGTTTCTTGTATCTCTTGTTCTTTGCTATTATCTGATTCTAGTTACTTATCATTCTGATTTAATTCTGCATTTATTACTTTCATAAGTGTAATCAAATTATTGGTTTGATCCCCAACAAGTGGTATCAGAGCATTTATGTTCTGGGTGCATGTGAGAGGCAATATACAATTATATTCAACTCAGTATAGAAAGAAATTACAACAAAGAGGTGGCACTCTTTCTTCCACTTCGTGGGCTTACAATAATCTTCCCTCAAGAGTAATCTTCTCTCACAGGTCACAACACAGCTAACACAAGCTATTGTTCACCTCATTGTACACTGTACAATCGAGTACGAACCGGTACTCCAAGTAGATCTCACCATGATCCTGCTCCTGATGTATTGCTGTCACCTTGGATCCTGCTTCCCCCACTGATCTCTGTTTGACCCTCACATACACACATC
>JARHVA010002326.1:5000-130000 GCA_037957365.1 Torreya grandis
CATTTATTGTTAAAATAAATTATTTGAAGGAAACAAAGGAATCATCCATTGAAGATTACCCTTTCCTTAAGAATTTTTAAGATGTGTTTCCAAAGGAATTTTTGGGATTACCACCCAAGTGGGACTTTATTTTCTCAATTGATAGAATACCTGGTTTAGAACTACAATCTAAGGAGCCTTATAGGATGATGAATAATGATTGGTTTAGTTGAAATCTCAACTACATGAATTATTATATGAAGGATTGATTCATCCAAGTGTGTCACCATGGGGTGTACTAGTCATGGTTATAAAGAAGTAGGATGGTATTCTTTGCATGTGTATTTATTATAAGATTTTGAACAAGGTAGCAATCAAGAAAAAGTATCCATTAACTCATATTGATGATCTAATTGATAAAATACATGGGGAGATAATTCTATCTAAGATACATCTCTGAGTGAGATATCACCAATTGAGGATACGCGAAGAAGATATTCCCATAACAACATTCAGAACTTGGTATGGGCACTATGAATTTACAATATTGTCTTTCAGGTTAAAAAATGATTTGGTTCATGAATAATGTGTTTAGGGATTATCTATATCATTATGTGTTAGTTCTTTTAGATGATATCCTCTTTTATTCTAAGAATGAGGAAGAACATATACAACATCTATAGTTTGTTTTACAACATTTGGGGAAACACACACTTTATGGTAAGTTGTCCAAATGTGCATTTTTATAGAATAAAGTGCAATATTTGGCACACATTATCTCCATAGATGGAGTTTTAATTAATCTGTCAAAGATAAGAGCCATAATGGGGTGGCCAACACCCAAAAATGTGCATGAGGTGATATTTTTTATGGGAGTAGTAGGGTATTATAGGAAATTTGTTACAAATTTCTTTAAAATAGTTAACCTAATTACCTATTTTTATTGAAAGAATCAGAGTTTTCATTGGTGAGACAAGTGTAAGAAATCTTTTCAAATGTTAAAAATGAGGCTTACATCAACACCTATGCTAATATTTCTTAATCCTAATGGTCAGTTCTCAATAATCACTAATGCATCTAGGGATGGTCTTGGAGGAGTTATTATGCAATATAGTTCATTTGTAGAATATGAGTCCATGAAGCTTAAACCATATGAGGAAAATTATGCCCCACATGATTTGTAACTTGATGTAATAGTGCATGCTTTACAATTTTAGATGCACTATCTATTGGAAAAAATATTTGAGCTCAATACTAACAACTTGGGACTCAAATATATATTCATCAAATCTAACCTAAATTCTCATCAGAGATGTTGGTTAGAGTTCTTATTTGCCTATGATTTTGATATTAGCTACATCAATGGTAATAAAAATAGATTTGTTGATGCCCTAAGTCATAGAAGGTATATAAAAACTTTGGTTATTATCAGGAAAACCTTTCATGATGAAGTTATTAAATTTTCCCATGGAGATGAATTTTATGAGCAACTTAAGAAATATTTATCAGAGAAGGCTCAGAACCCTAAGCGTAAAGTATTTAAGTTGGATAATGATGGTATTTTGAGGTAAAATGGTAGGATGTATGTAACTAATATATATAATCTAAGGAGTATGGTGCTAAAATAATTACACAATACCACTTATTCAAGTCACCCTAGAGTGAATAAGATCCTGGTTGAGCTCAAACCTCTTTATTTATGGAAAGGAATTAAAAGCGATGTAATGGATTTTTTGTCTTATTGTTTGGAGTGTTAACATGTGAAATCTGAACATGTGTATTTGACAAGATTGTTGTATCCTCATGATATACCAGAATGGAAGTGGAAGGTAATTAGTATGGACTTTAATGAAGGTTTGACATTATCATGGAACTATCATGACATGATCTTGGTTGTAGTTGAGAAACTAATCAAGGTAGCTCAATTCATACTAGGTGATTGTATTGATGATGCACTAATGCTTCTAAAAAGGTTTATGAAAGAGGTGTATTGGTTACATGGGTTTCCAAATAAGATCATTTTGAATTTATATCCAAGGATAGCATCTAGGTTTTGGTTGATTCTAAATTTATCTTTGGTCACACAATTGAAATTTTGTGCAACATTTCATCTAGAAATAGATGGAAAAATAGAGATATTAAATCAATCTCTAAAATATCTTCTTTAAATGTATTGCATGGATAAATAATACAAGTGGAAAGAGTATCTTACACTAGTAGAGTTTATTTATAATAACTCTTATCAATCAATTTTTAAAATGGCTCAATTTGAAGCATTGTATTAAAGGAGGTGTCAAACACCAATCATTTGGGGTAAGTGTGAAGACAGAGTGGTCTTTGGTCTTGAAATGTTTACAAAAATAGAGGAGCAGGTCAAGTTAATCAAATAAAGATTAGTTGAAAACAACAATAGATAGAAAAGTTATGTCAATCTTAAAAGGATAGTAAGGCAATTTTTTGTTGGTGAGAAAGTATTTTTTAGTGTTAAGCCTCAAAAGAGAATGATTAAATTTGGTAAATCATAGAATATTTCACCAAGATATGTGGGAACCTTTAAGGTCTTAGAAGTGATCAATCATGTTACGTATACGATTTCCTTACCACCATCTTTATCTCTCTTACATAATGTTTTTCATGTGTCCTATTTTAAAAAGTATATAACTGATCCTTCTCATGTATTGGATTGAAATGATTTATAGGTTTTGGATCCCAGGATGGTTACAGTAGAACAAGTCAGAATAATTGACACTCATGCACTTAGTTTACATAATAGATAAGTGTAATAGTGTAAGGTCAATATTGTGGTGATAGTGCCAGTTAGGAGGACTATGATGAGTTCTATAGGTTATTTCCATATTTATTTTTTTATAACATTTACTATTGTTATTTTTTTTTAGTATGTGATATTTAATTTTATAACTTTGGTCTAAAATAAGTGTCATCAGTATGATGACTAGTTTTGGGGGTGAAGGATGCTACATCTTGATTTTCACACTAAAATTGATTTGCTTATTAAATAGATATTAATTAGGTTAATCTTGTTTAATTATTTCTATATATAACTATTTTCATTATGAAAATGTATGTACAAAAATATAATTCTTATTATGTATGACTCATTAGTTGATTGGTTAGTTGTACATAAGTTTCATATGCATGTGGATTATGCTTATTTAGTATTATTAATTAATTATCATGGTAATTAGATAACTACCATTTGCATTTTTGAGGTAGATGCAGGAGAAAAAATACTCCCTAGACAAATATAGAGGGAGAGTATCATCAAGGAGGGTGTTGTAGATGAATACATTGGAGGTGTAAAGATTTGACAATGAACCCAACACACACTGTATAGTACAGTAATAGCATAGTTTATTTAATTTCATTATGTTTGATTAATTCATGCTTAGATGGTTGATATGGTTTATATTTATGTTTAGATTTTATTTCAATCTTAATTATAGTTGTTACTTTTCACTATGATTATAATGTTATTATCATTACAAAAAAATTAGTTGTCTATTTATCTTTGGATGAATATACTTTGAATCATTGATTTATTAACCCTTACAGGCATGTACCTACAAGCATTAAAAAAAATCATCTTTAAAACATATATATACATCATAGATAATTAAATTACATTTTTTATCATATAAAAAAATGATTTTATTAACTATTTCTAACCTAGAATGAAGGTGGTACCTAGGGTGACTTAGTTCCTAAATACCTAATGGTTAACTAGGTATGGAACTTATATTGTTTATATGTTTAATGTATTAGGAATTCAAGTTTTATTAAAACATAATAATTATGTTCATTGACATTTTATGATGCCAACCCTAATTTAAAAATCTATCATTTGGTTTTGGGTTGTTTTTGGTCATTCAAACCATACAACTCGGTGGCTAGGGTTTGATTGTAAGTTGGAAGGAAATAATAGGATATTTTGAGTTTGGTGTTTGAGCTATGAGATGTACAAAGCATGATGGGAATTTTTTGTTTGATTGTGAGTCATTCTTAGAGTGGTAGAGAATAGGTCAACATGAAATTAAGGGTTTTCAAACTGTATGTAGTTGACTATGAAAACAATAAAAAGGATGGAGTTTTTGTATTTTTCATTGGAAACTACAATCCAAATAGGAGAAGAGAAAATAAAAAGGTATTTTTATAGGTAAAAGAGGAAAATATACTTCGGGACATTATAGGGTAGGGTTTGTTATTTTGGGTTTCCTCTAAAAATCTATATTAAGGGTATATAGTCTATAAATGAAATGTGTATAGGGATTAATAAATGGTTATTTAGAATTTGAAATCCTAGGGTGAATCAAGGATTCATCCCTATGGGAGGAGGAATCCCTCCATATAATTGAGTCCATGATTCAATTTGAGTCTAACTTGAGTATAGAAAGTTAGCTATATTGTTTAAATGAAACTCTTGAATGTTTAATTACATGGTTGAGTGTGGCTTGTTTGGATTTATTTACTTGGCTATGTATTATTATGTGTGTTATTGAAACAACTATGTGTTAGTGAAGTGGATCAAAACAAATTTTGGGTATAGGGTTCGAGTAGGGTTTCTAATGATCATTTACTTGTCTGAGTTTTGCTCAACATGTTTATATATTTAAATAGATATATGCTATTAAAATGGCATAGAGATATTGTTTTGTTTCGGGTTCAAAACAATGTTTTGATGTTCATTTGTTTTGATAAGTATAAATATAAAATGAATGACATTAGGTATAGTTTTTTTAAAGTTTGGTTATGTTTGGATGAGTATTTCATTGGATTTTTTTAATGGGTTGTGTAATTGTTCAATTCAAATGCTTGAGTGTTAGTACTTGTTATTGCCTATGTATAAATGGTATGTGTTGACTATGTGTAAATATTTATGGTCACCTATGTATAAATATTTATGGGTCAACAATATATAAAATATTTTATCGACTAAGTATAAATGGTTATGTGTTAACCATGTTAATTGATTATGTGATAATTGTGAGCTAATATAGTCAAAAGTCATACCACAATTTTTATTCATATGAAAACTGGGATTTATATGTTGAATTTATAAAATGTGGTTTCAGTTATAAATTATGAGGAAAGTGATTAAATTGTTGATTATAAAAAATAAATGTTGTATTTATTATTTGTTGATTAGTTGAGGATTTATTATGAAATTGGTAAATTCTTATATATTATAAATATTGTTAGAAAACAATATATTTATAATATTTCCTATTTGGATAATTGACTTTGGGCTATATTGAGACTTGAAAAATATTTAGTATTTATTAAGTTACTATTATTTAACTTGTAATTATTTCAAGTTCTTTCTTGTATTTAATTATTGTGGCATTTATACTAAATATATATAAGAATTTTGTGGAAAAATTGTGTATGGATTATTTAATAAATATGGTATTAATGAAACTAAGGATTATTATCTTGAGAAAATTATCATGTGTATATTTAGAGTCATTAATACATAGATTAAATGAAATATCATTGTGTGTGTGTGTGTGTGTGTGTGTGTGTGTGTGTGTGTGTGTGTGTGTGTGTGTGTGTGTGTGTGTGTGTGTGTGATTATGATTGATGTACTAGATCATTAAACTATATGAAAATTTTGGCCAAAGTAATGTTTAAATTTAAACATTATCATTTCACCTATTTTATTATATGTATGTATGCATGATGTCATGTTAGAATAGAATTATTTATGATATGATGCATGTAGTTAGAATATTACAACACATGGGTTTTAGTTCACTTCTTGATAACTCCACCATTATCATCTTATCATCCATTAATTGAAGGCTATTCCCTAGTTTTAAATTTTTCATGGGATCTATAGTATGTGGTTGGTGTGAGAAAGCACTCTAATAATGCTCTCCTCTCCTCCAAAAATCAACCTGTTGACCAAATTTGACCCTACAGGTCAAATTGGGACCCCTATAGGTAAAAAACTAACATTTATAGGTTTATATGGGGTTTAATATTATGTCATAGGGTGTATAATAATCTATTTTATGCCATTTAATGTTATATTAGCCTTGGTCATTAGTCATTTTAGTCCTTATGTCCTTTTGAGTCATTTTGAGGGTTAAAATGAGCATTAAATAAGTTGTATAGCCTCCTTGGGAAGTGTGAATGTGTCAAAAGGTGATGTTAAGTTTCATGTGTCCTAATAAGTCTTTAGTAACTATTACTAATTGAAAATTGGTAGGTTCTTCAAAAGAAAGAGTAGCTTCCTTTGAAAAAGGAAGAGTTTCACACTTGTATGGCCCAAAAAGGAGTGTGACACATTGTAAAAGGTCATGAGATGACTATTAAGATTCCTTAAATCCATTTCCTCACTCGAAGTACTCTTAAAGTGTCAAAATTGAGCTAAAACCATTCTATTTCTTTTTCACCCTTCCATGCACATCGAACCAGTTAACAAGGTTATGTTTGGTATGGACAGTTGGAAAAAATTGAGGTCAAAATCCTTTGTAATGTTAAATTACACTTAGAGATATTCATTTACATAATAATATTTTTAATAATTGTGCTTTTTTTATTTATGAATCATCCTCATGAAGTTGGCATATCTAATTTGCTTACAAATTTGTGAACCCTATAGGTTTTACTCTTGTTTACATGATTCCATAGAATCCAATTATTGAGTTTGATTCCATAATATTTTTAATCCTTCCTCTAATTTTTTCCATTCTTGGTTTCATGTTCTAAGGTGTTTTTATTGGAAAATAATCTCAAGTTTGTAGACTAGTGTTATTTGGGATGACATGCCTATTTTCATCATTTCCAAATCTTCATGATATGAAAATTACTTTAGAGGGTTATGATAGGTCCTTTTTCATGTTTTAAATTTTTTCTTGATTCCCTTTATCTTCTATAGTTCATTATTTAATCAATCCTCCATAAAGTTAAAATCACAAGTGAGAGGCAGTTGGTTTACTCCATGATTGTCATGTATTATCAATAGGGAGAGTTGAGTTATGGTTTTTAACACATACATGAGGCTAAATTTATGGTTTTGAGAATTTTAATACATTATCATAGAAAAATTGACCAAGTAAATCTTTTCATTTGTTAGAGGAAGGACTTCGACTATCCACACAGTCACTTATAGTTTCTTACCATTAATATACATGTACATGTGATTAAAAGAGAATCTCACATTGAAGTAAAGGTATTTGAGCTTGTTGAGATTTATTTCAAGGTTTAAAGAATAAATTTGAGACCTTGAAATGTTCTAAGACTGGTTGTATACCTATAAACATGCATACACACATGATTTTGCCTTCACTGCTAGGTCTGCAACATTACAAGTGTACCTACAGGCACCATTCATGAGCAAGCATGTGGGAAGAAGGTTTAGGAATAGGTTAAGGTATTTGAAGTTGAAAATTATCCATTTGATAACTTGGTGAGGACCTGGAATAGATCACAAACACCAATGTCTGTCATACTATCCAAGTTTCCTCACTATATGTATATGAAATCTCCACCTATAAGCGGTATTAGAAGAGATATGAGAGTCCTTGTATAAAGAGGATTGGAAAATTTTGAACCCTTATTGAGGTCATAATAGGTTATAAACATCATATCAGACTTATTTTAAGTGCTAGACTACTAGGAAAAGCTGAAAATCACCTTCAAAGGTAATGACTACAGGTTTAGGGATCAAATCCCTAAAATGAATAAATATAACACTTGATCTTTTTATGGAAATCATATAATAGGGATGTCAAGATATTTAATACATATTAATGATCTCACCTTGTAATCTCTATATATTAGAATAACTTTTCAAATTTTGGGAGGTGTGTGTTCAGTGGAAAGAAATTGTTGGAATCCTCAGGTATGCACTTTTATACACTAAACATAGTCAATGTCACCTACAGGTTTGGACCTCAAAGAGACCCTTCACTCAAAGTTATCCTAAAACATGCATCCATGATTAAATAGTTATAGTCAATGAAAAGAATGTTTATGATCTAAAATATCATCAAATTAATAGGATATCTAATGTTTTAGGTCATATAAACACATACATGTGTCCCATCATCCTAAACTTGCTAAGTACACTTATAGCTAACTGAGTGGTGACAGTGGACCTAATCAAGGTGATTGAAAGGTATGAACATGATTGATAATATATAGATATGAATTTGTGTAGTCATAAACACTATTTATAAGATCATAAAATATGATACCTAGGTTTCAAATGTGCAAGAAAACCTATAAGAGTCACCCTTGAGGGAGGAAACTAGCAAAACATAGTCAAGTTTACACTCAGTCCTAACTAAGAAGAGAGTATAAGGGATATGTGAGAGGATTGATTTGATGAATTATCTTATAATACCTTGGTTAATTTTGTTATGTAACATAGACATCATCACATATCACAAAACAAGTAGATAGAGGACCCCATGATGCAATATACAACTTATACTCCAAATATTACATATAGTGCACCCTTTTGCATAGTTTATCTTGGGGTTTATAGAAGTTAGGGAGTCTATTAACCTAGTCAAGGCTCAAAATTAGTAAAAATGATGTTTTCCATTTGAATAACCCTCTCAAACATCCAAATGGTTTGAGTAAATAGGGGAATTACCCTTTGTTTTGTCTCAAAATGAGGGTACTTCCCCTTGTGAATAAACCCTATAGTTTTGGAAAAAGGAGATAAAAAGATGGGTCAGGAGTTGGGTGAAGATTGATAGAAGGTGTAAAGATTTGAAACACACCTAGGGAAATCACAAAAACATATCATAGATGAGGGAACACCAACATGATGGTCTGGGTTGCTGAGTTTATAGGTAGGGTTTTATCCTAGAATCCAAAGAGGTCATTTTCACTTCTAGCCTTAGATATGCTTTATATCCTATTGGATCATGATTATGGAATCATGATAGAAAGGATGTATGGGAAGCCATAAAAAGATTAATTTTGGGTTTTGAGATAACTTAGGCCTAAAGGAACCTAAAGAAGAGCTTGATATAGCAACTTTTGTTGCTCATAAACATCAGAGCTTCGTGAACAAAGCCTAAGAATAAAAGTGACTTAAAACCCTTGTAAGCCTTTTATAGTGACCTGATTGGTAATAACATTCTAGATATGCATAAAAATGGACTATAAAGACATGGTAAGTGGCTTTAGGTTATATATGACTCTTCAAGATCTCCCCCCATCAAATTTTGTGCTAACCTATTTATATGAATAGGGTATAAAATGGGTTCTTTTGATGGTTTTGTGTATTGTAAATGTTATAGATATTTTAAGAGATGAAAAAAACTTTAGGATAAGGATTAGTACTTGGTATAACCCCCCATGTTCATTTAATTCATCATAAAAATCCTAAGTGTCCCTATCAGATCTCTAATCTCAACCAGCAAAAACTAGCATAGTGAACATGATGGTGAGAAGTGTGAGAACTTCAAGTGGATGTATTTTTAAGGTTTACCTCAGTATTATAAGGTAATGGAGGGTATTTAACAGTGTCATAAACTCCATTTCATGTATTTTAATGATAAATTGAAGCCAATTTTGAGGCCAAGTGTGAAGGGTGACTAAAAAAGGAGTTTTTTAGACTACAGGCATTGATGGCTCACTTTTAGGAGATTCCAAATGAGTAAGAATGAAACAAATGAATGGAGAGTCATGTATAAAATCCTTACATCTCATTAAAATCATCATACCTATCCCTAATTAATTTTTTTTATGTTCAAATAGGGCTAAATCATAAAGTTATTTTTTTGATCCAACATAAAGAATTTCATGCCACTTTCCATGAGTTTCATGCCTTGTATGGACACTTTTTATTTCTAACGTTGCATATTCCCTTTCAAAGTATCTTTCCATGCACAAGTAACTCATTTTCTCAGCTTGAAAAGTGTCCTTGTGACCTTTGGAATTCTCTCTTATCCTCTTTCTCTCAAGTTCTATAAGAACTAGCCATTTTGGCCTTTGTAAACTATGTTCCACCTGAGTATGGAAAATCCTTGCTCATTTGCATACCATGGATCAATAAATAATAATATTTTTTACTTATTTCATGAATTTTCATAGTCTACTCCCTTGGATTATTTATTTTTCTTAGTGATGACTTGTTGTTTCCTTAACATTGTTGTTTCATTCTCTCACCTATTTACAGTTGGAAAGCTTCTTATTATAGGTCATGTGAGGTGTTCTAGGAATTATCAAGGTTGAGTGAGTTATCCTATTAAATAGTGTAATTATATACCTCTTTTCTAGTCCTCCTATAATAAGCATTCATCCATAACCTCATAATGAAATATTGATGTTAGAATATGTAGTTTGGAGAAGTGTATGTCTGGTTAGTCCCTTGTTCTCATACGTAACATATAACTAGTTGGTAGTCATAAAATAATTTGGTGTATCACCTCCTTTAGGATAGTTTTGTTTTATTTTTCTCTCTCCCTTTTCCCTCATAAGAATAGGTTTAGTATTGGTCTATAAGTGGTACATCAAGGGAGTGATCCCTATCTAGAGATTCACCTCATTCTTAGGCTCGCCCACAACCTAGAGGTGTTTCAATTGTGACACTTGGAAGAGGAGAGATGAGACATCTCCTAAAAATGTGCTAATCCAAGTGATAATAGTTTTTGGCATGCCTAGTGGGACCAAGGTCTAAGAGAGTGGGAAGATTGTTGGTGTGTCTTCCCTCTAATCAGCTTTTGGAAGTAAGTAAGCTAACACCAATGGTGACTCTGAATGATAACTTCTGGTTTTAAGCAGCCCATTTATATCTCTTTGAAAATTTTGATTAGTTTTTGTGTTTCATTTGACATATGAGGTTGATATGGATAGCTACGGCCAATTCTCATATCATGAACCTTCTTATCATCCTTGATATGAATCACCTTTTAGCCCTCAACAGTCCTATGGAAATGGATATCAATCTTATTAGCCATGGCATCCCTATACCCCTTCATTTCCCTCATCATATGGACACCATGTTTTTGGACAACCCTATGAGAAAGGTTACCAATAAAATTATCAACAAACACCTCTTTATAAGTCCTAATATGAGCCTTATCATTCATACCATGATGCCTATCAGCCTCAAGAGTACTCCTATGAATCTTATCATATGAAATCAGATGATTCCATGGATTGTACATAAATATATTATTGGAAATATGTAGCTCTTACTTATGTATGTGTTTCTCCTTCTAATCAACCCAATAATTCACTTTCCTATGAGCTTACTAGTGTTTTTCTCTTTCCCAAATCCACTCATAATCCTTCTCATTCATCCCACAATCCATTTCCAACTCATCAACCTTCTAATACACCTCACGTTCCATCTCCTTCACATGAGCCTATCCGTCAACATTTCACCTCACCCCTTCTTGAAGAGGAGCCTATCTTGAGAGAAGCAAGTGAAGAAGAGCAAACTCAATTCATGGTTGATGAAGAAGACCTCATGAGTGACTATGAGTAGGAAATCTCCATAGGGACTCCCCTTGTGTAGAAAAGGATAATACACAAGTTGATTCCTCCATATTTGAAGTGATGTGTGTCCATGAAGCATACTCTACTGCCTCCATTGTTGAGGGAATGTGTATCCATGAGTAATGTGGCCAAGACTTGAAGAGAGAGGTATTTGAAGAAGAATCCATGTCTGATCATGAAGTTTTGGATGACCATCTCAAGCATGAAGTGTAGTGTACTATCAAGGAAGAAGGTCAAGTCACTCCTCAAGAAGTGGCAGTCCTAAGAGATTCTTATGAGACTAAGGTAGAGGAAATAGCTCTTGAAGATGGCATTCATGATGTGAGGAAGATGATTTATGGCATAAATTCAATACCATATATAAGGAATTTGATAAGTTAGGTAATTACTTTTATTCTCTAAAAGATTGTATATCTAATGACAAGTTTGTTTATGAGTCTAATAAACATGATCTTATGTGTTCAATCAAACATGAATATGAAGATTATTCTACTGGTTAAGAACCTACTATCATGAAGCCATTTGATGATGCTAGTGTACAAAAATTTGTAGACATGGATAATGATGTCAAGGCAGATCTTGTTGTACCTAAAAGATAGTCAAGAGTTCCATCTAAAGTAAAACCACATTCAATGAATTGGGAATATGGTAAAGGAAAGCTTAGTGCTTCCAAACATCAAGCACATTATGTCAAGGATGAGAGCAAGGATAAAAGGACTATCATATTTTCAAACTTGCACATCAAGGGCCAAGTAAATTAGAAGGTTGAGACTATTTGAATGAAGCAAGAGTTCATTTCCATAGTCAACCTATATGGATTTTCTTGGTTCTCGTTGAACATCATGCCAATGAAGTTGGAAAACACCATGAAGAAGATGGAGGCATCAATGCTAAAGGACAAAAGGCTACATGTCTCACTAAATATTTCATGTCATGAAAAAATTAAGGTTTGAAACTTCCCCTTTGATATAAGAGTGAGGAATGCTTAGTTGTTAGTTGTACATAGTTGTTTGCTTTCTGCTTTTCCAAAGTGCTTTGAGCACATGTGTGCTTGTTTTTCTTGTGTGTGTCATTTATTTTGTGTGGTTAAGATAATTAATGGTCTTGTCTTGATCAAATATTGTGTTCAATGATCAAAGGTATCCTTTTTTTGTTTTATACTTCAAATTACTCCCTAATCCTAATGGACTGATAAGTCTACTGGTCTAGTTAGTATAGCGGGCATACTACCCCTATGACTCACTAATTTGTTGGCCAAATTTGACCCTACAGGTCAAATTGGGATCCCTATAGGTAAAAAATTAGTCTTTATAGGTTTACATGGGATTTAATATTATGTCATAGGGTGTTTTATAATATATTTGATTTCATTTCATGTTATATTTGCCTTGTTCATTAGTCATTTTTGTGCTTATTTCCTTTTGAGTCATTTTGAGGGATAAAATGAGCATTAAATGAGTTTTAAGACCTCCTTGGGAAGTTTTAAGGTGTTAAAACGTGATGTCACATCCTATGTGTCCTACAAAGTCTTTAGTAATTATTACTAACTAAAAATTGGTAGGTTCTTCAGAAGAAAGAGTAGTTTTCTTTGAAAAAGGAAGAGTTTGGCACTTGTATGACCCAAAAAGGAGTGTGACACATGGGGTAAGGTATTGATATGAATATTTAGCTTCTTGAGATCCATTTACATGCTTGAAGTACTCTAGAAGTGTGAAAATTGAACTAAAACCATTTTGCTTCTTCTTCACCCTTTCATGCACGCAAAACCAGTCAATAGGTTTATGATTGGTACAGACAATTGGAGAACTTATAGGTTAAAAACATTTGGGATGTTAAAGTACACTAATAGATATTAATTTCCATAAAAATAATTCAAACAATAATGGCATGTTCTTTATCAACCATCCTCATCAAGTTTGCATATCTAGGTTTTGTTCTTGTTTGGATGATTTCATAAAATAAAATTATTTAGTTTTATTACATATGATTTTTAATACATCATATATTTTTACCATTCATGGTTTCATGTTATAAGGTGTTTTTATGGGAAAATCATCTCAGTTTTACAAACTAGTCTTATTTGGGATGGCAGGCGTATTTTCATCATTTCCAAATGTTCATGCTTTAAAAATGACTTTAGAGGGTTTTGATAGGTAATTTTACATGTTTTAAATATTTTATTTATTCCATTTACCCTCCAAGTTCATTATTCAAGCAATCCTCCATAGAGTTGTAGTCACAAGTGAGAGGCAATTGGTTTACTCCATGACTATCATGTACATTCAATAGGGAGAGTTAAGGTTTTTAATGCATCCATGAGGCTAAAATTATGTTTTTGACAATTTTAATACATTATCATATAAAAATAAAATAATCAAATCATTTCATTTTTTAGAGGAAGGATTGTGACTATCAACACAGTCACTAATAGTTTCCTACCATTAATATACATGTACATGTGCTTGGAAGAGAACCTCACAATGAATTAAAATTATTTGAGCTTGTTGAGAGGTACATAGGTAGGGTTTTGTCGTAGAATCAAAAGATGAGGTCATTTTCACTTATAAACTTAGATATTATTTCTATCCTATTGTAAAATGATTATGGGATCATAATATAAGTTTTTAATCTTTTGGGATGTAGGGGAAACCATAAAAAGGTCACTTTTGGGCTTTAAGATAACTCAAGCATGTAAGAACCTAAAGAAGATCTTGATATAGAAACTTTAGTTGCTCACATCTCATTAGACACTATGAATGGAAATATAGGCTTGGAAATGTTAAAAAGGGTCCTGAGTTTCATTATTGTGAAATTGGTTTGCAATTCTAATGTCAGATCTTCATGAACAAAGCCTAAGTGTAGAAGTGATTCAAAACACTTGCGAACCTTGGATAGTGACCCGATTGGGAAAACAAGGTTGTAAATTCATCCAAATAGACTAGAATGAAAATAAAAGTAGTTTGAGTTTGCATAGGAATCTTCAAGGTCTCGCCCATCAAATTTTGTGTTAACCTATCTATAAGGATAGGGTATAAAATGGGTTCTTTTGACTATTTTGTGCATTGTGCAAGTTCTAGAGACTTTCAAGAGATGAAACCAAATTTAGGAGAAGTATTATGATTTTGGATAACCCCTCATGTCCATTTTAATCATCATAAAAAATTATAACTGTCCCTATCATAGCTCTCATCTCAACCAATCAAAACTGACATAGTGAACATGATGGTGAGAAGTGTGAGAACTTCAAGTGGATGGATTTTTAAGGTTTACCTAAGTATTATAAGGACATGGATGGTTTTCAAAAGTGTCATCCACTCCATTTCATGTATTTTCATGAGAAATTGATGCCAATTTTGAGGCCAAGTCTGAAGGGTGATTGAAAAAGGAGTTTTTAAGATTGTAGGTAGTGATGGCTCACTTTTAGGAGATTCCAAATGAATGGGACTAAAACCAATGCATGAAGAGGCATGTCTAAAATCCTTCCTTATAATTCCAATCATTATACCTATCCCTATTTATTTTTTGGATGTTAAAATAGAGCTAAATCATGAAGGTAGTTTTCTGAGCAAACACAAGGAATTTTAGGCCACTTTCCAAGAGTTTCATGCCTTGTATGGACACTTGTGTTTTCTGAACTTGCATGGTCTATTCCACAATCTTTTCTCATGCACAATTAATATATTGTCTTAGATTTACAGGTGTCCTTATGACCTTTGGACTTCTCTTTTGTCCTCTCTCTCTCAAGTTGTATGAGAACTAGCCATTTTGGCATTTGTAAACTATGTTCCACCTGAGTATGGTAAAGCCCTACTCATTTTAATACCATGGATCAATAAAGACTAATGATTTTTACCTCTTCCATGTTTTTTCATAGTGTGTTCACTTGGATGATTGATTTTGCTTAGTGATGACTTGTTGTTTCCTTAGCATTGTTGTTTCATTTCTCACCTATTTGCAATTGGAAAGCTTCTTCTTATAGGTCATGTGAAGTGTTCTAGGAAGTTTAAAGGTTGAGTGAGTTATCCAAATCAATAATGTCATTCTAGACCTCTTGTCTAATCTTCCTAGCTTAAACATTCATCCATAATCTCATAATGAAAAATTGATGTGAGAAGATGTAGATTGGAGAAGTGTATGTTTGGTTAGTCCCTTGTTCTCATGTGTAACATGTAACTGTTTGGTAGTCATTAACTAATTTGGTGTATCACCTCATTTAGGATAGTTTGATTTTAGTTTTCTCTCTCCCTTTTCCCTCATAAGCATAGGTGTAGTAGTGGTCTACATGTGGTACATCAAGGGAGCTAGCCCTATTTAGAGATTCACCTCATTTTTAGGCTCACCCACAACCTAGAGGTGTTTCAATTATGCCACTTGGATGAGGAGAGCTAAGACATCTCCCTAAAGGGTGAAAATCCAAGTGACAACACAACTGATAGAGACTTTTGCTCATTATTTCAATTTATATACATATGATGAATTTATGGATACTTGTTGCTTCCCTGAAAATTGTACTTATTTATATTCACTCTAATGTAAAAACATTATATTACTATACTTGATAAACAATAGATTGGCTGATTTTATTATATAATCTTAAGTAGGCTGAGTTATTATTCAATATATTTACTTATGTGATGGATTAAATTTTTTATTTTATTGAATGTGATAATTTTATCATTATTTAAATGAATAATAACTATTTTATTATGAAAGATGAATTTAGTTAAAGATTAATTTACTTATTTTATTTGGGAATAATCTTTTTTGATTATTAAAGTAAAGTTTTTAAAAAATACTCTTTTATGAGTTAAACCTAGTGGGGTTCTAGCATAGTGGGAAAATCACGTGGTTATAATCAACAACATCTCTATTGAAATCACCGAAGGTCTCATTACCCAAGTTAGAGGGTTAAAAATTCAAGAAGTTAAATTCACTAAATTTAGCAGAGATTACAAGGAATAGAGAGACAAATTCATAAAATAAAATAGGCAAATGCCTAAATGAATTAGTAGATTCCTAATAAATGACATACTAAAACTCTTCAACAAAGTTGTTGAAAAAATAATGAGTTACATGACTTGTGATGGAATGTATTCTCTTGTGTAGCATTTTGATTTACCAATTATGAACTATTTTCATCATCTTATCCCCCTAAGTCTACCTTTATATATCCTACATTCTCTTGAATCATCGACAGATGAATTTAAGATGGGCAAGACAAAAGAGCCTCTCCATCAAGATGTGATTTTACTAATTCACAAGTTCTTCCAAGCCTCCAACCCCATCTGCCCTATCTTTCCCAAATGGAGAAGCCAAAACCTAAAAGAAACATCCCCTACAAATCCTTAAAAGTTATTCCAAACCCTTAACCTCCTCTTAGAACCCCAAAGATTCCATTGAAATTGAAAATGAACATAATAATCAATATTATTTCCTCCCTATCAAGAACAAAAAATATGTCAAGAAGGTCATAGGCCCCATGCAATATCTCTCCACCCCTATCAAAAAGAAAAAATATGTGAAAAATCTATCATCCTCCTAGATTTAATCTCCCTCAATCCCATTCCAATCTCTACCCATACCTCCTTCCCTAATCCCACCTCCCCAACTCCCACTCCCCTCTCCACCTCACATGACCTTGATGAAAATATAAAACTAGATGAAATTGCTAAAATTCTAAAAAATCTAAAATAAAGTCTTCCTTCCTCTGCTAATATCTAGGAGTCTAATTTTAATAAAGTCTATTCTAGCCCTAATCCCTCACAATCTAACCCTCCTAGAATTCAAGGAACTCATGGATGAGTACAAATACCATATAAGACTTATCAAAATTGAGGATGAGGTGAATCTACATTAATCTATAATGTGTTGGTTATTAAAATATAAGAAAAGGTTCAAGGAAGAAATCAATAAACTTAGTCTTAATTATGGCATCTACTTCACTAAATCTAACCTCTTGGAAATTAGCTTAGAATTCTAAAACATCAAGGAAAGACTGTTCAGTTTGGAAAAATTAAATTAATCCATTAATGAAAATCTTAGTATTCTTGTTTCTTATAGGAGACTCACTTTCATGAAAATCCTTCAAATTATATTGGCCCTTAACTCTCTCAGTAAAGGAAAAAATGAAAAAGCTGAGACTCTTAGAATGGACAAAAAGATGAAGGGCACTAATGATGAGAAAGGTGAGCTAGCATCTAGTAAGAACAAAAATCCCCCACTATAAAATCTTAATCAAAATTATACCAAGGATTGTGAAGAATGGATGGGACCTAGAACTTAATTTGATACTTTTCTACTATTTTCTAGTTGGTTGTTTTGTTTTGTCTCTCTTGGCATATTTATTATAATACCTGGTCTCAAGACCTCAAATTCTTTTTTTTTATAAAGGGTAAGGTCCCTCATTAAACCCTTTTTTTACCAATACTAAAAACAAACAAAAAATGGTAGAAATAATAGTGTGTTGATTTTATAGAATTGAGTAAATCTTACATTCATGATACATTCCAAAAATCATTCACTGAAGAAGTCTTGGAAAATATTGTGGGAAGATATGTATATTCCTTTATGGATAGATTCTTAGGGTATCATTAGGCTTAGAAAAGGACCAAACCAAGACAACATTTTCCATATAATGGAGTTCATTTATATATACAGTCATGCCATTTGGCCTACAAAATGTCCTAGTTGTAGTTATTTGAATCATGATCAATGCATTTAAAGATTTTATCCATGACTCTTTGGAAGTATATTTGGATTATTGGACTATCTATGGAATATTAAAGGACCACATTCAATCACTAATACTTATGTTTTAAAGATAAAACATGCTAAAAGATTCTATAAACTTTTAAAAATGCATATTTTTTATGACATTTGGGACATTGTAAGGTCACATAATTTGTAAATAAGGCTTGATGATTGATCCTCTAAAAATAACAATAATTTCCAACTTTACACTACCAAGAATACAAAAATATGTTTAAACATTAATAAGATAGTATGTCACTATAATTTTATTAGATGTTATGCCATGAATATTACACCAATAAAGGAATTACTAAAAATAAAAATAATAAAGTGATTGATTTGAAAAAAGAGTATCAAAGCGCATTTTAAATGTTGAATTGTAAAATCCTTAGTGCACCAATTTTAATACTTATAGATTATAAGTTTCTTTTCCATGTACATGTTGACATGTCAGGTATATCTATTGGTATGATATGAGCATAACCACAAGGAAACATGGATCATCTGGTTTCCTTTTCAAGTATGAAATCATCCAAAGAAAAATAAAACTATTCTACCATAGAGAGAGAAACATTTGAAATTGCGTATGTTGCTAAGAAACTTAGACACTATTTACTCTCTCCACCATTTATGTTTTATATTAATCATGATCCATTAATAAATATCCTAAATACACTAATAATTCAAGGGATAATATATAGATGATTAATGTTGTTCCAAGAGTTTGACTTCATTATCACCATTAAAATAAGAAAACTTAAAAATGGCCAAATTTATCTATCCTACATAGGAAATAAAGAAGATCGATTACCAAGATATGATGAATTCCAAGGAGCAGACCTATTCCAAGTAAGATTAATCCAAAACTACTTGGAGGAAATTTCAGAATTTTTGTTAACATGGTAATTCTGAAAGGTTACTCAAAAATTGATAAAAAAAATACTAATTATCCAAACATTTCATTTTATATTATTTAAAGGGGAATTATACAAAATTGGAAATGATGAAATATTGAGATGAGTGTTTTTACAACATGAGTGTAATAGCATACATAATAAATATCATGAAGTAATTATAGGTGGACACAATATGAGAGATGAGATAGAGCAAAAAATATTATGGGTAGGATTATGGTGTGCTACCCTCTTTAAATATGCTCACATATATGCATGGAAATGTGAATATATGTCAAAGAGTGTGGAATCCAAATGAAATATTTTAGATTTGACTAAGATCAGTACTCACTTTTTCACCCTTAAAATGGGTGATATATTTTATTGGGCCTATTAAACCCATCATTATAAGATCTAAAGCTTGATTCACTATCATAGTAATTTAATATTTGACATGATGGGTTGAAACTATGTCAACTAAAGCTTCCATATCTAATATTGTAGTGATGTTCATATATGAGAATACATTATGTAGTTTATATGTCCTTTAAGCATTACAACCAATCAAGGAAAACATTTTATTAACTCAATAATTATCGAGTTACTAAAACATTTATTGATTAATCATTAAAAAAGTACACCCTACCATTCATAGAAAAATATAATGTTGTAAGCCTTTAATCAAGTCCTATACAATGTGTTAACAAAGACAATTAATCTTAATTCCAACAAATTTTCATAACCCAAACCATTTAAAACTATGGATTATTTATATTAAAATTTGTGTGACATATTATATGTTGTTTTAATTATATGATTGTTATATCATGGACATGATTTATATGATTTGATTTTTCAATTGATTGTCATTATTATGATTAATAAAATGATTTTTTATCTCATTTGTTATTTATTTATGAACATTAGATGTTATAATTCATTCAGATACTTTTGATGCCTTCTCTTCATTACTACAAAAACTAAAATGAGCTAGGTTTGATTGATGGATTCTAGCTAAAAGGTTTGTGTATGTGGAAATTTGGTTGTATTCTAACAATAATAATGAGATTCATAAGTTTCCAAAAATAACCATTACTTTTTTAGTCTATTTGTTAACTATTGAAGTGCACTTTGCTAATTTGATCTTTGATCTAAGTGAAAATTTTGAGTGTCATTTTAATCTTATTTGCCTCATTATTTTGATTTAATTCCTTATTAAATATACTTTATTTTCTTTCAACATCACTTTGGTCAATTGTAATTAGTTTTCCATTATTTTTGGAATGTGATTTTGACTAGCTTCATAAGATTAAAATGATTTTTTTTAGGCTTATACTTATATGGTTGTTACTTCACATGATACGCAAGAATGTTTAGAAATCATATGTTCTCTCATGGTTTGGTTTCATTATCTTTGGTATCATCTTACCTATTATGATTTTCACCTTTCTTAAGGTCTTAGATACCACTTTTTATGGACTTATGTTGATTTATTCAGCTTATTAAGGTAAGATGCTTTGTCTTGGTCAATTGGACATTAGTCTACGACTAACATTATTTGATATCATTACATAATTATAAAAGAGGTTATTTGGATGCATATCCATTGTATGCATGTCAGTGATGTGATGCATGGTTAATGACATTGTTTTCAAAGCTTAGTTATAGGTATTTATTTTAATAGTTTGGTTTTGTTGATAGTTATGTAAGATCGATATGAACCTTGACTATGGTTATAAAGTTCTAGGATATTTTTGTGTCACTCATAGTTTTTTGAGATATGATGGCTTGTTTTGTACTATCAAGGTGGATACTATTGGTGGTAAAATTATAGTTTTAGCATAATAAATGGGGGATGTGAAATAAAAAGGAGTTAATACCTCCATGTTTTTAACCACAACCTAAAATATTATATTTTAGATATAAAATTTGAAGGGGTTTAAGGACTCACTTTTCCACATGAGAAATAAACACAATGAAAAAAGCATGGATATAAAATAAACTCTCTCACATGAAAAAACAAGGGGAAAGTACACTATGGACACTTCCAATAAGTAAGTTTTGTACTCAGTTTGGATTTTTGTTTATTATAAACAAGGTAATTTTAAGAGATGTGAATTCTAGAATAAATTATTTTTCTATTTATAATTTGATATACATGCACATTTTTCACAATGTCATCTACTTCTTTTGTATTTGGGTTGTTTTGATATTTGGTTTTATGGGTTTTTAATTATGTCTCATGTCTTGTTTATAAAGTGAACTTAAAGTATTCATGGCATAATTGATTTTTATTTGGTGTGAGAACTTGCATCCATGACATAAACACTTAGGGTTTGTGTTAAAATGCTTGGGTTTTGTGGTTTTATTGTTGAGTTTATTATGTGGTTATGGAAACTTGAAAACTCTTTCCACCACCTTGTAATCTAGGCTCAACCATCAAGATGATGGATGGGGTGTCTATGCCTACTAATTGGGGGAGCATAGGGTTTTTTGTGTTGCATTTGTACATTATACAAATCATTTCATTTTACTATGTATGTTCTCATTATGACTCTTGGTTTGTTGATCAATGTTGGATATGACTCATTATGACTCTTGGTTTGTTGATCAATGTTGTATTTCACATATACACTATCTTTTTTATATTTCATATTTAATATACAATCATTATATGATAATATTTTATATGTGGTTGATTTAATACTCCAACGTTGTTACATGGTTTTGTATGATTTTGAATGAAGTGTGTTTTTGGATTCAAAAGTGATGATTATCTTAAATGAGTATTGAAATTAGAATTCACATTTATTAAAATCATATTGAGAATATATTTTTGTTATGGATTCATGATTAATAATATTATATCCTAGTTATTCATTTTTAGTGTATTGATAATAATAGTGGATTTTATAATTATGTTTGCTATAAATCTTTGTTGTGAACCACTAGGCTCATGCCATTATGATTCCATAAGCATGTTAAACATATATGAATGATTGAATCCTTTCTATTTAGATTACTTAATTATTATAAATTTGTTTTGAAATATAATATATGTGCATGATTTTTGATCTTGAATATGTTATTACATCAATTTAATAGCAAAAATGGCATTTGGGTTATAAGCAAACATTAATTATTTATGGGTTATATGACTTTTTAAAAATGTTTAAGTGTGGTTATCTAAGTCAAAGTAGTTTGAATCATTATTATTTAGGTTTATTCATTTGAAAAACTCATTATGGTAATGATTTTTTCATTATATGTTAAATCCATTTAGTTTTTATGTTGGTTGTGAATTCTCTATGGTTATATGTTAGTTGTGTATGTTCAGCCTAGGTCTTTTATTTTTTATATTAACTATCATTTATAAACAATTTGAAAGGTTGTAAACATTGTAGCATTATAATTTTAATCATTATCAAATGATTTTTTATTTATAATCTCGTTGCATAAATATGATGATTGTATAATAATTGAATCTCTTTTGCTTATGAATATAGATTTTAAAACTTTAATTATGTTATCATTATGTCTTCACAGAGTTAGTATGTTGATTGTAATTTTATTGAATTATCCCTTCATGATCAACATAAAATGGAAGCTATCATAAATTTTTTTTGTTAAATTTGGATAAAATATGTATTATCAAATAAGTGTGTGAATGTATTACTTGAATTGTATAAGTTTTATTTGGTACTCTGTTAGAGTGAAAAGAAGGAAATAATGTGATTGTGGTCATTACTCATGGAGTAATGTGGAAACATAGTTGGTTTTCCTATTTATCATTTTTATCTATCAACACATTTATCCTTTAATAATATACAAGTTATATTAATATTATAATTTGGTTTAATTTCAAATAACTCATTTTTGTTAGAGTTGTTATTGCACGATAATGGTGGTTTTTTACAAACACTTGATGATGCATTTGGGTATTTTAAAAAGTGATTTCTAAAGGTTTGGTTTAATAAGCATGGCTGTTGTTTTTGTTACTTGTATATTTATTTTAATTTTCTTTCAACTACCATAATTTAGGGGAAAGATGGTTATAAAGTTTTACATACAAATCACATTTCATTATTTTGAAATTGTTTATTATTGTGAAATGTATAAGCTTATTCTATAATTCATGTATTAATTAATGTTAGTTTTAATTAATTAATTGATTGATTTATCTTATTTTTTTAATATTGTCTCTACGTCTCAAGTATAAACATACACATGATATAGGGAAAGTGTTATCTCATGTTTGTAAGAGATTTGTCATTATACCTCTCTTGGTTCAAATTAAGTTGCATTAAATTACATGTATTAGTTTAACTCACTGTTGTAAACTTGAAATATTTTGGCACTCGTCTATGGATAATTCTTAGAGGCAAATAAATAATATTGTCTGAAATGTAATTTCATCCCAATGAGATGTGAAATAATGAAGGGTTAGTAAATGAATGTGTTAATCATGTTATTTAAAGGTTATACTATTTATAGAAATAATAAACACATGTTGTTTTGGCTAAAAGACCCTAAGACCAAAGTAAAACTAATTTTGGTTAGATAGAATAAAATTTCACTTACTCCATTTACTTCTTTATGGTATAAACTATTTGATAATAACTCTAATCCTTTAACGCTTGTGTTAACCTTGATTTGTAACTCACAAAAAGTAATTATTGTGTTACTTTGTACCTATGAAAATGTGAGAGTAACTTGATGTACTTAAATCATAATAGAAAGTATGAATCATTTTATTATAAAGGTAATTGGCATGTGGTTATTAATGCTCTACATTATGAGTAAAGTTAGTTAATAATTATTTTTAAGTATCTACTACAGTTATGATAAGAATACTCATAATTATATATGAGAAATATATTTGAAAGGATTATGACAAATCTTTGTAAGTGGTTAGTATGGATATATATAATAATTTAGTAATAGACATAATAAAATATCATGTGGTTTATGTAAATGATGTAAGTTCATATTTTATAAACAAAATAATTTTTTATTCGTTATTAGTATGCTTGGTTAGTATTGTTTAAATGATCAAAAATAAAGAAGAGTGGAATATGGAAATAACATATATATATATATATATATATATATATATATATATATATATATATATATATATATATATATATATATATATATATATATATATACCCTTATTTGACTCTATGATTCGTTTCCATAAAGGAAACCCATTTAACATTAGTATTTTTCAGTTGGTTTTATGAGAAAGATGACCTTGGGAAAATATATTGGTTGGAATTTATAAGGATCCAGTGGCACACTTATATATCCCAAGATTTATATTCTACAAGGGATAAAATGTGTTCTTATAGGGTCCATCCAAGGAGACCTAACATTAGAAGATTTGTAACTTATAATTATTTTTTTTTTCCCTATTTTTAAGTTCAAGTTTGAATAAAATTAGTTAATTTTGATTTCATTCAGTAAAATTAGTGTGTTAGTGCCCTTTGTTTGACTCTTTTTTTTTTTTTTTTTGGGTTTGTTACTTTGGTATTAGAGAATAACTTTTATATTCTATGTAATTTTTTTGGGGGGGGAAATGAAATATTTACCCTATTTTAAGATATAATTTGTGACTCCTGGAGATGTTTAGAAAAAGATCTAAAGGAATTTCCAATGCCAATACTAACTAGGGTAGTAACCACCCAAGGAGAGGCAGAGGAAGAAACAAAGGTAGAGATTGTGTTTTTCCTAATTTGAATAATAATAGAGCTAACACACCTCATTTTTAATAATTCTGATAGAAAAAATGAAGTTCCAATTACATATGAAGTTTTTTTTGACCCAATGGATAAGACTGAATAAGTCCTTAATGGGATTTTGACAACTTTGAATGCTATTTAGGATAAGATTTAAACTTAGGAACACATGATTGATAACCTTGAGGGTATTCCTTATTAAGGCTTCCATGGATTGTAAAAATTTCAATATGAGGATCAATTGATCCAAGATTTGACCTTGGTAGTGGTTGATCCAATCATAAAGGAGATTTAAAATCTTCCTCCATCTACACTTTTTGGGTGAAGAATTTGGGGATGCAACTGATGATTTTATTTTACACTTGCTTAATTATTTCAATATGCATAACCTACCCTCTAAATTGAAATCTCGAATGGAATCCTATCATTTATTTGGTTTGGATGGATTGTAGTGGAATTATCTATGTGCCTTAGAAGGATATTGCCTAATGAACCTTGGTAGTTTTATTAAAATAATTAACTACCAACTTTAAAGAACATAAAATAGTTGATTTTGATTAATTGAAGAAAGATATTTATCTTTTATTTAATATGAAAATAACTTTATAAACCTATTATGTCATGTAAATTACACACATGATGAAGAGACTAAAGTGACAAAGTTTAAACTTAGATAGAAGTATATATTAATGCATGTACTAACCCCAAAACCTCGGTAGCTACCATTGAGTTCGATCATAGGGTAGAAGATAAATAGAAGTCTTAATAGAAGGCAAGACAAGATTTTAAGTTGAGTAGGTAGTAAACCAAAGAAAAAAATATCTCTCTTTCACCTATTCTTTAATAAACTAGATCATAACAAGTTTACTAGGATTAGTAGTGTATTTAACAATATTCAAGGTAAGAATAATAACTTTAAGACCTAAAATTCACCAAAAATAGGGTCCTATAGTAGAAAATAGATTCAAAATAACCAACATGGACCAGCCATAGTGAACAATACTATTTCTATTTCACCACCAAGAACTATAAAATGTTAGGAATGTAGTGATAAACACTACCAAAAGGATTATCCCAAGTTTAAATTTGGACAATAAGCTAATCATAGGGTGCACACAATCATTTATAATTAGAATGTTAATTTTTAAGGTAGCTCAATTAATACCAGATGTACCATAATTGGTATTAATGTGTCAATATTGATTTATTCTAGTGTAACATATAGATTTATTTTACCTATTGTAGTAAATAAGTGTAATATTAAACCTGTTAAGGTTAGAGAAGGTTGGCAAGTCAAGTTCAACATTGGCAAAAGGGTACCAATTTATGAATGCTTAGAACAAGCTAAGCTTGACTTAGGTGTCTTTAAGACCAAGATAAATCTATTTTTATCTTCCTTTGGGTCCTATGATCTCTTTTGGGTATAGACTAGTTGCAATTGCATCAAGAAACACTTTATTACTTTAGTAATAAGGTGCAATGTATAGTGATTTAAATAGAATAATAGAAGTGAAAGGCTTTAAAAAACCTAAGGAACATAAAACACTTTCAAATATATAGCTAAAAAAGGTTGTATGTAAAGGTTTCAAACTATATGTAATTAAAATATAGGAAGTATCCAAGGATAAGGAATCATCCTTTAGGGATTTTCCTTTCTTAAGGGAATTTATGGATGGATTTCCTAAATAATTTTTTGTCTTCCACCCAAGTAGGAGTTTTATTTTTCTATAGACATTATGACTGAGGTTGCACCTTCATCTAAGGTTCCTTATATGATGAATGTGGTAGCTTTTTAGGAATTAAAATTTCATATACAAGAAATTTTAGAAAATAGAAGCATTAGACCAAGTATGTATCCTTATGGTGCTTTGGTTATTTTCTTAAAGAATAAATATGAAACCTTAAGGTTGTGTGTAAAATATCAAATTTTTAATAAATTAATGATAAAAAATCATTATCATTTACCTAGAATTGATGATTTATTTGATCAAATTAAGGGAAAAACTATTTTATCTAACATTCAATTGAGATCGGGCTACCACCAGCTAAGAATCAATGAGGAACATGTACATCAAACTATTTTTTGAATTCAATATGGTCATTATGAGATCACTATTATGATATTTGTCTTAACTAATGCACCAAATACATTTATGAACTTAATGAAAAGTATTTTCAAGGATTACCTAGAGAAATTTATGTTGGTTTTCTTGGATGATAATCTGATTTATTATAAGGACATATGTCAACATGAAAAATAATTGATATTAGTATTGCAAAGATTAAGTCATCATAAGTTGTATGAAAATCTTTCTAAATGTGCTTTATTTTAGCATGAAAAACATTATTTGAGGCACATAATAGCTAATGATGTTATTATCATAACTTTATCAAATATTAAAGTTACACAAGATTTGCCTACCCCTATAGGATACATGAAGTACCTAGTTTTATGGACCTAGCTAGCGACTACTACAACTTTGTGGGAAAAAATTATAGGATAGTTAATCCTATCACTTCATTTCATTGTAAAGGTAAGAATTCTGTGTGGATAACCCTTTGTGAAGAGGTATTTCAGAAGATTAAGGAATTGTTAACTACATCACCTATACTTGTCATTACTTATCCAAATTGTAATGTTGACATATGGGCAGATGCTTACAAGGAATGTTTTGGTGGTATTTTTACCCAATATGATAAGGTAGTGGCTTATGAGTCATGGAATCTCAAGGAGCATGAGAATAAATATCCCATGAATGACATGGATCTTGCTACCATAATACATGCTTTGAAATAGTGGAATAATTTTAGTTGGCTAAACACTTTAAGGAATCTAATCACCATAGTTTGGAACACTTGTTTTCTCAAGATGATTTTAATACGTGTCAACATAGATGGTTAGAATTTTTTAATAATTTTTACATGGATATTTCATATATAAAGGGTAAATAAAATAGTATAGTTGATGAACTTAATTTTTTGTGTTATATATAATAAATTTTGATTTAATAAATGTTGTGTGAAAACAATAATTTTCTGATGAATATTACCATGAAGTAAGAACAATTTTGGCTAATGAGCCTATTGCAAAGGTATTTTTTAATTTTTGTGTGAAAAAATATGGCCTTATTATCCCTTTAAAAATAGCATTTTATACCTAAATATAGCTATTTATATAGTCAATTTTAAAAATAAGTGCATATAACACCTCATTATGCTCACTTGGGTGTCATGAAGATGACACATGAGCTGAAAATGTACTATTTTTGGCCTGGTATGAAACATGATGTGACTTATTTTATTTATATATTTTTATAATTCTAGCATGTTATAGTTAATAATTTACACCCTAGGGAACTATTTTATCCTCATGAATTATAAAATGATAAGTCGGTTGTAATCTCACTTGATTTTATTTCTCGGGTGGCTAAATCTTGCAACAAGCATGAACCATTCTTTTAGTAATTAATAAGTTTACAAAGGTTAGCAATTTTATTGATATAAATATAACTAATGATGCTTCTATGGTTATAAAAAGGTTTGTTTTTTTTTATTACATGGCATGTTGGAAGTGATAATATCTATTAGATATAAAATTTTCACATCAAGGTTCTAATGAACTTTTACTATAACATTTATAACATGCTTGAATTTCAGTTCTACATACCACCTATAAATAGATGGTCAAACTAAAAGAATAAATAAATTATTTTATAACATGATGAGAATGTATGTTATGGATCAACAGACAAAGTGGCAATATTTTCTCCATTTAGTTGAGTTTGATTATAACAATTTTTATCATTCTATAATTAAAATGGCTCCTTTTGAAGCTCTGTAAGGGTGTAAATGTATAAATCCACTTGGATGGGATAGCTTAGAGAAAAATTTTGTTGTTGGGAATGATATATTTGAGGGATATTATAAGTATATGGATCTTATTTTCCAAAATTTAAAAATGACCTCTAATTGGAAAAAAGTCACACAAATCAAAATAAAACACCTCGATAGCTCAATTTGGTTGATAAGGTATTTTTATGGGTTATACCTAAAAAATGTTTGATCAAGTTTGGAAATTATAAATGAGCTACATGATTTATCATACCATTATATATTATGGAAAATATTAGTCGTGTTGCCTATCAATTGGCTCTTCTTCCTTGTATGTCTAGGATTCAAGATTTTTTCCATGTTGTTTTACTAAGAAAATACATATTTGATCACGCTCATATTTTGAATTTGGAAAATATTTAGGTTATGGAAAGGGAGAAGATGTAGTTAGAAAGAGTGAGGATCCTATATCATTGTAGTGTTAGGTTATAAAGAAAATATATTCAGTAGGGGATAGTCTAGTGGGACCCACTTAGTGAAAGGAGTACTACATGGGATGATGATATTATTTTTAGGTAGAATTACTCATAACTATTTGATTAGTCATTCAGGGTGGATATTTTTTAAGTGGGAAAGGATGTCATGAACCAATTCTAAAATCATTTAAAACTATGGATGACTTATATTGACATTTGCATGACATATTATATGTCAATTTGATTATATGATTGTTATATCATGGACATAATTCATATGTTCTTCGTTATTGTGATTATTATGATGATGTTTGATCTCATTTTTTATTTATTTATAATAGCAGTTGTTATAATTGGTTTAGATATTGTTGATGTCTTTTATTCATGATTGCAAGAACTAAAATGATATAGGTTTGATTGATGGAGTTTATCTTATAGATTTTTCCATGTGGCAAGTCAGTTACATTCCAAAATCAAGAATGAGATGCATAATTTTTCAAAAATAGCCACTACTTGTTTAGTTTATTTGTTGACTATTGAAGTTCACTTTAGTCATATTATCCTTGATATAAGGGTATAGATTGAATATTTTTATATCCTTATTTACCTCATTATTTTGATTTAGTTACTTATTAAATCTACTTTATTATCTTCTAACATCACTTTGGTTGATTGTAGTTAGTTTTTTATTATTTTTGGATCCTGGTTTTGATCTGATTCATAAGATATAAATGATTTTGATCAAGCTTGTAATTGTATGGGTGTTATTTCACATGATACATAGGAATGTTTGGAACTTATATTGTCTCGTGTGCTTTGATGTCATCATCTTTGGTATCATATTAATATGTTATTATTGACATATTTTGAAAAGTCTTGGCTAGGATTTTACATAGACTTGTGTCATTTTATTTGGCTTGTTATGGTACTATTGTTAGTCTTGGTGAATTGGAAATTAGTCCATCTACTAGTATTTTTTGCTTATCATTGTATAATTATAAATAGTGGTATTTGGACCCATAATCATCATATCAATGGTAATTATTTGATGCATGGCTGACTTAGGGTTTGGTGGTAGATGGCATTCTTTTCTAAGATTGGTTCTATATCCTTTTGATAGTTTGGTTTTATTGAGATTTGTGTGAATTGGATAGGAACCCTAATTAATGATCCAAAGTTTTGGGATATTTTTATGCCACTAGTTGACTCTTGAGACTTTATGAATTATCTAGGATGATCGAGGTGGATATTTTTGATGGGAATACTATAGCTATGCTATAATAAATGGGGGATGTGAAGGAACAAGTAGATATTGATTTTATATTGTTGAACCATGACTCAAGTATTTCATTTTAGTTAAAGACTTTAAATGGTTTTAAGGACTCCATTTTTCACATGAGAGAGTGATAAAAAGTAAAAAAATATAACATAAATTAAATAAATTATCTTGCATGGAAAAATGAGGGGAAAGTATACTATGAACACTTCCAAAAATTAATTTTTGTTTCAGGCTTTGTTTGTTATCTATTCGAAGAAAGGGCATTGTAAAAGATGTGAATGTTATAATAAATTTGTGGTATGTTCATAATTTTATATAAATTCATTATTCTTATCAATTTTGTTTGCTTCCTTTTTACTAGGTTATGTTGAAAATGTTGCTTGATATTTGGTTTTTCCAGGTTTTTGATTATGGCTTGAATCTTTTCTATAAAGTGAACACTAAATTTTCATGGAATAGATGCTTCATAGATGGATGTGATAAATTTCATCCTTAGAATAAACACTTAGGTTTTTACATAATTTTTTTGGTGTTTGTGGTTTTATTATTGGGTTTGTTGTGTGGTTATGAAATGTTGAAAAATCTTTCCACCACCTTGTAAGCCAAGCTCCACTATCAAATTGACAGGAATGGATATGTAGAATTTTTCCACTCTAAAATTATTTAATTAAATTATGTATGGTCTTCATGATGCCTCTAGATTCATGGATAAATGTTGAAAATGAATCACTGGGAATCAAACTCGTTATTACACCCAATTGTGACAGTTAATTTGCATTTCATCTCTACATTATCATGTCCATATCATAGAGTTTATATATAGTCATAATTTTTTAATATGTTGTATGGTTTTATTTAATATTCTAAGGTTGTTACATGATTTTGTATTATTTTTAATGTAAACCCTATTCATATTCAAAATGGATGAGTATCTTGACTAAATATTGCATTTGAAATTCACATTTGTTGAAATCATGCTGAGAAGATATTTCAGTTATGAAATCATGATTTATAGAATTATATTATGGTTACTAATTTTTTAATGTATTTATATTAGTATTAGACTACATAAATATGTTAGGTTTGAATAATTTATGTGAACCATTAGGATCATGATATTATGATTTCATAGGCATGCTAGAAGTATATGTATTATTTAATCTTTTTGATTCAAATTAATCAATTTTTATTTAAAATTTTTGAAATTGGTTATTTTTCCATTCGTTGGGATCTTGAATATGTTATTACATTAGTTTCATATCAAAAAGGTCTTTTTGGTTATAAGTAAACATTAATGATTTCATGAATATACAACTTATTGAAAATGTTTAAGTACAGCTACTTAAGTCAAAACTTTTGAATCATTAGTATTTGGGGTTATTGATTTGATAAAACATTATGGAAAATAGGTATACATTTTATGTTGAATCCATTCACATTTTATTTTGATTGTGAAATTTCTATGTTTGTATGCTAATTATGTATGCTTAGCCTAGGTCTTTTATTTTTTATATTGACTATCATTTTTAAAACATTCAAAGGGTTATAAAAATTTTAGAATTGTGATTTAAATAATTAGTAAATGATTGTTTATTTATAATATTGTTATATATAGATTATGACTTTATATTCATTGAATATCTTTTGATTATGAATCTATATGTTGAAACTTTAAATATTGTATCATTAAAATTTCACATTGTTAGTATGTTAGTTGAAATTATATGGACATGATCTATTCATTTCCACATCACATGGAAGCTATCATGAATTTGTTTTTATTCGTTAAATTTGGAGAAGGTATGTATTATCAATTAAGTGTGTGAATGCATTACCTAAATTTCATAAGTTTTATTTGATACTTTATTAGAGTGAAAAGAAGAAAAGAAAGTGACTATAGTCATTACTCATATAGTAATGTGTAATCACACTTGATTTTCCTATTTATAATTTTTATCCATCAACACATTTATCCCTAAATAATATGCAAATTCTATTAATATTATAATTTTTTAAATTAAAAATAACTCATTATTGTTAGAGTTTCTATTACATGAGGATGGTATTGTTTAGATGGACACTTGATGATGCCTTTGGGTATTTGAAATAGTTATTTCAAAAATTTAATAAGCATTCTTTTTTATTCTTACTTATTAATTTATTTTACTTTTCTTTCAAATACTATAGGGGTAGTATGGCTTCTTAATTTCTCCATATCAATCACATTTTGTTATTTTGAAATTACTTATTATCATGAAATGTATAACCTTATCAATGCAATGTGTTTATTAATTAATGTGATATTGTGTCAGATTTAATTAATTAAGTGAGATATATTATTTTTATAATATTGTCTCTATGACTCAAGGATAAATGAACATTAGATATAACTAAAGTATTATCTTTTCTTCATAAGAGAGTTGTTATTATACTTCTCTTTATTGGAATTAATTTGTATTAAATTACATGCATTACTTAAACTCATTGTCATAAGATTGACTTATTTTGACACTCGTACATGGATATTTCTTAGATGAAAATAAATAATATTATTCTCAATTGAATTACATCCCAATGAAATGTTCAATAATGATGGGTTAGTAAATGAATGTATTAATCATGTTATTCCAAGCTTATTGTTATTTAGTGTAATAATAAACACATTTTATTTTGGTTTCATGACCCTGAGACCAAAGTAAAACTAATTTTGGTTAGGTATAATTGAATGTCACTTATTCCATTTAATTATTTATAGTATGAACTATTTATTAATAATTCTAATTCTTTAATGCATGTGTTAATCTTGATTTGTAACTAACAAAAGGATTAATTATTGTGTTGGGTCATGCCTATGAAAATGTGAGATTAAGTTGACAAATGTAACTCACAATGGGAGGTATGAATCATTTTATTATAAAGGCAATTATTTTATGGTTAATAATGTTACACATTATGAGTAAAGTTAGTTAAAGATTATTTTTTAGTAGCTTCTATAGTTATGTGAATAATATTGATGAATATCTATGAGAAATATATTTGAAAGGATTATGAAAAATATATGTAAGTGGTTAGGATTGAATGATATAATCATTTAGTAATATACATGCTTCAAGATCATGTAGTTTATGTATTTTATGTGAGATCATATTTAACAAACAAAAGAATTTATTATTTTTTATTAATATGTTTGGTTAGTATTATTTAAAAGTTATAAAATAAAGAAGAATGGAATACGGATATACCCTATACCCTTAATTTACTTTATGAATTATTTTTTAAAATGAAAATAATTTAAGGTTAGGTATTTTTAAGATAGTTTTATGAGAAATATAAAGTTGGAAAAATATCTAAATTGGAATTTATAAGGATTTGGTGGAACACTTACATATTCCAAGCTCTATATTCTACAAAGGATGAGACACTTTATTGTAAGTTCCACTCAAGAAGACCTGACATTTTATTATTTTTAATTTGTAATCTTTACTGTGGTCCATTGTTAACTTCAATTCTTAATACAACTAGAGACTTGTTATGACATTCATTAAGATTAGTGTTTTAGTTCACTTTGTTTGACTATTTTTTAAAATTGGCTTCATTACAAGATTGGTATCTAAAAATATGCATTGTATTCTAGGTATAATGAAAAATTTAAAAATGAATAACAAAGTAATTTCACTTAAAAAAATTGTGTATGGGTTGAAAGTCACAGTTCCTATAGAATTTATTATACCAAGTTTAAGGATGGTAGTCACATTTTTAATCAATGCATAAATCACTCTATGAAATATTAATACAATTGGAATAATTTTATGCAAAAAAATTCCTTACCATGTACAAATATACTTAGGCAAAGAGATACCAAAACTCATGGCACAATAGAAATTGCAAGTATAAGGAATTTCATAAAAGAGACTATGTCTTACTCTATGATATTAGATATAATAAACCAAGGGAATTAAAAATCATATGGTTGGGACCATACATCATCACAAAAATATTACCAATTGACATGGTAAAAATAAAAATATTGGTAGGAGTAGAGGGGCAAGGGTTCATTAATGTAACCAACCTAAAAATATACCACATCTCATAAAAATAAATAATACCATGGATAAAAGATGAATCCATGAAATGAAAAACAAAATGGGTGGGGAAGAATATGAATAAGAAGAAAAATTATAAGAATAAAAAGAAACAAAATATGAATATGAAGAAGAGGAAGAGAATAAAATAATTATATAAATTTTGGCTAAAGGATAGATAAAATATAATAAGAAATACATAGATTTAGGAGGTGTAAAGTAGGTCCTATATATCTAATTGGGGAAGTTTAATGAGGATTTTATTGCATATTATGAAGATGTATAATTATCTAGTTGTTTACCATGTTGTACACTCCCAAACACTAGATAAGATGTCTAAGTTTCATGATGGTTTACCCTGTTACAAATCCCTAGGTAAAGGATAATCATTAAATAAATACATGAATAATCATAATGGATAAGAAAGATATTAATTTTAAATATTGAGGCATTAAACATGATAGAATAAAAAACAATGATAAAAATATACATAATCAAAAAATCATATCAATGACATTAAATGTGTGGTTGGAATGAAGTCTAGATAAACAAACCATTAAATTCATGATTAATGAGGGATATGGAAATATTTCATGGTAAAAAACACATCTAAGACAATTCAAGATAGGAAACATATGGAGTTCAACTAAAATTTCTATAAATATTACCCATCACTCCTCCATTTCATACACAACCTTCAAACTATATCAAGACTTTGGTAAAATCATTTAATAGCTTAGTAGTTATAAAAATTATATAATAGATAGTGAAGATTGTATCTTCAATAATAGTTGATGATAAGGAACTCTTGATTCAAAAACCTGATCACATCCTGATGAAGGCCCTAAATCTAAACCCATAGCGATGCAGGGCTCCTCAGACTGCATTTTATCTTCATACAAAATCAAAATGATGACCCAGCAGAGTCCGTAGATTCATTCAGGACTGTGCAATAGTCACCTCACGGCTTGGCAAATAGAACTCTACCTTTTTATTGGCTGACTGTATATATATTCCTTATCGACTTGGTGAGCTTTCATTCTGGTTTCCCAGGTGCATAAAACAAAATGGCCCAACGGCCTTACCAGCAGGATGTAGACATCTACAAACTCGGTCTACCCAAAATAAACTAGGCTCAGTCTATGTTTGTGCAAAATATCATGTCAATTACTTTATAGTCTCAGCCTCCTACTGGTCATGCACAGCCCTTCGTTACGGTATGTGTCTATCAAATTGGCCTGTAGGCCCTTCGCCACTCTAAAATACTGGACTTAATAAATAAAGACGTGCCTGTAACGACAACCATGTCCATGGCTTTCCAACGTAGATGCCAAGACTGACATGCTTTCGCTATGCCTCGCTCATCTTCAATAGCGAATTCACATTTTGATCTTGCATCAAATAGACACGTCTAATGCTCAGATTGAATGCATACACTCATGCCAACCGTAATACAATGGCTTTATTAAACAGAGGCATCTCTTCCAAACGGCATATCCTCCGCCCTCTAATCCTTCGACCAAGATCCCTTTAAGTAGATAAGAGCATCCACTTTATTCAAGACAGATTGAATTAAGATGCATGGTATTTATTGTCAGTCAAGAGCCAATTTTACATGAAATAGAGAAACACGTCCATCTTATGGACCGGGCTTAAAACCATGTCGTTCTAGTTTCCCCTGTCTCGGCCTTTAAATATAGTCCCGTCATGGTTTGTTTTTTTACACGGATTGGTCTCTACAAATAAGAATGAACAGAACAGACTTGTCTCTTACATTTGGGACGGATGGTAGATATCTGCCGTGTCATTAAAAACTCCAGGCAAACGTTTTTAAGCTCTTAAAGGAATTTATATACACACAGGGCTGCTTATCGCTGAAACAGAATTCTACAGATGACATAAAAATCAACATCATTTTTCTTCTTAATCAAATAAGAGCACTTACATAGAAAAGAAGCAATACATCCATGACCATGATCAATGGCCTTATTAGACATCTTCATACCTTCTTTTGTTCTCACATCCAATCCTCCATTTTCTCTTTGCTGCAGACCTGCATTCTTACATGCCTGCTGATCATTCTGCTTCTCTCCTTGCTGAATAAGAATTTCTCCTTCTGTCCTTCCTCTCCTCTACGTCCCTCTCATCCTCCTTCTTTTTCTCTTCTCCACCTTCCTCTCCCATAAAGTTTCTTTTTCCCTTTTTTTAATAAAAAACCTCCTCTCTAACTTCTACGCCCAACTTGGGCTGAAGGTAAAACCAAAAACAGTTTTTAAATTGCAACAATATACTAAGGTTGAAATATTTTCAACCACTCCTCCGTTATTCCCTCAACAGTCCCCAACAATTTACTTTTTACTTTTATTTATTTATTTATTTTACAATTACCCCTCATTAAAAGCATATTGGAGGGAAATATAATAAATTGAATTTGAATGCAGATGCTCCTGCATCATACTCTCCCTCTAGAAAGAATTTGAACCTTAGTTCAAATGAATTGCTGCCTTTATGCGCTAGCCTCAACTATATACCTAGATCCCAAGGTCTTGTTGCCAATACCAATGCTTGTCTTTGTTTGGAATAGTCTTTATCTTTCATTTTGCTCTTCTTCCTTTTCTGGTATGTTATTCTTCTCATCTCCTTCTCAGTTGTCAGCTCCTGCTTCCATGCTTCTTCATCTTCATACATGTCTTCTAGTTTTTCTTTGCCTTCTTGGTTCATGAGCTTTTCCAATGACTCATGTATGTCATTCACTTTCGTTGCCTTCATACCTGCATACATAACATTCAAAGCCACCTTAGAATCAAAATCTTTAGGCCATGAAGCCTCTTGGCTGCGTTCACATTCTTGCTCCTTGATCAAAACTGTCTTTGTCTCTTGGGTTTGCTCTTTTCTTGTTTCACTCTTCCCAATGGTGTCTTCACCATGGCTTGTACCTTCATTCATCTCTCTTGAATAACCAAACAACTCCTCCAACATCTTCAACTCTTCATTTAGTGAGATCTCATCTATCTCACCATTCTCTTTATCAAACTTGGGCTCATCACTCACAAAGATTACTTGCCCTTTACCTCTTATCTCATCTTTTCTTAACTTGTCTTCACATAAACCAACTTCTTCAATATACTTATCAAATACAATTGAAGCACCCTTGCCTTGTGTCTCCTTGTTCTTTTCAAACATGTGAACTGATTTCACATCTCCACTTTTATCATCCATCCTCTTGAAACTTTCTCTTTGCTGCATATTAGTTCTCATACACAATTTTCATACTTCATTTTCCATAAAAAGATCATTAAATGATTCAAAAACATCATCATAAACCATTTGTTTACTTTTTACCTCTTTGGTATACCTCTCAAGCGTCCTGTCTTCATGGAATGCTTCTTCCATACTCACCATCTCTCCTTCATTCTCTTGGCTACTTGAATCACCTTCAATCCTCTTCCATTGACTTCTTGGTGTTGCTGTCTCAACACTCACATCTTTTCTCTTTGCCTTCTTAGGCACCCATATTTGATTCTTCTTCTTGTCATTTGACTTCACAAGCCATTTAGGCATCCTGTAACCATGCTCTTGTATCAGCACTTCCTGTTGCTTGGGAGTTTGCTTCTTCCACCATTTAGGCATCACATACCCATGCTTAAATTCTCTTTTTGAGGGCTCTATCATCTTCCTTAACTCTTGCACCTATACATTAGCAGCTTCATGCTCACAATAATAATCAAAATCAAGTCTTAACACTTCCTTTACCTCTTTGATAGCTTGGTCTATGGAGCAATCTTTCTCTTCCTTTATGCTTGGCTGTTCTCTTTCCTCCTCTTGGCATTCAATGGCATCATGGAATTCAGCTTCATCTTCTACCTCTTCTCTTACTTGTAGGGGTTCCTCAACACCTTCCTCATACATTAACCAATGCATCTCTTCTTCTTCCTTATCAACAACAACAAACTCTCTTCTCTTTCTTGCACCAATCTCCTCATTCTTCAAGGCCCTTCTCTTGACCTTCACAAGGCTGCTCATACCTGCAATTACCCATGCACAAACAATATTAGATACAAAAACAAGAGACCAAAATGTCTCTATGAGTGTCCTCTTAATGGGCATTCTCATCTTTCCAACTGCTCGTCCTGGCACTTCATCTTTTCTTTCTTCTCTTCTCTTGTCCTCCACAATGAGAACCTTCTTCACAACTTCTTCCTCTTGCTGCTCACTTGGCAACCTTCTTATCCTCTTGCCTCTATGGGTTTCTCTCTTCATGGCAATCTTCTTTTGCCTTCTTCTCCTCTTCCTTAGGAGATCTATTGGCCACTTCAACCTCCTCCTCTTTATCCACACCCATGTTTGCTTGTCCATCTGCATCCAAGACTCATATTCATCTACAAACTTAGCTAAATCTCTTTTCAAATTAGCAATCTCTTTATCAATTTCAATACCGGTCATACCTTTGATGCTTGCTTTCTTCTTGGTGCCCTCATGTACCTTGCTACTTTGTAGTGCCTTCAACAGTACTTCCATTTCTGAGATCTTTACCCAAGTCTTTTCCACCTTGGTCTCTGGATCCCTTGTCTCACCCAAGCCTTTCCTCCTTGACTGGTCTTTTGACAATCTCCTTGATCTCACCTAGGCCTTTTGCATCTTAGTCTTTTGATCCTTTTCTCAATCCTGCAACAACTCTTTATACAACACTTCAACAAACACAAATCACAAATCCAAGCTTACTTTACCTTGGATCTTCCTCTTGAGCATTCACTATGCTCTCTTACTTTTGAACTCTCTAAACTTATCTTCTCAATTCTTCAAACTTCATCCTTTACCTCACCTAAGTCTATTTCACCTTAGTCTTTTGGCAAACTATCCAAGCTTCTTCTTGGATCTTCACTAAGCCTTTCTTGGCTTCTTCTCCCTTAAGCCTCAATGGCTTGACTGCCTTCATCTTCACCTATTTGCTTCTTAAACAAAATAAACTCAAATCAAATATCACAGATTACTCATACCTTTCCTCCAGCAGGGTCTTCTAGTGCTTTGTCCTGCTGATCCTTTGCCAAATCTTTCACAACTGCAACATCATTCTTTTCTTAATTCTGCAGCAACAAATTATCAAATCCCAAGAGCTTTAGGCTCTGATACCAAAAATGATGTAGGGCTCCTCAGACTACATTTTATCTTCATACAAAATCAAAATGATGACCCATCAGAGTCCGTAGATTCATTCAGGATTGTGCAATAGTCACCTCACGGCTTGGCAAATAGAACTCTACCTTTTTATTGGCTGACTGTATATATATTCCTTATCAACTTGGTGAGCTTTCATTTTGGTTTCCCAGGTGCATAAAACAAAATGGCCCAACGGCCTTACTAGCAGGGTGTAGACATCTACAAACTCGGTCTACCCAAAATAAACTAGGCTCAGTCTATGTTTGTGCAAAATATCATGTCAATTACTTTATAGTCTCAGCCTCCTACTGGTCATGCACAGCCCTTCGTTACGGTATGTGTCTATCAGATTGGCCTGTAGGCCCTTCACCACTCTAAAATACTGGACTTAATAAATAAAGACGTGCCTGTAATGACAACCATGTCCATGGCTTTCCAACGTAGATGCCAAGACTAACATGCATTCGCTATGCCTCGCTCATCTTCAATAGCAAATTCACATTTTGATCTTGCATCAAATAGACACATCTAATGCTCAGATTGAATGCATACAATCATGCCAACCGTAATACAATGGCTTTATTAAACAGAGGCATCTCTTCCAAATGGCATCTCCTCCACCCTCTAATCCTTCGACCAATATCCCTTTAAGTAGATAAGAGCATCCACTTTATTCAAGACAGATTGAATTAAGATGCATGGTATTTATTATTAGTCAAGAGCCAATTTTACATGAAATAGAGAAACACGTCCATCTTATGGACCGGGCTTAAAACCATGTCATTCTAGTTTCCCTTGTCTTGGCCTTTAAATATAGTCCCGCCATGGTTTTTGTTTTTACACGGATTGGTCTCTACAAATAAGAATGAACAGAACAGACTTGTCTCTTACATTTGGGATGGATGGTAGATATCTGCCATGTCATTAAAAACTCCAGGCAAACATTTTTAAGCTCTTAAAGGAATTTATATACACACAGGCCTGCTTATAGCTGAAACAAAATTCTACAGATGACATAAAAATCAACATCATTTTTCTTCTTAATCAAATAAGAGCACTTACACAGAAAAGAAGCAATACATCCATGACCATGATCAATGGCCTTATTAGACATCTTCATACCTTCTTTTGTTCTCACATCCAATCCTCCATTTTCTCTTTGTTGCTGACCTGCATTCTTACATGCCTGCTGATCATTCTACTTCTCTCCTTGTTGAATAAGAATTTCTCCTTCTGTCCTTCCTCTCCTCTACATCCCTCTCATCCTCTTTCTTTTTCTCTTCTCCACCTTCCTCTCCCATAAAGTTTCTTTTTCCCTTTTTTTTAAAAAAAAACCTCCTCTCTAACTTCTACGACCAACTTAGGCTGAAGGTAAAACCAAAAACAGTTTTTAAATTGCAACAATATACTAAGGTTGAAATATTTTCAACCACTCCTCCGTTATTCCCTAAACAGCCCCCAACAATTTACTTTTTACTTTTATTTATTTATTTATTTTACAATTACCCCTCATTAAAAGCATATTGGAGGGAAAATATAATAAATTGAATTTGAATGCAAATGTTCCTGCATCACATAGGGATAATTCTCCACCATTCCATACTAAGTAGGGAATTTGAAATACACATAAAAATACATACATTCAATTATTACATAAATCAATCACATAAAGATGAAAATAGATCAAATTGACCTTATCCAAGAGGTTCCCAAAATAGATACATGGAAATGGACCAAGCAAGTATGTTCCATAACCAAATTGAAACTAGATGCATGGGATAACTTTCAATACTTATACTTAATTAACAACATCACCAAGATACTACTCATCTACCTTCATAACATTATTTTGTTTTTAGAGCAACCACACTATATTATTTTAGGAAACATTGAGTAATTGATAGGATCAATGAAGGAGGGACACATAATTTATAATTATGATAAAAAATGGTTTGCAAAATCAAAGAAAACCACCTAATGTATGTGGAGCATTAAAAAAATGGGCCATCACAATAAATTAAATCAAAACCCAATAGTTTGATACATGGTAAATTTTATAGCATGGAAAGTTTACTTTATAAATACAGATGATGATATGAGCCCTAAAACTGAAATGGTGGCCTTCACTATTATCTCCTTGAAAACCAAGTATAACTTTTGCCAAGGTTTACATAATTAGTTCACTACCAATGTTGATCAAATCAAATAGGACAAACATGATTTTTTATGTTTATTTATTCATATTCTTAGTAATATATTTTACAAATACACTCCTTGGGGTAGATGGTCAAGTTTAGTGAGCTCAAGATAAATCCATAGGATAAAAAATCAAAACATATATGGATATCATTAGGCCAAAAGACCAAGTTTCATTTTTACTATGATGGGAGAGAACTTAAGAAACAAAATCAATATTAGAGGTCACATTTATAGAGAGGTTTTTAATAAACACACCAATGAATCATTATTCACTATTAACACTGACTTCACATATATCTGCCCATTTGAGCTAGACACAAATATCATATCTCCACTTTCAATACAAGGTCTTATATTACCAAGTTGATCAAGTCATTACCATTATCAGGTCATTCTCGAAAGTCTTTAGGAAGCCATCACCACTAAATATCAATGCCATAATATAATAAATTATAGTATAAATGTAGACCCAATCACAAGGCATCATTAACATAGAATAAGAAAAAGAGGCCACAAAATAACCTAACCTACCAAATTAAAATATTTGAAGTCTAGGAATCCCCATGTCACCATTCAAATTTATTGTGCGATCTTTAAAAATAGGATAAGTTATTTTTTATAAAAAATGCTAAAAAATCAATTTTCACTTTTGGTAGTAGATTACGAATTGTAAAATTGTATAGGTTTGAATAAGTGACAAGTGTGTGATGTATAATATTTTGTATACAATTTGACTTATTATTGAATACCAAAATATTTTAGAAAATGAAAATAATCCTTTGAACTAGAAGTGAAATGTTGAGGATGAAAATTGATAGAGCTTCCTCATATCTCTCTATATATTTTTATTATAAATAATGAATAGTTTTAATCTTTGAAAGATAATGATATAGAGATCATTTGATGATTTTATTGAATGTTTTATGCATTTTCTATGTGCATAAGTTCTCCTTATTTTGTAATAATATACATGTTGAATACAATGAACATGTATGATTTTGGCCAATGAATTATGTTTAAGCGAGTATACATTAAATAATAATTAATATAGTAGCCTTATTCCCATCTAAATATTCTAAACCTATACCAAAATTTCACAAAACCAAAAATTGGCATATTTTGATGGGTATTTCTAGGAACCTTTTATAACAATGGGGTGGTGAGCATAGAATTCAAAATATGTCAATATGTTTACCCAATCAAATATATTTTTATGACTATTTGGATGAAATAATAAGGAATTTCTTAGAAGAATCTATATGAATTTTCTATACAAAATAATTCATAACTAAACACATTCATGGAAAAATTTGTGATATATTTTGGTGTGAGTTACACAAATTGATAGTTGATTGGTTTTAAAGGATTTATTATTATTAATTTAGGCCTAGATAAATAGATCACTTTGTCAAGATTGAATAAAATCTATAAAAACTATTAAACTTGGATATCAATTAGACATGTGATACATCACTAGCTAAAAACCATAATTGATGGACACGTCAGTATATTCTATGTGTAAGGGTAAATTTTATTTGTAGTTGTGTGATATTTATTTTTAGAGTAATAAAAGGAAAATTATTATAGATAATACTTATACTACTCAAAATTCTGGTTTTGTAGAAGGCCATGGTGCCAATCCCAGTTAATATGGAGTAGTTCTCTAGGGGAACTTTAGGGATGCCGACTGAAAAGAGCGATTTAGTAAAACTTAAGGACCTATAACATAGACCTATAAGATGGACGATGAATATATTTATAAGGATAAAACAATACTTAAACCTTATAGAGAACTATGACAACAAAATATATGGAATAAACAAGGTGGTATTAAAGAAAATGGGACAAAAGTGACTAGGAATAAGATTAGAATAGATATAATGAAGACTAAAGGAGGAGTTATAAATATAATTAAATCTAGAGAATTTGAAGGAAATAGAGGTGCCAAAGAGATTATATAGATAGTGGAGTCTATCTATGATATATGGATATACCTAGAGAAATATATAGGCCAACATGATGAAGGATAAGCTGAATAGGGGTGAGTAGAATAGATAGATAGTATAAATCAATTAGTGACTCAGAGACTATTTGATTGTGAAACATAGTAATTCAAAAAATTCATGATAAATCATAAGGTTATGTCATATTTAGTATTGATATGGGAAGTTACCCCAATTCAGGTTCATTCATTTCTAAAGGGCACATCTGTTGTGCATAATTTATGATTTGAAAGAAAAATGTTAGAAAACCAAAAATTTAATAAGTGGTTTGATAAAATTTTGATGAAAATTTTGAAAGTTAAGTTTAGAAACTAATAAGTTACTTAGATAAAAAATTAACAGTACTCCAAGTATATTTGTAGTGAATTTGTAGACACTCATTAAAATAATTACTAAACAACCAGTTGGATCAGGCTCAAGAATAAGAAACCTAGCTCTGAGTGCAGGATTTTTTTAAACTTTAACACCATATAATGGGTGTTATAACATTAAACATTATTTTTTGACCTAAGAGAATAAATGGAATGTTAAATGTGTCACCTATTATGATTTCAAAAAGTGAAAGTTCATAGGATCTTTGAGGAGCAAAGATCTAGAATTTGAATTCAAAATTAGTCCAACATAAATGTCCTTGAAAGATGTATAAAATAAATTGATTAGAGAGTTTAATACATAGAAATGTGCAATCCAAACTATTCAATACATGAATGAGATTCTCCATCAATTACAAAAATTAGTTTTCAATTACAATCATAGGTTCTTAAATGTCATGAATCAAGTAAATTTCTAGTTTTGATACACATATAATGTCTCTTGGTTCATGAAAGGCCTACAACCTAGGATCAGGTTTTTCATTGCACAAACTCAATTTTTTAATAAATTTTATGTTTGATTATCTATTATTCAGGTTGAAAAGAAATAATATTATCAATATTTCTCTCTTATATAAAAATAGATGCCAAAGTAGATGTTGTCTCAAAAAATAGGGAATAATTTCATGAAAACAAAATACCTAGACTAGTTATATGGTGTATTGAGTACAAAAAAGAGGAACATCATAATAAATAATACCCTAAGATAAAGTCATAATTCTAAAAATAAATCATGTCATAAGGCATCCCACTAAAAATTCCATGTACTAAAATAATACCTATAAAAAACCTAAGAGCATGTACTATATATATTTTTAAAATTAGATAGCCATGATAAGAGAAACATTATAATAAAAAATGCCCTAAGATAAAGTCATAATTCTAAAAAAAAATCATATAGTAAGGCATCCCACTAAAAAATGTCATCTACTAAAATAATACCTACAATAACCTAAGAGTATGTACTATATTTTTTTTTAAATCACATAACCATGATGAGAATAATTATTGATCCCTTTAGGAGTTAAAGGTATACATCACCCAAAATGACTTTGAAGTAGTTGTGCACCAAGTGTTATTTACAAAACTAGGATTACTAAGTCTATAGGTTAGAATGGCACCCATAATGTAGTCCAATCCTAGATGGATACCTCAATAATCATAGCATCAACCTATAATAATAGAAAGTTAGACATCGTAGTGTCCTCAATACTAAGTAGGATGGATAACTCAGTTTCCACAAAACTATCAGAGTTTGGAATCCTATGTCACCTCAACAATAATTAGGATGGGTTCCATATTCACTATATAGATAGTATGGGGGCCATTATGACCAACAACAAGGGTGAGGTTCACCACAAAGTTAGGGTAGATATATAAGAGACTACCAAGGTAGATAACATTAAGGAAAAAAGAATTGATTACAAAAGGATAAACAAGCTATACAAATTATAATATTTTATATGTGTGGTGAATATAATCATATTGCATTAAATTATCCCTACAATCCTAGAAGTAGATTTACTACATTTATTTCATAATTACTATGTAACATAATATGAAATATTATCCTATACCATAAAAGTAAAGAAAGGAAAAAACCAATGTGAAATCTTAACATGTTTAAATCTCATCCCAAAGATCCATTGTTTATTCAATTTTTCACCATGAATTGATATAAATATCAAGTAAAACCACCTCATAAATGCCCTAATAAAATATGATCACCAAGGTTTGGTAGGATAGATACATATATCTTGTAATATAAAGAGTCCTAATGCCATAAGTAGCTCAATTATTCTAGAAAATACAAATTAAAAATTATTTGGAAGGAGATTCTACCATAATCAATACAAAGACGTATGGAAAAAATCATCTTAATAAAATAAGGATTAGTTATATCTATAATAGATCTATTTAAGTTTGTAATTACTCTGCATAATAAATATATATCATAGGATATTACAAATTTATTACATAACTTGTTGGGTTATGAAAAATGGGACAATAGATAACTAACAAGGTAGTTTCGTATGTGAAAAATAATATCCCTAGGATGTTGATTCCAAAATTTACATATAACTCATAGGCTCAAAATTCCACAATGCAATTTTTGATCTTGTAATCACGGTGAATATTATTCCTAATTCTACATGAGAGGCCATTGAAATACATGCTCTCGATTACAACCATGTTATATTTAGTCTTATATATTATGGGTACGCTAAATCTATTGGGATATTGGAGGATGTGGATATCAAGTTATATAATCTAAGTATACAAGGAGACTTCAAAGTTATTGATATTAAAATGGATGAAATGCAATACCCTGTATTAATTGGAAAAAAATGGGCATATATATGAAGGTTAAATGACTATCAATATAGTAGATAATCAAATGGGGATACATCAATGGTATAACATAATTCTCATACTAGTAAACAAGGATAAAATCAACCCTTACATAATTCCCAAGGAGCTTGTATTTCCATATTCCTATATAGGGGATAATTGGTTTAAAACTAGCCCATAACCAAATTGGTAGGATTAGTGAAGCACAAAGTTCATTAATTTTTCATAATGTGCTCAACAATTTCCATAGATGTAAAAAATGGAAGAGTTATCAAATGAACATGTTAAGTCAATGTAATAAGTCCCACAATTCCATATGGAAGAATAAAAGTATAAGTCTGTGTGATCTCCAAAAAGTTTAGAAGTGGATATTTTATATAAAGTGACTCTTATAAATATGGATTTAATATAACCCACTCATGAAGGCATTTTCCCATGGGAATATGTGTCTTTTGTAATTGGTGACTCATATTCACATATGATAAATTATTCATGTGTATACCATGAGATAAGGCCCTTGATAATGGTTTATGTTATTGTGAGATAATTGCCTCAATACTTAACAGCTAAAGACTTGGCATAATTTATATTTAGGATGAAAAAACACATAATGAACATATATCAAATATTAATTACACTAAATTATGTTATAAAAGGTATTATTAGGACATGGTTATGATATCATTAATCATATTGACTACATTAGGAAGGGTCCTGTAAAATATGTGATATTGATTTTAGGTGCTCTATATGATGTCAAAATAATAACCATTTTTTTGAGAAGGATAGTGTTTTGAGTTTCATATCCATATGTTTGTGTATATATGCTTGTTATAGGGTGTATAACTAAACATCGGGTGCATTTATTCTAACATATGTTAGTACCTTTGTGAAGTGCATGGTATATACATGAAGAGAGCAGATGTGAATGAAGAAATTAGTGACAATGTTCAACAATATTTTAGATATTTTTTTTTTGTTTTGATATGAGAACCCCATGGTATATAAATCCCTTAAAATGTGATTTTTTTATGTCATGAACTCAAAGAGAACATAATCATTGTGTAGAATCAAAGTTTGTAAGAAGAATCAACTATGGAACTGGCCATAAGATTTTTCTAAAATTAGAATGAGAAAGAAGCGTTTCAGTTAAAATATTATAACATGATTTTGGATAGTTTATAGGAAGCAAGATATATTGAAAAAAAATATGAATTAAATATAAAGGATTTTTTGATTTATATCATGACATAGAGTAGCCTAAAACTAATACATAGAAGAAAAAGAGGATGCATAGTTGAAAAAAATATATATTAAAGAGTAGGAAGGAGAGAGCAAGTTGATAGACTCCCTTCTAAATGGGTCTAAAAAAATATATCAAGAGCCAATTAAGAATGTAATTGAAAATATTAGTATAGATTTGATGCCAAAACTGTCAACCATTTTAGACTACTAGATATAGTTTCATATTTCAAAGCCAATACAAGTGTTATGAGATAACGAGGATTTATTCCCCAAAAAAAAATTATAATATAAGGATGTATACCATTATTTATGGGAGAATCAGATTTATTTTGAGTGATCAAGGCCTAAAAATAAGTGTCTAAATATACTAAACCCAAATACGAAGTTGAAAGTGAAGGTATAGATTGATCAGATGCAAGAAGTATAAATTATATATGTAGTTAAAAAAATAGATTTCGTAATTCACTTGGTGTTCCAATCCAATAATTCTAAATAAATCAGAGTCTATGGTGAATACATTGAATTAAATGATTCATGTGTAAAAGATCCTTTTCCAATTCCATTAATATATGATGTTTTGGAGTTGGCCACACGACAAGAATTCTATTCATTCATACTTAGTTTTAGTGGATATTATAAATTCCATATCATATCATAATATCATATGAATACCACATTTATGAGAGATTGGGGATAATTTGCATACAAGATAATGTTTTCTAGCCTCAAAAATTCTCATACTATATTTTTTAGGGTTATTGTCATAGAATTTAATAACTTCATACAAGACTTTTTATAGGTCTACCTAGATGATTGGGATATGTTCTCTTTATTAAAATACCATATTTAGAAGCTTTGAATAATGTTTGAAAGGTTTATATCTCTTTGTATTGCACTGAATCTAAATAAATGTTTGTTCTTTACACCCTTTGGGGTTATCTTAGGATATGTGGTTTTCAGTGATTAAATACTTGTGGATCAAGAAAAAATCATTTTAATTTTGAAATTGAAACCTTTAAATTATTATTATATGTGATAATTATTAGGTCATAGTGGTTATTATTACAATTTTATACTAGTATATGTTATGTTATAATCACCATTGGATAAATTATTACATAAGGATATAAAATTTGACTAGACTATTGAAGTTTAGTTGGCTTTCATTGATATAAATTAAAGATTAGTTCAAACCTAATATTGTTATTCCTTTATTATAATAAACAATTTTATTTATATGTGGATGTATATATTATTTTATTGGATACAATGCTTGATTAACCAAGAGAGGGAGGCCTTGATCATTTTATCCACTTCTCAAGTTGTAATCTTTTAGTACTAGAAAATAATTACACTACCATGGAATAGGAAGCTCTCACTATGGTGCTTGCATTCAAAAAATTCAAGAATTATCTATAGGCTAAACCATTTTATTTATTCACATATCATCAAGCACTATGATATTTGGTGAGTAATCATATGCTAGGAGGTTGAATATCCAAGCGGTTGATATTATTCTAGGAATTTTAATTCAAGATCCATGTGAATATGGGTAGATAAAATGTGGGACCTGATAATATAAATCAAATAAACAATTATTAATTAAAAAAATATTTACAAGATGATTCACCTTATTCTCACTTAGTTAGAGTTTATGTGATTCTAGAAAACATGGAAGACATAGAAAATTTCTACAATAGGGTGTTTTCCCTATGAACTATGGAGAAAAGGATAAAAATTATCTAGTCACAAAAATAATATTATTCATAATTATTAATGTATTTTATTGTCACTTGGATTTGGACCCTCTGAGGAGATGTCTTATCTCTCCTCATCTAAGTGGCACAATTGAGACACCTCTAGGTTGTGGGTATCCTAAGAATGAGGTGAATATCTAGACAAGGCTAGCTCCATTGGTGTACCACTTTAAATCACTAATACACCTACGATTGAAAGGAAAATGGATATAAAAAAATAATTAAACTATCTTAAAGGTGGTGATACACCAAAATAAGTGATAAATACCAACTAGATGCATGCCACACATGAGACCAAGAGACTAACTAGGCATGCACTTTTCTAATCTGAATCTTCTCACATCAGTATTTCATTATGAGGTTGTCATGAATGTTTAGGATAGGATTAATAGACAAGAGGAATATAATGGAACTATTGAATAAAATAACTCACTTAACCTTGATACTTCATTGAACACTTCACATGACCTGCAAGAAGATTTTAAGCTATAAATAGGTGAGAGAATGAGATAACAATGTTGAGCAAACAATAGTCATCACTAAGAAAGATAAATAATTAAAGTGAAAACACTATGAATATTCATATAACAGGTAAAAATAAATATTCTTTATTTATCCATGGTATGTCAACTAGTAGGGCTTCACCATACTTAGGTGGAACATGCTTACAATAGCAAAAATGGCTAGTTCTTATACAACTTGAGAGAGAAAAGAGAAAAAAGAATTCCAAAGGTCACAAGGACACTTGTCATGATGATAGGAGAAGTTAAATGTGTAAAATAATTAATGAGGAGACAAACCATGCAAGGTTTGATAAGAAATATGTCTCTCAAAACTATGCAACTCATGAAATGTGGCATGGGAGTTCTCATTATGTACAAGAAAATTGCCTTCATCATTCACCCCTGTTAGAGCATCCCAAAACTAACTAGGGATAGATATAATTATTTTAATTATATGGAGGTGTTTTATACATGATCTTTCATATATTGGCTACATTTTTAATCATCTATATTCCTCTGAAAGTTAGCCATCACTGCTTATAGTCCAAAAAACTCCTCTTTCACACACCTTGCACACTTAACTTCTAAAATGGATTTATTTTCTGATGAAAATCCATAAAATTGGGTTAATTACATTATTAAAGATCATCCATGGGCTTAGAGTCATTAGGCATACCTTAAAATCAACTTACTTGATGTTTTTCACCCTTTGCACTACTATGTTCACTATGCCAACTTTGATTGGCTGAGATGAAAGGTCCTATTGAGGAACCTTAGAGTTTTTATAGAGAAATAAATTTTCATGGGTATTTATATTAAGTCTCAATATTCCCTCCCATGTTATTGGTATCTTCATACTCCTTATAGAACCTATATAACACATAAAACTATAAAAAGAAAACCCTATTTTGTACCCCATTAAAAAAAAATTGTATAGTCCAAAAGGATAGGGAGCATAATGAATATTAATATACAACTTCCATTCAATTTCATTGGAAAACTATTCAATTTAGGTTCACTAACTGATCCATCTTGTCAAAACAGTCACTAGTAAGGGTTTGCAGGGGTTTTAGGTCCTTTAAGCTCTTAAGCTTCATTCATAAAGATGGAATGTTGATGTTTCTAAAAAAATAAATAATATCAATGTATACGACCCCTATCAACTTATCCAAACTTATTTTATCTCCATACACAACCTCAGAGAAGATGTGAACATCTAAAGTTGCCTTATTGAGCTTGTTTTCTTATTTGCATAGGCATAATGTTGTCCTTGAGCAAAAATTGACTCTAATTATGTATTTTATACATTTCAAAATATTTAACACATCTATAATAACCATAAAAATAATTTATAATCCATTATAATTCTCACCTCATGTTATAATTGAAGTTGACTTTTTATTTGGATTCTAGCCTAACTGTGCCTAACAAGCCTATTTGCGTACTTGAGGGTTTAGAGAACCTTATTGAATTTCATCATTATATGATATATTTTTCATATTTTATTGGTTTTTTTTCCAACTCCAAACACATATTTTAAATGTATAAAAATATCTTATCTCATCCCCTTCTCTCCTTTTCTTAAAGACTGCAAGATTTATGCACAAAGGGAGTGCCCTCTGTTTGAGACAAAATAGAGGGCACTTCCCATTTTTATCTAGACAAAAAATAATATTATATGGTATTATCAAATCCATAAATATTATATATAAAAAAAATTGGCATTTTATCAAGTCATTATACCCCCTAAATGCATTAAAACTTAAGATGAACTTGTTAGGAAAATATTGTGTGCGGGGTTAGCACTCTAGACTATGTATTGCATCATTGGGGCATTTTATTTGATTTTTACCCACCATGAGGGTATACAAAGGTATTATTACCTATATTTAATCCTATTTTCATCATTTATATCATACTCCTTCCATCAACTCTATTTTATTCACATCTTGTTTTGATTAGCCTAGATTGAGGTCATATGACTGTGACTATATTTTGTTCCAAAATAGGGACCACCTGTAGATAGTCCTATATAGTTTAGGCTTTATAAATCATGACTAAAACATTATTAAATATTTATTAAATCAACCTTCATCCACATGTATCATTAAATTCATGTCATCCTCAAGAAACACAATCACTTATCCTACTGCTATGTCACAGTCAATTATAGTTTACTGTGTCGGGAGTATTATAGGTGAAACTTGTATGGTCTAGGCCTTGTTTGCATGTGTGTTGTATTCATTGAATTTATCTACACCATATTATAGCTACACTTGTTTATTTTTTTTATGGAATGAGGTACATCATCAAGTTTGTCTATCTCAATCTTCGTGATAACCCTACAACTAGCTTGTAGGTATACATTTATGATGAAAAGGAGACCTGTAGGTTATGTTGTGGGGTCATATCCTACATATTGAATTATATGGATAAACCTCATACATAATTAGGATATTTTTCACCATTTAATAACACCTACCATGAATACATTCTTATACACTCTCACCTTGGGAAGCAATCTCACTTGGTCATCCAAACCCTAGAGATCAAAATGGAAGATTTTAGTGTTCAAATGGTAACTTTGAGGCCCCCAACAATCAATTTACACTAATAATATACATTAAAAAATTTATATTGATCTTCTCCTATGTATATTATATAATTTTTGATCATTTATATTCCTCAAAACCCTTATAAACCTGATCATATGACATCCACAAAATGGCCAAGTACTCTATTTTCACATTTTAGGGATAATATCCCAAAACTCAGGAACTTCACCCTTGATCAAGGTTTTCACTCTCATTTATCAACATAACAATTAAATAATGAATTTCATAATATAAAAAACATATTAGGACTCCAAATAAGGTTTCACCATGTCAAAATCCTCCATTTAGAAGTCTGAGTCCTCTGTTAATGCCACCTGTAAGTGGAGATTGTCATATATAGGTAGTAAATATGAGTTTAGGAAGTGGACATGAGGTGTATACCTTCAATTTATTATTATACCTTATAAAACATTTAAAACACAACTCCTTCCTCATGAAAGACATGAATTAATGTCCAAAACTCCATTTTGGTATTCTTACTCTCCTGTAGGTGCTAATGGAACTGTAGATAGGATAGTGGGTAGAAACATTAATCATATGCATGGTCTATGAACATTAAAACATATTTTCAATTGCTTAAAATTTTAAAATTTATATCTTAAAACTTATGAATACTTATATAAATTCAATATAGATTCATTTTAACATGACACTCTCTCTCCATGGCACCTATAGGTGCATATCTATGGTGATTATGTGTAAATGTTATACATGATTGCAATAGTTTCTTCTTCTTTGTGTAATTTGGGGAAACTATGTTACTTTTGTATGTCTCAATGATATGTATCATAATTTTAAAACTCTCTATGACTCCATGTATGTGTCTCGTATCCTTGCACACCTCATATAACTGATTGTGTATGGTAGTCATATAACAAACTAACTATATGGTAGTTATGACTGCAAACTATTTAAATGTTACTTTATATAATCAAATTGAAATTTGAGTACCAATATAACATTTATAATACTATAATTAATCTATCACAACCCCTTGAATTCACTACCTAATCATGAATGTTATTCAGATAGTAAAATTCTACCTATAACATAGAAAAGTTCCTTTTCTTGTAACTTGAGATATTTGGCTTATCAAAACACATTAAAAAATGAAACCAAGCATGGATAACATGATAGGAGATATTAAAAATGATATGTAATAAATATCATCAATTGGATTGTATGGACCTACCTAAATAAGAGAAAAACCTATAGGGTGTAGGAAATAGTGAGCAAAAAAAATAGTCAACTTATTAGGGATGATTCATAAAGTACAGTTGACCAATCCTTGAAAAATTATTATGGAAATTAATCTCTCTAATTTAAATTTCACCTCTCAAATTAATTTGACTTGGAAGTTCTCCAACTGACTATACTAAGCATAAACTTGCTGACTAGTTCTGTGTCTAGAAGGGTGAAGGAGTAGAATGGTTTTGAAACTTTTTAAGAATTTAGAAAGCATGTCAAGTGTTGAGATGATTTTGAGGAAGATTAAGAGACATTACATGATATTATCTCATATTTCACATTCCCTTATGAGCCGTACAAGTGCCAAACTCCTCCTTTTTAGTTGGTTTCTTGATTTTTAGTTAGATAACTTACAAATTTCAAATGGGACTAATATTCTTGATAGGTAATACGACCTATTGGACATTTTAAATGAAAGTAGGACACTTGGACATCTTAAAAACCATGCCACTTACATTTATGACCCCTAAAATCCTATTAAGTCAGTCAAAATGGCATATAGGCTAATATGACATGAAATGACATCAAAAGACTTATAATACACCATATGACATAATAATAGACCCCTTAAAACACCTAAAGATCAATTTTTTACCTATAATGGTCCTATTTTGAACTATAGGTTCAAATTTGGTCAACAAAATGGAGACTCATAAGGGTAGTATGCATAATATGCTAAAGATCAGTAGCCTTATCCTATTTATTGGGTTATGGAAGTCATCTAAATTCTGAAACAAAATGGAAGACCTAACACTTGATAACAAGGTTTTGACCAAGACAAGATAACTAATTACGTCAAACACACAAAATAGAGGACACACATAAAGTAAAGCAAACACACTAACAAGACACACACATGTGTTCCAAACACTTAGGGAAAATGGAAAAAAAATAACTATACACAACTAGAAATTAAGCATAATTCCTTTTTAGGATCAAAATTAAATTTCCTTAATTTTATTCTTTATGATATGAATCATAGTTCTAAGCATGTTGCTCCTTGTATTAGATGCTTGTTATATCAAACCTATTCATTGGCACTTCACTTGATCTTCTCTCAAGTAGATCATCCTTAAACATGTCTCCAATGTAAATGTATTTCTCTTTAATTTGTACACATACCTCATACTTCTACCCACTCTTCATGTCATGATCAACTTGTATCTTCTTGGAAGGCATGAATTCAAGAGGAGTAGTTTCTTGTTCCTTAAAAGATTGAGGCCAATAGGAGATTTTTATATCCTTCAAAAGTTGATATGTTTCTCCCAATTGGTTGAGAGTATGATAACCAATTTTGATTATTTCAAAAATATCATCATGGGATGCATATTCCTCTTGAAAAAACAAATATAAAAATTTGCTTCTTCTTTGGAAACCCACTTGAGAGTTAAGGTTGCCCTCTTCATTTTGACTATATCATAGCCTCCTTAAAGAGGAGTATAACCTACTCCAATGATTTCAAACAAGTCATCCCAAGGCTTATTAGACACTTTTTATTACCCATATATGATACCTTGGATATTGATGTAAGAACCAATGATGAATTCCTCTTCTTTGCACAAGGAAGACATTATTCAATATCAACACAATCAAAAGATTCACCACAAGAAATCACCTCTTCTTTAGAATTTAGATCCTCTTTGTATTTCAAATATTATAACCTGCCTTTTCTCCTCAAGAACTAAAAGATCCTCAATTTCTTTATCCTTCTTGGTGATGCCAATGTTAGGCATTTTGTAATCAGGTGACCTACCCTAATGAGGTTGCTAAGGAGCTATGTTTTTTTCAAGCAAGAGTTATAAATTCTTATCAACAAATTATCCTCTTTAGGCTCACACACCATAGGTCCATCAATTCAAAGGGTGATAGGTTGAGGATAAGATTAACTAGTTGGTGGAGTTGTAACATAGAACTCAACATAAGATTGAGAATGAATTATAAGGAATCTGTTTGGGAGTTCTTAAGGGGAGGCAAAACTTGGGATAAAATAGCTTGGCTTTATTCTCTACATTTTAGAATCACTTCATTAACATATTATTCTAATTGATCACTCTCTTGATGAAGGTTATATGGGGTGTGTTTAGGCATAGGATCTTCTCTTTGCTCTAAACCTTCTATCACACCTTGACTCAATAATTTCATTCTTGACTCTAACTCTTCAATTTTATTGGATAGGTTCTATTGTAAAAGTATCTCTTGATGTTTATATGGATCTTCATGAGGATAAGTAGTACAAGATGGATGATATGGAAAACAAGAGGTCTCTTGAGGAAGGGTGGGAAGGGCTGCATAGGATCAAACTCTTTCTCAACTTCACACTCTTTATCTAGGCCTTTATCCATTTTATTTTCTCATGATTCCAATACCTTATTCTATCTTATCATATTAGGATTAGGAGTCTCTTCTTGAGGTAGTGATTCATTTTGAGGAGTGAAGGAAGTGTTCAAGAACCTTGGGATCTCCTTAGGCTTGGATTCTCCACCTTGTCTTCAACTTGGGATTTCATATCTATAAGTCTCTTCTTGAGGTGTGGATGTAATGGGAGAGGGAAATGAGGTATTATATTCCACTTCCCTTATTGATAATATGGATTAATTCATCTACGTATTTTCTAACTCAATTTTCCTATCAAGGTTTGCTTTAAAATCCAAGTTTATCTTCTTTCCAACTCTCTCTTCTAATTGATTAGAAAAAATATGACTTTGATAAGCTTGATTAGGTTAATGAATAGGATTCACATAGAACTCATATAAATCTTGTGGAGGTGGATATGAGGTTTGATATATTTTGTGAGGCTATTCCTCATAAATTATTATCTTATCTTCTAAGGATGAAACTAGGCCACTCACATATAGCATCTCACTTGTGAGACGTTGCGAATTTTCTCTCTCAATAGGTGCCACTCTCTTTTAACTAGCTCTAATTCATATCTCACATTATGAATGAGATTACTAGGAACATCTTGCATATATCCCCTTTATGTGTCAAGTTATATCATGTACCTCTCATATCCCAAGAGAGTTTGCTTGAAATTTTAAATGGATTGATTTTAGAAGTGACTAGGTTAACTAAGAGGATCAAGATATTGAGAAGGTAGGTTATAAGATTGATACAACTCATGACAAGGTTGATAATGGTCATATTGAAGCTAGTAAGGATCATAACAAGGCTAAAAAGAATCATACAATGGCTTATAGGGAATGCCATAAGATTGAGATATCTCATCAACTTATGTAAAATAATACTCAACACCAAAACTAGCCATGTAACTTCATTGGGAAGTAAGAACACAAAAAAAAATTACCAACAATATTTAAAAAAAAAACCTAGGATACTTAACCAGTTGATGTAACTTCAAAGTTTCCATTGATGTTTGGATAAATGCCTCCAAAGGCTAATGTGTTGAAAGACAACACCAAAAAAAATTTAAATTCTTGGAAAATGAGTCCCACTGAGCATGCCAAAAACTATTGTCACTTGGATTTTCACCCTTTGAGAAGATGTCTTTATTCTCCTCATCCAAGTGGCACAATTGAAAAACCTCTAAGTTATGGTAGCCTAAGAATGAGGTAGATCTCTTGATAGGGATAGTTCCCTTGATGTACCACTTTAGATCACTACTACACCTATGATTTCAAGGAAAAGGGAGAGAAAAATTAAATTAAACTATCCTAAATAAGGTGATACATCAAAATAAGTGATAACTATGAACCAATTGCATGTCACATATGAGACCAAGAGACTAACTAGGCATACACTTTTCTAACGTGAATCTTCTCACATTAGTATTTCATTATGAGGTTGTGATGAATGTTTAGGATATGAGGACTAGAAAAGAGGCCTATAATTTCACTATTTAATATAATAACTCACATAACCTTGACACTTCATAGAACACTTCACATGACCTACAAGAAGAAGCTTTCAAGCAACAAATAGGTGAGATAATGAGACAATAATGCTAAGTAAACAATAGTCATCACTAATAAAAATCAATAATTCAAGTGAAAACACTATTAACAATCATAGAAGAGGTAAAAATTAGTAGTCTTTATTGATCCATGGTATGCAAATAAGCAGGGCTTCACCATACTCAGGTAGAGCATGCTTACAATAGCCAAAATGGCTAGTTCTTATAGAACTTGAGAGAGAAGAGAAGAAAGAATTCCAAAGGTCATAAGGAAAATTTTATTGTAGAGAGGAGCTACATGTGAAAAATTATGAATTAGGATACATACCATGAAAGGTCTCAAAGGACACATGGCTCTCCAAACTATGTAACTCATGAAATGCGGTGGAGTTCTCATTCTACATAAGAAAATTATTATCATCATTTACCCCTATGGGCACATCAAAAAATTTAATATGGATAGATATAATTATTTTAATTATAGTTAGGTGTTTTAGACATGCTCTTCCATGCATTGGTTTCATTCTTAATCATTTGGATTGCTCTGAAAGTGAGCCATTAGTGCCTACAGTCAAACAAACTCCTCTTTCACACACCTTGCACACTTGGCTTCCAAACTGGATTTATTTTCACATTAAAATTTGTAAAATGGGGTGAATGACATGTTTTAATACCATACATGGCCTTAGAGTCATTAGTCACACCTTAAAATAAACATACTTAAATTTTTTCACCCTTCTTACTACCATGTTCAATATACCATCTTTGACTGGATGAGATGAAAACTCATGTTGAGGTACCTATGAGTTTTTTTAAATAAATAAATTGTCATCAGTAGTTATATTAAGTCTCAATATTCCATTTTATGTGATTGTATCTCTAGAATCCTAAAACATATAAAACACACAAAACTATAAAAAAAAAATACACTATTTTTTACTCCATCCATATAATTTTGTATAGTCCAAAAGGATGGGGAGTATCCCTGAATATTACTCTACAATTTCCATCCACTTTAATGTGAAAAATATTCAATTTATATGTAATAACTTCTCCATGTTATCAAACTAGTCACTAGCAAGGGTTTGCAATGGTTTTAGGTCCTTTAAGCACTTAAGCTTCATTCATAAAGATGGAATGTTGAAGGTTCAAAAAAATTCCATAATATCAATCTATAATACCCCTATAAATTTATCCAAACTTTATTTTATCTCCATTCACAACCTCAAGAGAAGATGTGAACATCTAAAGTTGCCTTATCGAGCTTATTTTCTTATTTGCAAAGGCATAATGTTGTCTTTAAGGTAATAGTGCCTGCCTTATGAATTTTATTCATTTAAAAATATTTAAAGCATATTTAATGACCCTAAAAACATGATCCAATACATTATAATTTTCACCTCATGTTATAAATTAATTTTACTTTTCATTTGGATTCTAGGACTAACCATGCCTAATGGCCTTGTTTGCATACTTGAGGATTTAGAGAAACCTATTGAGTTTCATCCTTCTATGAGATGTTTTTCATTTTTTCCTAGGTGTTTTTCAACTCCACACATCTCTTTTCAAGGTTTTATCATCTCTTATCCCATCCACTTGTCTCTTTTTCTTAAATACTATTGGATTTATGCACAAAGGGAGTACCCTCTATCTGAGACAAAATATAGGGCCCTTCCCCTATTTGTCTAAAATAAAAAATATTTTATAGGATTATATAATCCATAATTTTTATTATTTTTTTTAAATATACCTTTTATCAGGTCATTATACCCCCCAAATTCATTAAAACTTAAGACAGACTTGTTAGAAAAATAATGTGTGCGAGGTTAGCACTCTAGACTATGTATTGCATCATTAGGGTATTTTTTCTAATTTTTACCCACTATGAGAGTATCCAAATGTTTTATTCCATAAACATAAGAATATTTTCATCATTAATATCATACTCCTTCCCTCAAATATATTTTATTCACATCTTATTTTGATTAGCCTAGACTGAGGCCATATGATTATGACTGTGTTTTGTTCCAAAATAGGGACACACCTTTAGGTAGTCCTATATAGTTTAGGATTTATAAATCACCACTTAAACATTATTAAATATTTATTACATCACCCATCATCCATATATATCATTAAATTCATGTCATCATTAAGAAACACAATCACTTATCCTACTGCTATGTCATAGTCAATTGTAGTTGACTGTGTAGGGAGTCTTTTAGGTGAAACTTGTATGGTCTAAGCATTATTTACATGTGTGATGTCTTAATTGAAGTTATATACACCATAATATAGATAAAATTGTTCATTTTATTCCTATAATTAGGTTCATCCTCAAGGTTATCTACATCAATCTTCATGATAACCCTACACCCAGCCTATAGGTATACATTTGTGATGAAAAGGAGACTGCAGGTTGTGTTGTGGGGTCATATCCTACATATTGAATTTTTTGTACAAACATTGGACTTAATTAGTATATTTTTCACCATTTAATACCATATACCATGAATACATTATTATACACTATCACCTTGGGAAGTAATGTCACTTAGTCATCCAAATCCTGTAGATGAAAATGGAAGATTTTAATGTTCAAATGCAACATTGAGGCCCCCAAAAATTAATTTCCACTAATAATATACCTTCAAAAAGTTTTATGGATATTATCCTATGTGGAGGATATAAGTTTTGATAATTTATATGCCTTAAATCCTTTAGAAACCTGATCATATGACATCCACAAAATTACTAGGTGCTCTATTTTCACATTTTAGGGATAATGTCCTAGAACTTAGTAACTTTACCCTTGATCAAGGTTTTCAATCCCATTTATCAAATAAACACTTCAATCATGACTACCATAATCTACATAACATATTAAGACTCCAAATAAGGTTTCACCATGCCAAAATACTCCATTGAGAGTTCTCAATCACCTGCTAATGCCACCTATAGGTGGACATTGTCATATACAAGTAGTAAATATGAGTCTAGGTAGTGGAAATGAGGTGTATCCATTAAATTTATTCTTATACATTTTAAAAATTTAAAAATACAACTCCTTCCTCATGAAATACCTAAAGCAAGGTCCAAAACTCCCTTTTGGTATTCTTACTCTCATATAGGTGCTAACGGAGTTGTAGACAAGATAGTGGGTAGAAACATGAATACTATACATGGTGTATTAACCTTAAACCATATTCACACTTACTGTAAATGTTAAAATTGATCCCTTACAACTTATATATACTTATATCAATTCAATATAGCTCCATTTTAACATGACACTCTCTCTCCATGGCACCTATAAGTGCATATATATGGTGACTATGTGTAAATGTTGTACATGATTACAATATTTCCTTCTTATGAAATTTGGGGAAAATAAATTAATTTTATATTTCTCAATGATATGTATTAGCATTTTCAAACTCTCTATGACTCCATGGACATGTCTCAGAGCCTTACATAGCTCGTCTAACTGATTCTATGGTAGTTATGACTACAAACTCTTGAAATGTTGCTTTGGAGAATTACATTGAAATTTTAGGACCAATATAACATTAAAAAAACTATAATTAATCTATCACCACCCCTTGATGTCACTACCAAAGCATGAATATTGTACAGATAGTAGAATCCTACATGTAACATAGAAAAGTGCCTTTTCTTGCAACTTGAGATATTTAGCTTATCCAAACACCTTGAAACGTGAAAAAAATCATGGGGAACATGAGATGAGATATTAAAAACCATATGGAATAAATATTATCAATTATATTGTACAAACCTACCCAAACAAGAGAAAAACCTATAGCGTGCTAGAAATAATTAGTAGAAAAACATAATCAACTTGTTAGGGATGATTCATAAAGCACAATTGACCAATCATTGAAAAATTGTTATGGAAATGAATCTCTCTGAGTATAATTTCACCTACCAAAGGCATTTGACTTATAGGTTCTCTAATTGGTCGTACTAATCACAAACTTGTTGATTGGTTTTATGTGTCTAGAAGGGTGAAGAAGGATTATAATGGTTTTAGACATTTTTAATAATTTACAAAGTATTTCAAGTGTTTATATGAGTCTAAAGAATATGAATATCCATTACCTAATCTTCTCATATGTGTCACATTCCCTTATGGGTCATACAAGTGCCATACTCCTCCTTTTTAGTTGGTTTCTTGATTTTTAGTTAGATAACCTACAAATTTCAGATGGGACTGACATTCTTGATAGGTAATTTGCCCTATTGGATGTTTAAAAGGAAATTAGGACACTTTAACACATTGAAAACTATGCCATTTACATTTATGACCCATAAAAGCCTACTAAGTGAGTCAAAATGACATATAGGCTAATATGACATGAAATGACATCAGAAGACTTATAATACACCCTATGACATAATACTATACCCAAAAAAACACCTAAAGATTCATTATTTTAATATAGGGGTCCTAATTTGATTTATAGGGTCAAAGTTGGTTAACAAATTCCATTATAAGATGGGTAAATATGATGTTCTATAAAGAGTCACTTTGGATCTTGAAAGGCCTTGTTTGCTAGAATAAGAACACCAAAGAATTATAGGAGAGAATTTGGCAAGAGAATATACTATGATAAATATATTACAAAATAGTCTCTAGTTGCTTACTTTAGTTAAAGATTCACATATAGTTTTAGAACATTACAATATATGCCAAAGAGTAGGTAGACTGAATCAAAAGGATGAAATCACTTTAAATCCAATCTTAGTTATGAAAAATTTTGAACAATTAAGAATCAAATTTTTAGGGCCCATTAATCCACCTAGCAAGCACAATAATACTAAATACATAATCAATATTATATATTATTTCATAAAACGGGTGGAACATGATATAATGCCAAGTTGTAGTGAGAAATATGTAGAAAAAACTATTTGAGAATATCATAATAAAGCTTGGGTTTCCTATAATTTAATCAATAATAAAGGAAGACACTTATTGAATAATACCATAACATTACTCACTAAATAATTCATCAAATCACACCATAAAAGCATTTCCTATCATGCTAAGGAAAATGGGTAGGCCGAAGCATCATATAAGGAACCAGAAAAGGTGTTTACTAAGGTATAAAATGTTTAACAAGATGAATGGTAATATCAAATACTTGTGATCCTCTGGGCCTATAGAACCAATTACAAACATGTGACATGATTTACTCCTATTATTTGGTCTACATCATGAAATTGGTGATGCAAATCGAATACATAGTTGCCAGTATATGAGTTACACTAATAATATGATTAGGTGATCATTCACTTCAAGAATTTATTTTGGATTTAAATATAATTTAAGAAAATATAAAAAGTGAAACTTGGAGATATGATATTCATAAAAAGGAATAAAAACATGGCATGATCGCAGTCTATGATCAAAGGAATTTTAATAATATTATAAATTATTGTTATATGAAAATAGATCTAGAAAACACCCTAGTAAATTACACAATCTATGTAAAGATACATATATTATTCATAAGTATCACAACAATGTTACTATTACACTTAGAGACATTCAATGAACCATTATTCTAGGAAAAGTTAAGGGATGTAGGATTAATTTATACTAGAAATAATCTATATAAAATAATAAATAAATGAGTGGGTATTTAGTAACACTATTTTTTTAGGATTTTATTTTATTTATAGATTTTTTGTTTTTTAGGTAATAGTAGTAGATGTGCATAGTTCCATCTTTATATCACAGACATGTAGGGCTTGTATCAAACTCAAAGTTGTAGAACACAAAAAAGAAATAATACAAATCAAAGGAGCACAAATTGGTCAATGGATTAGTCAGATAATTAATTCTAAGAATGAGGTGTTGAATAAATAATATGGTCAAGTGGTACAAAAATGGTAACTATCAAGGTAGTTAATGAAAAATCACTACAAAGATTATAACATTCCTAAATAGATAAATGTGTCAGACCAACTTCATTCACAATAAAATAAATTATTTATAAGATAAATAGTGTCACATCACATAATTGAATGTATTTATATGAAATATTTAATATATAGACCAAAAAGGCAAGGTCACATCACAACAACCATCAAAATTCAAATCAAGACAATAACGACACAAAAAATAGTTCAACAAAGTTAATGAGTGTGTCAAATAAGATAGGTGAATGAAAAGATATATAAGATATGAAAAAGAGGGAAAGAATACATTCAATTATAAGTGAACAATACCCTTATACAATATAAGTTTTAGACATAAAATTGAGTAGATATTTTAAATATTTACATCATAGCATAAAGATCAATGGAAACACATCAAATTCTAGTACCAATGTTTGAATCTTAGAAATAAGATATGGGTGGTAGGATCTCTCTTAGAAAAACCAAATGTCATGATCTTGACCCATTAAATTTCATTAATGCATAAACAACTAAGTGGTTCCTATAACCATAAGTGGATAGTTTAAAATAAAGATCCCTTTCCATACCTAATCATCTAAATGGATTAGACATAGAGTGATTGGTTCAACTCCCCACATTTTGACAACTTAATGGAGTGATGATGATTATTTTGAGACACTTAAAAAAAGGGGTTTTGTATTTTTGAAAATGTCACAATATCTATCAATGCCAACACCATGGCACATGATACCAACTTAGCTACAAGGGTAAAATCATTGGCACCCTACAAAATAAATATTCTTCATATCTACTCTAATATAAGGAGGCATACAAATGATCTTATGTATGTATTACCATATATAAAGTGAATGGCACCTTGGTATGATTGATAATATAGTGTATCATGAATAAGAATTGTTACACCATGAAGAGAGCATGAAAGCCACCAAAGGATTCATTGACATAGCACATCCCATGAACATACTAGGAAAAAACTTCAACTAGACAAAGTTTATTTTAACATAGATGACTACAAGCATAGATAAGTTAGTTATAATAACATCACAATATTTCCAATATCAGTTATTACTAACTTTTACTTGTTTCACCTAGTGGAAATCACCTAATGGCCTTATCGCACTAGATGTTGGATACTTGTCCAAAAATGCCTTTGTGAACTTATTTTAGACAAGGTGTGGATAACATTATGTAAAATATAGGTGCTTTAAATACTAATGGATTAAAATTAAATAGTTGATTACTTCTCACACTTAGGTGGCTATATATGTCCTCCAATATTTGGGACCAATTAAAATAGTAACCAAAATTCATAATGGATTTAAATACAGATACACGAGCTCACCAAGCCACTAGTCATGCCACTCACATTCTTTATTGACATTAATGATGTGATGTGGAAGGTAAAAATATAAAAGGATTTGGTTGAAATTACATTATAACCAATGTGATCCATACCTTCTAAGGAAGAGTAAACATTTCCACAAGCATAATTAAAAGTGTAGGACCAACCACAAACACAACTAAACAATTTACTTTTTCTCCACAAGTAGTTTTAGGAAAACATAAAGTTCCTACTCATAGATCTTCTCCACCACTAAATATGACTCCCAGCTCAACCCCCCAACTCAAAAATAATATGATGCAAAATATCACATTGTATCATAGCTTATAGACATTGGGATTCATTGATAGATGAATTTTAAAGGTCATTTATAGATGACATCAACAATGACGTATAAAAAAAGAAGAAAAATAATTATTCTTTTGGAAGGCAGTTCACACTTGCCATCTAAGAAAAAAAATTCCATGTATTTTTTTTTAATTATATATCCATGGCTATATAACCCATAATTGTTGATATAATCCTAGAAGAAGCAAAAACTAAGCACATAACAAAGTCTATCTTTCAATAAAGGGCATTAAGCTCATGCCTGTCAATAAATACAACTTTACCGACACAATTGGTTTGATAAAAAATAGTGATGTAATAATCAAAGAGACAAAAGGAAAGTCCCGTAAGTTCATTAATGTGTATACTTTTCAATTTATGCACTGCACAACCATCTCATACCATCGCATAGTGCATGGTAAATGTTTTTGCAAGGGAAGATTTTGAAGAAGTTAAAGGTGAACAAGAATAAGAAAAATAACTTATTTTCAAACACATGCATCTAAGCACCAAAATAGAACTCTCATTCCACTTGATTTTTTGTAAACAATTGTGATTAGGAGATAAATGATTAGTTCTCTATTTCTCTCCCCAACACCTTCACCACCTTCACTTTCATTATCTTTGTAGTATCTAAATTCACTACAAGTATCCAAAAATATTGAGTCTATGGTAGTAGGTGCACATCAAAAATATTTTTTGGATCAACCTCCAGAAACATAGCTCTTAGACCCACTCAAATTATAGGATTAGACCATAGAAAATAAAGCACAAGAAACTATGAAGGTTTAGGCTGAAGTAGACAAGACTAAGGTGAAGAAATAAAATTACAAAGAGAAGTAGGCCTAGAAGGAACAAGAGGAGAAAGATAAAAAAGAGTAAGAAGATAAGAAAAAAAAGGATAAAGAAGAGAAATATGTGTTGGAGACATAAAATATTAAATCAGAGGTTGAGAAAGTAACCAAGGACATTGAGGAAAAACAAAATGAGGATCTACAAAGGTAAGAGAGGAAAAGGAAGAAAGTTGAGGTTGATGAAGTATCCAAAGAAGTTGAAGATAATATGAAAGAATACATGTACAAGTAGGAATAACTTAATAATAAAGGTGAATAATATCAATTAGTGAAATATGTTGTAAAATAATCAAAAAGGGATGAAATTTTGGAAAAGGAACAAGCAATAAAAGAGGCAAAGGAGTAGGTAGATAAAATTACCAAATAAAATGAGGATTAAGAGAAGATGTGATACCACTCATTTTAAGACTGTGCACTTTGTCAATCCGAGAATATACTTTGAGTTTGATTCATTTTTGGATTCCCTTATGCACAATTTCTATGTGCCTTACCCTATTGGCTATCATGAGCAATGTGTTATGTGTTCCATAAGAAGGTCAATATTAAGGTTGAATTTTCTCTCTTGAATTGTTTGATGACTAATATCCATTATTATTTTCATTAAAAACACTAATGTAATTTATATTAAAATGAATTATTCATAACAAGAGGAGGATGTCAGACCCCAAATTTTCATAATTCTTACGTTTAGACTTTTGATGCCTTTCACACGTCATGTTGAGGCATGCCTTATGTACTATTGAGATACAAGATTTTATTTGTTCTATTATGTCTGAGATATAGATTCTATCTATATTATGTGATGTTTTTTATTTTATTATACAAAGATAATATATGCTTATATTAGATGATTATTATATGCATTATTGTATCAATTTAGTTTCACTTTTTGGTTGTTCATTATGATGTGTATTGATTTTGTACCATTAGAATTATTGTTCTTAATCATGAAATTTATATTTTATAGATGTTTATATGATTTTTATTAGTTTGTTACCAGTGATATGTGATGCCTTGGCTATTTCATGTGCATGATTATGGATTAATATAACTTGTATTATGTATATTTTATAGCTTTAGCTATCTAGATCAGGATATTTTAAGTGCACAATGTTGTCAGATGATAGGGGAGGTCAGTGATGGAAATAGGAATATATTGGGCATAAACACATATTGATTAGAGTGGTAACATTTATACTTGATCCTTCCATGATACAAACCACTCCTTGACCCATTTAGCACTTTTCATCCCTTTGGATACTATTCACACATTTCATTATTAACCTTAAGAGTTCTCTTTAAATTTTTATTTCATTGCTAAATCATCTTGTAAACCACTTAAGTGGCCCCATTTGACTCAATATTCGGATGGATTATAAGATCCAACTTTTTAGAGTGTCATAAAGTAGTTATTATATATTATGTGTTGATTTTTTTGTCCTTGGACCAATAGGAAGGTTGGAGAGTCTTTCTAGGAACCTTAGAGGACTTTTGAGGCAGCCCATGTGCCATTTATTCCATGATATAGCGGGTCAATTTTTGAGGTATAGACTTTATTTGTTGCCCAAATGGGCTCATATGTGGAGATATGGAGAGGGAAGACTTTTTTGATCATGAGCCAAGGGATGGGAAGGGACACATGTCACCTTTGCATTAGATATTTGAGGTAAGAGTTTATTATATATGAGGAAGGAAATATTTTCTATAGAGGATATTATAATTATTTTTAAATTTGGAAAAACCATAAGTGGTGGAGATAAAGAGAGACTTAGAGGAGGATATTAGAGAAAGAGGTTGATCTCTAGTGTCCAAGACTTATAGGTGTTATTTTAGATGGATACAAGAGGTGGATCCATGTTGGGTTCTCTTTCCCATTTTATTTCAATGTAATTTTATAAAATTATCTTCTAGAGAATCTTAAGTGTAGTTTTAAATAGGTCTAAGGGCATTGATCTTACCCTCTTTCTTTGATTTCTTTCCATGGTTGTGCGAATGGCCACCATGTGTTTTGATTGCCCATTTGGGCTTGGGGATGTAACATACTCATATTTTTTTTAGTTGTTTGAGTGTTAATATTAAATTTATGAGTGTTTTTATTTAATTTATGTTTGTTTTTCTTATTTTAATATGGAAACCCCTTTCGTGTGATTGAACTTATAGCATCCTAGATGTATTTAATAGTGAGCATTTCTCATCTAGTCTTGTTACCATCTAAGTCTTGTTTTATAAATGTGAATACCCTAAACCTATTAGAGATTTGTCAATTATGTCATGGTGATGTCATGGAGGTGTCCTAGTGAGTGGATTAATGCTTTGATAACCTCAGTGATAATGACAAAGTGTGTAATGTGCTTGTCCTAGTGTGGTTGAAGTTGGCTTGGTTGATATTCAAGTTTGGCATGATTAGAAATGTTCAAGGATGAGTATGAAGTATTGATAATGTGAAATATATCCCTAAAAAATTTAATATGCTTTGATTTCTTATGTGCATAAGTGGAATTCATCTAGTTGTCCATATTTTTCATCTAGACACTTTGGGTCTAGTGGCAAAAATTTTGAGTAAGTAGTTTGATAACATCACCATTGCCACATGTGGATGAGTCAGGGGGATTTGGTCATATGGTTGTGATAACATTAGTCCCTAGTTGTTATACACTAAATATTAGTTCATGTGTCTATGTGCAATCAAATATATGTGGGTGCAAGTTGGGTCTCAAGCATTTTTACAGTGTTTTATATGTTAAAATAGAGTTAAGTAAGCATGTTGATGATGTTAGAATTTTCATGAATGAAGGTTCTAAGATGAAATGGTCACATGGGTTTGTTAATTGTTATGCATAGTTATTATGTACTAAATCTTAGGTCATGCAACTAAACACATTAAAAGATATGCAAGTGCAAATTTGGGTTTTTCAGGTAGTTTGACATTATTTTCCCATAGCCAAAATTACATGAGGCAAAAAAGAGTCCAGTAATCATTTTTGTGATGAAATATCTTGCACATGTGGATGTTTCATTGAAATATGATCATATGGGTTTGTTTAGTTTTTATCATAGTAATTTTCACTAAATTTTAGATCATGCACCAAAGCGCATCAAAAGATATGCATGTTCAAATTTGGCCTTCTAGACAAGTTTTTGACATAGTTGGTTCTATGGTAGAAAAATCTAATTGAGCATTTTAATGGCATTATATCTCAAACATGTGAAGGTTTGAGGACTAATTTGACACATGTTTGGGTCCTCATATGTGAGGAGATCATATTATCCAAATTTCATAACATCCAAGTGAGTGAGGTTTAACATTGATCAAAGGTACATGATAAGGATCCAATGGTGAGTGGGTGTTTGTATAGATTGATCAAATGGTACACACCACATGATAAAGACCTAACTGATCTATAGAGATCAATATAGCATGTTGAGTCAAAGTTTCTAGATTACATGAGATTAGGTCAATGTATTCAAGGTTTAATATTTTGGCATTGGGACACTATGCATTAAATATTGAAAAGATCAATGGTGTAATATCAATCTAAGTAGTGAGGACATGAGATACAAGCATAGTTTTCAATGTTTAATTTTGATCATTTACATTTAAATATTTAAATTTATGAAAGAAAGAGCCTTGCTTGGTTTTTGGGCCATAATTTTTGATCTATGCATATCTTAATAATGAAGTAAAAATAAAAGTGGTAGAGGACTCTAGGTCACATCTATAAATATGAATTTTAAGGTCTAAAAGTGTGTACAAACATAGTTATGAAGATTCAAAGTTGACTATGTGTTGTGTCTATTATGCAAGTAACCCTAGAAGGTTGTTTGAGCTCATTTTGATGTTGTTTTAATGTTTAAAATAAATTAGCTATTGGATCATGTTGAAGAATCTATAAAGATGCTTTATGTGTATTATGAAGGTTTGACCAATTATATGAAATATGTATAAAGGTTTAGAATTTGACTATGTGCTAATGCATGTGATTGTGTGCATATAATATTGTTTGAGAAAATTATGCTTAAGAGAAAAGGTACTATGTTGTTTGTTGGCACTTAAGGGGGACCTATAGATCATATGGAATGATTCCATGATTTTGGTAGTGGTTATGTGTTTTTAATTTTCTTAGAGAAGTGTCAAAAATATGAATGGGTCTTCATAGGACCTAAAAGTGACTTAGGCATATTTGAAAGTGGATTGTGCTTAAGTGTGATGCATGTGAGATGTCTTAAGGGTGAAGGCATGCATTGAGGCTGATAATGAAATATTATGATCTTGATAATTCATGATTTTTCTGTAAATGGTGAAACCAAATGTGTTGATTTCTAGACTATAAGAAAGAGTCTTGTGGAAGACTTGGTGAGACAAGTGTAAGGTGTGCATGTGAGAGTTGTAGAGTGAAGAAGAGGTAGAGTTCCTAATTGATGAATTGATGAGAAGAGTATATTGATGACTATGTGTATGACATGTAGGTCATATTTATGATGTGAAAAAAGCTAGATGGTAGTTTGAGGATATGCAAATAGGTCTGAGTGTGGATATAAGGATAGTTTAAATAAAGAATGAGAGATATTGTGGCACGCCTATGTTTGATTCCTATTTGAGATAGAGAGAGAGTTTATGCAGGGGTAGTGAGTTATTGGTGGTCCTTAAGGTGGTTTGAGAGAGAAGGATAGTGAGAATGCATGGTGGTTCTTCATGGTATATGGATATCTAAAGATTCTCAGGAAGTGCAATGGCTCAAAAATCTTAGGGGAAGTACCTCTCAGATGTTTCTTCATATGTTCCATTATATTTTGATATTCTTATGTGTTCTTTCTTCATTGGTTGTAGTGCTTAGGTTAAGAGAGTGTTGTCTTAGAGCAAGAGGAAGTTTTCAAGGTAATAATAGGTAGGCTCAAGGTAAGTGGGAGTTTTTAATATCATTATAAGATGGTCTACTCCTAGTGTTAGGATTTTTAGGTCCTTAGGATCAGTTGGTACCCACTTTGTCATTATGTCAAAGGGGGAGAAAAGTTCTTATTATTAGAGTGCTTAAAGAGAGTGAAAGTGAGTTGAATGATTTTTTTTTGACATTAATGACAAAAGGGGAGATTATTGGAGATTTGTCAATGATGTCATGGAGGTGTCCTGGTCAGAAGATGAAGTGATTTGATATCCTAAGTGATAATGAAAAAGTGTGTAATGTGCTTATCATAGTTTGCTTAAAGTTGTCTTGTTTGATCTTCAATTTTGGCATGATTAGAGATGTTTATGTATGAGTATGGAATATTGAGAATGTGAAATATGTCCCTAAAATGTTTTTTATTTTTTGAGTTCTTGTGTGCATAATTGAAATTCATTTAGTTGTCCATAGTTTTCATCTAAACACTTTAGGTCTAGTGGTAGAAAATTTGAGTAGGTAGTTTGATGACATCACCATTGCCATGTGTGGATGAGTTAGGGGGATTTAGTCATATGGTTGTGATCAAATTAGTCCCTATTTGATATGAACTAAATCTTAGGTCATGCATCTAAGCATAGTCAAATATATGTGGGTGCAAATTTTGGTTTTTAGGCATTTTGATAGTGTTATATATGTTCAAATAGAGCTGAGTAAGTATGTTGATGATGTCATCATTTGGACACATGAATGTTTCAAGAGGAAATGGTCACATGGGTTTATTTTGTATTATGCCTAGTTCTTATGCACTGAATCTTAGGTCATGTACCTAAATGCATCAAAATATATGCAAGTGCAAAATTGGGTTCCCAGGTAGTTTGACATTATTTTCCCATAGCCAGAATTGCATGAGATAAGAAAGAGTCAAGTAAGAAATTTTTTGATGGCATATCTCACACATGTGGATGTTTCAGGATAAGTTGATCATATGGGGTTATTTTTTTAGCATAGTTATTTAATGATAAATTTAAGATCATGCACTGAAGTACATCAAAATATATGCATGTTTAAAGTGGGCATTCTAGACAAGTTTTTGACATAGTTGGCTCTATGGAAAAAAGGTTTGAATGAGAATTTTTATGGTGTTATATATTGTACATGTCAAGGTTTGAGGAGAATTTTGACACATGGCTATATTATCCTATGTGAGGAGATAATATGGTCTAAATTTGAGAACATGAAAATGAGAGAGGTTTAACACCAATCAAAGGTACTTGATAAGGATCCAATGGTGATTGGGTGTTCATATAAATTGAATTAATAGTGTGCATTATATGATCAAGACTTGATTGATTTTTACAGATTGATAGAGCATATTGAGTCAAAGTTTTCAGATTGCACAAAATGAGGTCAATGTGTTCAAGGTTTAACATTTTGACATTAGTACACTATGCATTAAAGATCAAAAAATATTGATGGTGCAAGATCAATCTAAGAAATGAAGACATGAGATGTGATCATAGTGTTTGAAGTTTAATTGTGACCATTTGCATTTGAATATTTGAATTTGTGAAGGAAAGACTAGTTTTTGGTTTTCAGCCATAACTTTTTTATCTATGTAGATTTTTATCTTATAGTAAAAAAACAGTGGTAGAGTAATCCAATGTGCATCTATAAAAATGAATTTGAAGATCTAAAATTGTGTAAAAACATAGTTATGAATATTCAAAGTTGATTGTGTGTTTGTGTGTATTTTACAAGTAACTCAGGAAGGTTGTTTGAGCTTGTTATGATGTTGTTTCGATGTTTAATTATGAATTGGCTATTGGATAATGTTGAAGACTCCATAAAAATTATTTGTGTATATTATGAATGTTTGACCAATCATACACAATATGTACAAAGGTTTATAAGTTGATTATGTGTTCATTCATGGTGACTGTGTGTACAACATATTGTTTGATTAAATTATGTGTAAGAAAAAAGGTACTATCTTGGTTATTGGAACTTAAGCGGGACCTATAGATCATATGGAATGGGCTCATGCTTTTGGTAGTGGTTATATGTTCTTAATATTATTGAAGAAGTGTCAAAAATTTGAATGGGTCTTCATAGGACCTAAAAGTGACTTAGGCATATTAGAAAGTGGATTGTGTTTAAGTGTTACCCATGTGAGATGCCTCAAGGGTGAAGACATGTATTGAGTCCAAAAAGGAAATATTGTGATCTTATTCATTCATGACTTATTTATAAATGGTGAAACCAAATGTGTTGGTTTCTAGACTAGAGGAGAGAGGCTTGTGGAAGACTTGGTGAGACAAGTGCAAGGTGTGCATGTGAGAGTTATGAAGTGAAGTAGAGGTAGAGTGTCAAGTTGATGAATTGATGAACATATCATATGGTTGACTATGTGTATGACCTATAGGTCATATTTCTGATGTCAAAAAAATTCTCTAGTAGTTTGAGGATATGTGAAGAGGTCTGAGTGTGCATATGAGGATAGGTTGAGTGAATAAGGAGAGAGACTAGATAGAGAGAGAGTTTTTAAAAGGGTTATATGAACAAATATCCATCATCATGTGTTGAAGCCATTAGTTATAAGGTGGAGGTGTTCACTTCAAGGAGTTTCTAAAGGACTTTATCTTCCTTAGGGGAAGTTGCTCCTTATGAAACAAGTGTTTCACTAATCCATGTGTTACAAAGCTGAGATTTGGTTTTATTCCCCATGATGGTTTCCCACATGACCTATGTGTTATGTTTTTGATATTGTGTATGCATTGAATGAATGATCTCTCATGTTGATGTTACTTGATCAAGTTGATATATGTTGATTGTTTAAATAGTTTGAAAGGATTTCAATTGTAATTTAAATGATTCACCACCCCCCTCTTAGTGATTATACCTCTAACAAACCATGAAGTGATTATTCCCAAATCTCAGAGTCTTAGGCTTAGGGATGCCTAAGGTACCCACCTAATGAATGCAAAAAGGATGGGAAACGACCCCTCCTTTGGTTGGCCTTGTAGTTGTATGTGGAATCTTTGTGAAGACCAATGTATTCAATTTTTTATATATTATTGTAAAGAAATTTTTTGGATATTTGAGAACCATGATTATTATATTTATTTTAGTTGAAAAAATGTAAATATTGGAATAAAATTTGTAATAAGTCATTAGAAATAACATTATGAACTTTAATACTTGCATACTCTTCCCATTAATTACATTAGACTATAAAAGTAATGGAAATAACTACTTTGTGTTCAAATTGAAAATATATATTTTGTATTATATATTTATATCTCTTTATTTTTATAGTTTGTTGAGAATAAATGTTTTCTCTTTCTTAAAATTTTGAAATTCATTGATTAGTGGATGTCAAGGAAGGGCAGTTACATTTGAATAATTTTTATGCAAGTTAAATCTTCCCTAATTTTTCCTAAACTAATTTTATAAAAAAATAGGGTTTATCAGATTTATGTATTAATTTATGGAATAATTTTAGGATTTACCATTTTAAAGATATGAATTTTTAAACTTTAGCTACTTAAAATATATTTGTTCCTTTATAAAAATTTCTTAGATTTGTTTTCTTTTTCAACATGTTAGACGAGGTAAAAAAACTCCTTGAAATAATTTTAATGAAATTTCTCATGTTTCTAGATCCCAATATAATTTTTTTCATTTTATTTTTATCTTCAGTTTGGAAGATGTGAAATTTTTAAAAACTAACACTCTATAGGGAAATTACAATAAAACACTGGCCCTTGGGATGGGCATTGCACCCTTCTTATAGGGTATCCAATATTGGGTTTGGTAGTCACCCATGTGATATCATGATAGATGGTAGGGAATCTAAGTCAATAAACACTTGTAAAAATATTTGAAATTTATGTTATGGCTATTCTATCCATGTGGTTAATACTAACCACCCATGTGATTAGCTATAACCATAGTGGCATGAAAATAAGTCGATGAGTATTTAAATTTATAACCACTAAACATGGTGGTGGAAATTAGTATAAATAACTACCAATACAATCAATTAAAATAATTTTATATTTAATTTAAATCAAATTTTTATTACAAATTTCAAACCTACAACTTTGTTTTAAATTAAACCAAAATTGTTTCAACCATGAACATACCTATTTTGTGCATTTGATTGTGGAGAGATGGATACTTAGAGGTGGGGTGACCCCAAAAGGGATACCCCTCCATTTTTCATGATCTTATAAAATAAATAAGTTTTGATGCCTAGAATAAAATAATTTCCTATTTATGACCCTTTCTCCTCAAATATGTCTTAGGCATATTTTGTGACTTAGTTACCTTTTTCTTACTTGTGATTGTGGAGACCCAAGGGCTCAGAGGTAGGGGAACCCAAAATGGGAATACCTCCCCCCCCCCCAAACACACACACACCTATCCCACTAAATTATCTATCCAATTTCCACTTGTAATTAGTTTTGGAACTTGAGATCTTATAGTTTTCACTTTGTGAAAGTTTTATCATAGGAAGAACTTTTTGGCCTTGTTGACTTGCACAGGATCTTGAAATACCTTAAATGAGTTATACCTAAAGGGGACCCCTAATATTTTATAATCCTATTATATATAAGACAAATTCAAAAATATGAAACTAAAAAAACTATAATATTTTACTTTTAACTTTGTCAGTGGCCATCAATGGTTGCGGTGGAGCTTGAATCTCTTATGACCTTTTCAAAAATTGTGAGAGGTTGAGACCTCCTAGAACCTTTTCAAAAATATGGGTACCTATATAACAAACCCATATATACATATATTAAAATAAGTTTTAAAATTAAATAATTAAAAAGAGGCTAAAAATCTTGGAGACTCCATTAATGGAATCCATCCAAGGCTAAGGAAGGAGAGGAGGGGTGATTATGGACAAGTCATCCTCTAACACCTCTTCCATCCATTCCAAAATATGAATTTGAATGTTTATTTTTAAGACTTTATTAAATTAAATAAGTATTTATAGGTCTTTCTCACCTTTGATCATATCTAATAGTCAAGTTTGAATCAATCCAACCATTGAGATGGAATGATCCATCCTCAAGGGGCTTAGTTTGGAAATTTAAGACCCATTTAGAGGTTATATGGGGAATATATGATATTTAATTGATATATTTCCTTTAATTTTAATTAATTAAAAAAAAATTAAATATTAATTAAGTGTGAACCAATCCCTCTGATTGGACTGATTCATCTAGAGTCACTTTTGAGGACCACAAAGAATTTGATAGTATAGTTTGAGCTAGTGGTTGCTTTAACCCACTTCACAATACTCAAAAAATTTATTTGGGCCTTTAGGTCATGGGGCCTACTATATTTTATTATATATTTTTACTCTTTTTTTAATCATGTAGGTTAATTAGAGCAAGTGGAGCTAGCATGGTTACATAACAACCACTTGTGCATTGTGATCCATGTCATTTAGGCATGCAATTTTGTTTGGATGTATTTTTCATTTTTGTGCTATGAATTTGGCTAGCTAATGGTAAATATGATTTTTTATAATGTGCATTTCACATTTATATAAAAAATAAATTGGCCTATCTTTGTGTGTGTTTTTGTGTTAGTTTATGGGCATGACATTTTGTATTAGATAATGATTTATACACTGTGATCTATAGGGATCATTATTCAATACCATTTATTCTAAATTGAACTAATGTGTGGAATTTTTAGGTGTTATTCTTCATTAATGAGTTAATAAAAATACACATGAATTTTTTTTTAGATCATGGACTCTTAGACCAATTATTAGATACCTAGATTATTATTTTGGTCTCTGTGCTTAAGATACCCCTAATATGATTGTCAAACATCCACCCATATAGTTGAATAGATGAGTTTTTATGAAGGATTAGGATAAAGTTTCAAACCAAGTATTAAGAAGTTAGAATGCTTTAAGGTCTAATTTATTGTTAGATCACAAGTGAGCTCTTGAGTGCTAGGTCACTAAGACCTTCCCTTTACCATTATTATAAACATATTTCCTTGAATGACTTCTTATATAAGATATAAGATAGATTGATATTAGTTATTTGAATCATGAGGTTTGATCTTAGTTATATAGTAGAGTGTCTTATATGTCTAGGATATAGATTGGCCTTTCTAGGTTTAGTGGTCACATTTCAAGTAAATGTTTCCTTACCACTCAAAAAAAGTGTGTTGTAGGTGTTTTCACTAGAGTTTTCACACTTGGAGAAGTATATAAAGCCTAATCCATATTTCATGGAACATGATATTACCTTTAGGCCTGTGGGATGTCTATATTAGGGGTGAACATTTATATTTAAAGGGATAAATCCATAGATTTGTCTTGATTGCTCATCACCTCTACTACTTGTTCATTTGGATGAAAACGTAGAGAGGAAACATAAATTAAACATATCCTAATGAGGTGATTCACCAATTTTAAATTGACCAATACCAACCAATTGTAATTACACTTCAAACATAAGCCTAACCTGCACATGTCACTATTCCAAATTTTCCCTTGCATTAGTATTTCTCATGGAGGTTTGTGAAGAAACCTTAAGCTAGGAATACTAAACACAAGGTCATGACTTGACATTGTTGAAGATACAACTCACTAAACTCATTAAAACTTCATTAAAACACTTCAAGGGACCTACAAAAGACTTTTAAAATTGAATATGAATGCTAACAAGGACAACATGTTAAGGAAGAGAATCTATCACTTAAAAAGATCAACTAACTTAACATACACATTGAAATAAATCATGGATAAGGTAAAAAATATCATTATTTATTGCTCAAAAGATGAAAATGAGTAGGTATTTTCCATATTCAGGTAGAGGATACATTACAAAGACAAAGTAGCTCAATATATAGCACAAGTGAGAGAGAAGAAGAGAAGGGCATAGAAGAGAGAGAGTAGATAAGTGCCATATGAGTTAAAATAATAAGATAAGTTATGAAACTAACTCAATAGTTCCAAGATGCCATGTATAGCTCTTATGAATATGCTTCAACTCTCTAAGTGGTGTGGGAGTTGAATTGCTTGATTGCCACCTTGACTAGCTTCTTTAAACTCCCCTTTGTCTTGACATATTAAATGAAAAATGGACTTATTGATGGTTAAATAAGTTTATCCTAACTCTTGGATCTTTTGTTGACACCTCTCAACTAACCCCATTAGGTTCTCTTCGACACAACACCTCTTTCTCTTTTAAGGTGTCTAGAGGACTCTTCATCTCCTTAGACCAACTTTGCACACAAGTGTCAAAGCTTGAATTTGTATTCTTAAACTCATATAAACCTCATGGATGGCCTGTTTATGCCATATTTGACCTAAAATAATTGATTTTAAGGCCTTAAAATAAACCCAACAATTTATTTTCTACCAAAATCCTCAATTAGGGCTCATTCTTATAGCCCTAAAATCATACAAACCTCTTTTTGTAGATATTTGTATATATGGTGTTGAGAATTTGAGGGAATATTACAACACATAGTATATCTTTACATAATAGGTTCAATTTCATACTCTGAGAGTGAGTGGAGATATCCCTTTTTGTAGCTTCTCTCTCCTAATTAGGCCTCAATTAGGCCTCCCTACCAAGAGAGTGAAAATGGATCTAAAATATCCCCACACATTACAAATCAAATAAAAGTGGTTAATTTATTTATAAAACCTCCTCATAATCATCCATTCTAATTTTGAAGATCTAACAACTTATACAGACCTATAAAATAACAAAAATCAATCTTTTTATCCCTAAACTCTATAGTTTTATATAGTACTATACCAAAAAATGGAATGTGATGAAGCTCATGGGATTATTTAATATTTTATGTGTGTTTTGGAATTTTTTATGATCCATTTGGAGGCATAAAACATAATTTCTCTCTCATTGGGTCTTTATGGCTCTCCTAGGTAGCCTAAAAGTGCTTCAACTTCTTAAGGATGATTCATAAACATGGAATCATTAATCCTAATAAAAATTACACAAAATTCAAGTTCACTAAGGTATTTAACTTCCAATAGTGTCTTAGGGTCCCATGAATCATGTGTGTTCAATACCGAGTAAGATAAACAAGCCTCTTAGATTGGCAGTGAGCATTTTATGATCTGTGAGAACAAATTAAGGTTTGTAGGTAGATTTATGAGTTTTATTTGAGCTCAAATGACCTAAATTAGGTCTATTATGTTCATATTGACCTATTCCAATTTGTTTATTTCCACACTCCTTCACCAAACTCTCTACATCTTCATTGACCTAGATTGAGGGTTTTTAGGCCAAAATGACTGTCATACCCTAGGGTGACTATGTTCAACTATTTTCTCATTGTTAGGATTTTTATAACACATGTAATTAATATAAAAGTCCCTTATCATATTATTATGGTTTTATAAGGCCTCATCTACTCCAAATATCTCTGCTTCATCTATTGGAATTGGTTATCCAAACAAGTCTGTGTATACAACTAGTTTACTTGAGACTAAATAGGGTTGATTGTGTTTTTTTCATCACTATCAGGGTCTAAGTTCATGAAATTTTTTTATGCATTTACTCAAAATATTTATAATATCTCCAAATTCCATCTAAACTCCCATTGACTTCACTTCACCACTTCTAGGTTTGCCCTATCCATACAAGCTCATTCATGCACTTCGACTTACTAGGCATAATAAGGTCTGACTATATTTTAATTCTATTTACTATGTATGAGGGTAGGTTATAACTGTATCAATAATATTACAGCATCTAAAGTGTTTCATTCTCTTTCAGACCTATGACTTCTTCATTTAGGTAAAACTCCTCATAAGGCAAATAGGCCTGACTATGTGTAACTAGATTATGAACCTTGTTTAGAACTATTTACTCTCAATCAGTTGATAAAAACTAAACTTACTTTCATCCTTCAAATAGTCACATAAAAAAAAATTCTATCAGGTTTGGAGAGACACTGAATCATCCAATTAGTCCTACAAGAGATTATTTTCCTATAGGTGTTTTAGGACTGTGATTAATCTTTTCTTAGTGTTTTAGAGCCTTATGTCAATCATGAAACTCTAAAAATTTTGTCATGTTATTTATATAGATGATTATCCTCATTCAAAACCCTTGAAAACCTATTTCTTCATCATTATCACTATCTACACATAGGCTATCCTCAACTAGCTAGATGTAGGTGTTCAATTAGGATGCTTTGACTATGTTTTGAAAATTTATATGTCTCTTATATCCTTATACTCTTGGATTAGAGCCTAAATTAATTAAAGATATTGATTTCCTTAATTTATAAATCACACATATAAATATCCATCTTCAAATTTTGAGATACTTTGAACTTGACACAACAAACCTACAAGAGACAGCATGCCTATGTGTTGTTCATTTGAGATGGTCTACTAACTTAATGCTTTAGATCCCTTATTGAAACATGAAACCATAATACTTTTTTCATCTTACTAAATGACTAAATTCCTTTATCAACACTTTGAGTTATGTGTTTTACTATCACTCACTATTCAAGTTAGAGTCTCAATAGGTTGTAGGTGACTATCTTAAGATTTAAGTGTATATGTTCTAAGGATTAGGCCTTTATCACTACAATAATTATATCAAATTGTATATTTCTCATTATATGTCTCTTCTCTCTTTATTGGAAACTCATTATATTTTTCAAAGCATTTTCAATCTTTGATTCTCTGCCCTCACTATCCACATAGTGATGCAGGTTCATCTCTTAAGAGAAGTCTTACTAGCCACCACTTGGATTTAGGTGTTTGAATATCCTTAATTAGTCTATGCTCCTTTATAAAATTAAATCACCACCATATCTCATTCTTATATAACCTTCATCAGACATTGACACCATGAATTTTCTTGGAGTTATAGACCTACAAGCTTATAGACCTATAGGTTTGCAACCTATGTAGAAGTATTGGAATGTGAAAAAATGACATGTTAGAGGTCAAATACCATTTCTTCTTACATCAAAAAATAATTTACTAGGAAAATAAAACTCTTAAAATCCCTTAAATACACATTCAAACTAATTCAAATCAACTAAACTTGTTAACACATAAAACATAGTCCAAGATTGAATGAAGAGGTGACCATCTCTTCAAACCTATATGGAATACTTGAGTGATTAGGAATCCATGAATGGATTTATATAGTATTATAGGACTATGAATAACCACTCAGATTAATTAGACCACCTAAGGAACTTATAAACTCAAAAAATATGGCAATCACTTGCAAACTATTTATAAGAGAGATTTTTACTGCCAAAGGACCATCCAAACATGACACCATGATGAATGAATGTGTGTGAGACATATAAATACATATTATATCTCACTCCAATTGGTTTCATTAATCCATTAATTCACATTTTTCACTAGAGTTACATCAAACTCAACTTGTGAAGTTTTAAACTCTCATAATATAGTTTGGCTTCTTAGGGATTGTTCATAAAGCTAAGAGAACCAATATAAAAAATAATGTAACAAATTGGAAACCAGAGGATCCCAAAAATTGGCCAAAATATCATCCCGCAACTCTACTTATACAACCTGTACCATTTGATTGAACTTGGCCTTCATTAACTTTTGAATGGAGTGATGGAAAAGATAAGTGGTTTTCTACAACTTTTGGATCTGAAACTTCCTTACAATATTTTTTATGACCTTTAGGAAATGAAAGGAAACCCATAAAACATTTTCACTTGAACATGACTTCAACAAGCCTATACAACTTAACTCCTTAAGGTGGCATTGAAAATAAAGAATTGACTTTGTTCTGATTCCTTTGATAGGTGTGATAGTTTACCAACTTCTCTAAGATCTTTTGAAGGGGTATTTTACATATTTATCTCTTTGGTTACTTTTGACATACATAAATATTATCCAAAATAACCCTTTTCATGCATTTTTACCACTTTCAAGCTAGCAAATGAACCATATGCATTTTGAAACTTCATGAAATGTTATAAAAATATGTTTAAGACATAAAATGACATTAATAAACCCATAATCATATATGACACACCTTGACCATACCTTATCCCTCCATGACACCCCTAGACCACTATATGACCACAACATGAAAATACCTTAACTTCTCCAAACTAACCTTAAACAATGCTATCAAGGTTAACTGAAGAATATTAGGGACCATATAAGGTCTGACGTGATCACATAATAAGAATATGAAAGTTTGAAATATATGGGGTCTAAAAAGTTTGACTTGGGGTTTAATTTGGTAAAAAATGGGGTTTCTTGATGTTTTTCTCACCTAGAATGATGATATTGTAATGAATTAGGATGCACTATTTTAAGCCATCCAATCTTATTTAGTTGATTACTCTTTCCTTGTGATTAGTTTCAAGAAGAGTTTGGGCATAGTTATACCATAGGCTAAAATCCCTATCTTTGTGGACCATAGATAATTAAATATACTTAGTGACATACTTGGTTCATGTGAGGGATTGAGATACTCACATTTTTCACATAGGTTTTAACTTAAAACCTATATGTATGCATTTGAGTGTTGTTAGATATTACCTTCACCTTCTATGGTGGATTAGTGATATCACATGGATGGTATTTTTAGGGAGCCTCCTATGGGTCAATTTTTTATACCTATCCCTTTACCTCATTTTTGTAGTGATATTTTACCTAGTTTTATCCCCATATGGAGTGATTTTCCCTTGGTGTTGGACATTGGGGATAGTTGGAAAGGATCATGTGGGCCTTATGGTAGCTTAAATAAATTAATAGATCACCTAAGTAGGACCATCAAGGCCTTGTTTTGGGTGGGTTAAGAGGCCCAAATGTTAGTTTACCTTTTTTATACTTAAATGACTATGTTGTACTTGATGGACTTATGTTTGCTTTAAAAGGAACTGTGTGTCGTTATTCTTCTTTTGTTTTCTTAAATATATTAAGCTATCCTATATTAAGTCACTTTAATATATATATATATATATATATATATATATACATATTGGTTAAATTTGATGAATGGTTAAATTAATAGAAAACATGCAAATTAACCTTGGATTATTTTAAGAATTTTAAAACCATAAAATACTACATATGGAAAAAAGTTTATTGATCTTTTTGTGTCATAGTAATATGCTTCATAGGTGATCATCTAGTTATGGTATTCAATGAAGTACTCTTGATTTACCCTAGTACATAGAAAAACATATATAATAAGGTACCTATTGAACATCATTGTTTACATATACAATTGAGATCCTTCAGTGGTTTTTGATTTTAGAGGAAACATTATCTTTATAGTTGTGAACTAGCAGGTTAACTATTTACTTCATGTTTTTTCTTGTGATCCAACTTTTTTAATGTTGTTATGTATTGTACTCTCCCTACTCACTAATGTGACCCTAGTTGATTGATATTTCAAATTTATTCTTTTACCTCATTTTGACCTTAGTTACAACACATTACTGTATGTATAAATGAAAAATTTATTATATGAATCCTTGCATGTTCTTCTATATTTTAACATATCTAAAACAAACTCATTTTATATATATATATATATATATATATATATATATATATATATATATCATTATGTGGTGTGTAAATATGATGTGTGAAATGTCAATTGTTAGATGTACCTATTTATACCTATGTTAATGTGAATGTATTAGTGTTATGTTTTATTTATATTCCACCTATTTGAAATTTTTAAGTTGTGAAATTCCAACTTGTTAGTGAAATGTCATGTAGTGTAACCCTATGTCATGTTTGTTTCTTTGATCATGATGCAAGTATGGAGTTTAATGGAGGTGTAAATCCTTATTTATGTTGGTTTAATTGGTTTACAAATTAGGAAGTGGATCTTCTCATAGGATGAAATTACACTTTTCTAATTTTTTATGAAGTGGGCCTTGATTCTTTCATATGAGACCCATAGTCTTTGTACACAATGGTCAGTTTACAAACACAATGTCTCTCCGCACACCGTTAGTGGTTTTTAAAAGATAACCTTTATGAGTATTATTATTTGGTAAGTCATGTAGATCTGATGATACTTATGCTATATTTATCTTACATTTGACACGTAATTGATACTTAGATGATGGTTTCTCATATCCTTCTCCCCTCAAGTGGTTTCCCTAAGCCACATAATCTACACAATGTGAACTTTTTTACAATATTGTTTTATTAAAACTTATTTTAACTTGATTGAGAATTAAGTTATTTTTAAACCAACACCTTTTTCTTATTTGGATTTTGAGAAGTTATTCAACCAATCAATTATTTTATTTTGTTTTAATTATAAAGTTTTATTTCTCATTTTAAATTCTTTTGAGGCTACTTGGTCTTGAAATTAGTTATTTTATTTTATTTTATTTTATTTATTTACTTATTTTGATCAATTGATTTTAATTTATTTATTGATTTTGAATGTTGGTTTCCTATATGTTAAGAGATGTACATAATTTTCACCTTGTGCATGGTATGGGGGAGTAGAAGGTATATTTTTGAACAAGATATAGGGTTACAATGGGAAATTGTATAGGCAGATTCATGACTCCATCCTTACCTCACCAGACATGGTGTTTTGTTCTATGTAGTTTAGTTGGTGGAATGTAGTTCTTGAGGGCCTTATACATGGTAGTTTGGCATGGTCTAATGTTCTTATGCTCTCTCATGACCAATAGATTGTATAACAAGAGGGAGACATCCTTGCATTCTTATTCTTCTTTAGTAGGCTTTTATTGTTCATAATACATTGATGGTAACCTGGTTATCTTTTTGAGTTTTTAAAATGGCTCTTAGTATTTCTCTATATTGTTTATTATCACTTAGTATTACTTAGTGTGGTATTACTATGGAATGACACTTATCTTACCACATTGTACTTTTTCCATGGATTGGTGCTCATCTTTTTTATTAATATGATTTACTTTAGCGTGTAACTTGTATTCACATGCTCGTATCAGTGGTTATATGGGTTTCAATTATTTTATGGTGGAACTTGTAGCTCCAAGAACCTAAAAAAATCCAATAGGGTTTGGTAGGGGTCGTACTTTAATCAAACACCTAGAAGGCTAACTAACTTATTATGGGCTACTTATGACCTATAGAGGCTATCTAGTTTTCCATCTTGCACCAAACTATAGGTAGACTCATAAAATAGGTTAGGGATAGTGTGATCAATCGCACAAAGGATGAAAGTATCTTTAATGGATATAACCATATTAAATCAAGTAATAAGGGAGTAATATTCTATGCATAAAGAATGACAAAGCAAGATACTTGAACAAGATAAGACTATTGCTCATGAAATGCATGTCATAAACATATAATCCTATGAATTTAAATATGATTTTAGAAAGGAAATGATGTTTTCAATAGAGAAAGAGATAGGGAGAGCATATATTTTTAGAAACCTAAGCTACTACCTCTGTCCAAATGAAAGTATTTGTAACATGTGAATGAATGAGGGAATGTCATTTTAATGAAACCAATTAAGATAAATGAACATGAGAGCATATACCAAGCAAGGTAATGCATAAAAATCAACCAATCCTACAAAATGAAAGACATTTTTCAAAGGGAAAAAATGTTTTTATGGTTGAAAGAATGCATACAATTCATAATCTACTCTAAACATGTACACAACAAGCCAAACTAACATAAAAATAGAAAACCCAAGCATATATACTACACTAAAAAAATGTAATTTCACTTTTCATAATAAAGTGATCTTAGGTCAAGCTCAAAAATATTGTGCAGATTATACCAACTAGGAATCCAAGTTTTTTACAACAATGGAGGAAGATAGGGTTGCATTTTAGAACTAGGTCTAAACCAATGTCTAAATAGCGAAGAGGAGGTGAAGTGAGGACTCGTAAGGGTATAAGATATCTAACTATGTGAAAAAATAAGGTTTAATGCCAAATTTGGAATCAAGGATCATGCCACAAGGAAGTAGGCATAACTGTAAGTAGCAATGAACCTCCAAATCAACATGTAGTAGTATATGGGATCCTATATCACCAATCCAAATCAAAAGTGATAATAATGAATTAATAGGGATTCAAGAAGCCATGATATTCAAGAGAGGGAATAAGAATAAAATATCAAGAGAAAAATGGATGAAAAATGAGTGATATAGAGCAACCAAATGCCAATATCTCTAAAAACTAATTTTTTTGCCATTAGAAACCCCAAAATGACCATTTTAGTTGGGTCACAACCTAAGTCAATGATTTTATGAAGTAGACATGAATCATAGGCTATGGTTTCCACCATAAGTCATGGTATAGGTTAGCATCTCATCTCAAGTGGTCAATAAGACCCTTTAAGGGCTTTAAGAGGTGTTCAAAGGGTATATGTGTGTGCAGAGAGGCTAGGGAAGTGCAGGAGATCCATGTTCAAAGTGAAAGACTGTTTATGAAAGTGATAAATGTCTCAAATAGGATCACTTAGGTCATTAGTCTACATGTAAGCTGATGTGTAATAATAGGGAGGATTAGGGTCATGGTAAGTATGATTACACATGTCCCCAAGGTATAAGTAGTTGGTGTTTGAATGAACAAAGAGTGTTGGGCAGTACTTAGAAGCCACACAAAAGAAAAATAAATAAAGAACTAAAAGATAAAATATAACATTACCTACACTTACCAAATAAGGATGGCATTAGAATATGTCAATGACATGATCCATGGGTAAAAGTGAAAATGTTTTGTAATCTAAATCCAAGTCCAAATCTAGCTCCAACTCTAGCTTTTATAAAGAAGGGACATAAGTGATATCAAATCAAATCATATAATCCAGAATGACATTCACTAGGGTGTCAAACCTAGTGTTCTCCATACAAGGGGTATGGTTTATCTAGGCGTTCTCAAAGGAAGAGATAAAATCATGCACTACCTTAAAGAGGGGGAACAACTTAGAGCTAAAGATAGACCCAACACTAATGAGCTAAGACATAATTAAGAGTGAGTTAGATAACAACTCCACATAGTCTATACCTAGCATCAGTAAAAGCACTAATGACTGTGTGATGCTTTGTCACATTGTTCATATCACTGGTAAGGAGGTAACTAGCTATAACAAGTTCATAGTCCCATGGGTCATTGATAATCCAAATGATAGTGATGGATCCTAGGTCACCTCAATTTCCACCATCAGTATGCATCACCACTGAGAGGTGAACCACAATGGGGGTCAGGGATACAAGAGGACATTTTATAAGGATCATCTCAACATGGAGAAATATAATCAAGTTTCAGAAGGGAGACAAAGAACATAATAAATTCACAATCAATGGGTGAAGACCAACACTGACTATGGGATGATGTAATGAAGGGTGGTAGGATGTCCATGAAGGGATGAATATTGATCAGTAAAGACTAGAGAAAGTCTTAGAGTAACCAAAATCACAAACCCACACCTAAAAGATCCACATTAAAAGAGGGAAATGAATTCAGTATAAATCACCTACAAATGAGCTAAGAAACTACTAACTAAAATAAGAAAAGAGATCAACTTCTATCCTAAGGTGTATCTGATAAGGAGTACCCAAGCCTAACAAACCAAAGGAATTAGGGGTCATAAAGATTGGGATGATACCAAAACATATCCAATGAGGCCTCAAAGAGAGAAAAAGAATTTATCATTACATCTAGAATAGGCTAAAACCCCTAAGATGAAGGTTTTATGGTTTCAAGAGCAATAATGGGATGAAATAGAGGCTAAGAGAGGGGGAAATGAAGGTTTCTGGCCTAGGTCATGGCCTGCCTTGGAAAACCCATGGACTACTTGGGAAAACCCATGGCTTGGAACACTAATAAGCTATTGGACCCATGGCCTATCCTATTTCTAGGTTAAGAGTTAGCCCAAAAACATGCCCAAGGAGCCTAGAAGGGCTTATAACTTGCCTAAAAAGGAATGAGAAGGGGAGAACAAGAAAAACATGTAGGTTAAACAAATTTATCTCATTTAAATGTATGAATGACTAATCTAAGGTCACATTTCTCTATTGTGAAGATGTGAGGAGTCAAAATACTAGAGGTAGGAAAGGCATTTTAGCCAATAGAGCCACCACCATTGTATGGGGGCTAAATTAGAGAGAGTGTCTTAATGTCAACCTCAATTAGAGGATAAGAGGGGTGGTAGGATGCCTATGATAGATGAATAGCAATTAGGAAAGGCTAGAGCAAGTCATAAACAACCATAACCACTAACCCATACTACCTACAGGAGTTACAAAAAAGAAGAGCGAGAGTCAATAAAGGGCTACTTACCAATGAGAAATATCCTAACTAACTAAAAGAATCTAAAAACTCTGATTCTATCTTGAGGTGTATCTAAAGATGAGTGAATAAGCCAAATGACTACAAAGACCTACAAGGTTTGATTATGGATGCCATGATAGGGGCAATTTATTAAGTGGGGGCTTGGGTAGGGTGTTTTGGTAAGATTTAAGGCTCACCAAAGCACCAAAGGCCTAGGCCCAAGCCTACCCCAATGGTAGGCTACCACTTCACCCTAACTAGAGTCCTAGCCCTAAGGAAATCCACTACTTAGTCTATGAGGAAGATAAACAAGAGGGAGAAAGAAAGAATAAGGATATGGAGCATCCATATCCTTAAGTTCACCAATTATGACTTGAAACATAGGAGTGTCAAAGGTGGGGTCATTATTGGTGAATGAGACCTCTGAACCCAAAAAAGTAAGAGGATAAAAATGCATATGATGCATGGGCATGAGCATATTATAATCTCTCCTCTCATTTATTGGGTTGCATGCTATACTATGGATAGAATAACACTTAAGATCAGACTCAATGACTCTAAAAATATTCACAAGAGATGCATTGAGAGAGCTGATACTCTAATGGGAGAGGCATGATGAGAAGGGAAGCTTGAAATTTAGGGAGACATATTGAAATAGATATATGAGAAGGGTGGATCCCAATTGGCATCATGGGGTAGGATATGGATTTGGTAAACATATGCCAAACTCTAAAGGAGTGAACATTGATTGATACTTAGCTAAATCAAAATGCACATCCTTGAGAAAAAAAGATTCAAAGGTGGGAGCCTTGGTTGAACTTACATCTCCCTATGAGAAGATATCCAAAGACTCATCAGATGGATTTATCTTAACATAGATAAACTCCAAAGTATTTGGATCTACCTCCATGGTATGAACCTCACCTTCGTGCATGAATTAGACCATGTAAAACATTGTCAATGTGATGTCTTGCATGGAAGCTATCCATGGATGGCCAAGGATCATTTTTTATGAGAGATGTAAGTATAACACACAAAAATCAATCTTGAATATATTGGGGGCAAACATAACCCAAATATTCATGTTACCCACTAGTGAAATCATGTCATTGTTGAAACCAACACAGTTGTGGTGAGAATCAAAGAACTTCTTTCAAATAATCCCAAGCTCGTTAAACACATGTAGTAGAATGTTGTTTAATGTATATCATTCATTCATGATGCATCTCTTGACATGATAATCATCAATGGAGGTCTCAATATAGAGCAAGAAACCTAGCCCTCTTTTTAAGAACTAAAGTGTTCAATAATAAGGTAGGTTTAGAAGATAATGTGGGAGGATGAGGGTGATTGTAAATGTCAAAGTTGAACCAAAAATTGACATCATCCTATAATGAACCCTTGTGAGAGAGACCAAGATCATAAAAGACAAGACCCTTTTTCTTAGGGTAAAGGCAAAGAAGGTCCCATATGGAGATGCCATCTGAGAGGCCCTATAACTCCTATATGACAGAGTATGAACATTGCTAGCCTACGGAGGGATGTTATGCTAAAAGTAAAATATAACTTTGGGGTTCCCCACCCCTATAAGTTTTGTAGGAGGCCATAAACCACTAGCATCTCCAATAGGGTTGATGGCTCGAACTAAGTACATGTTGACAAATCACTCATACCTAGTAGATGCTATGTAGATAATGGAAATGACCTTTCTACTCTCACACTTGGCCTTCCATTTTAGGTCAGACTAGGAAGAGGAGTAAGAAGAGGTAGGAGATAAATAAGGAGAATGATGGACCTTAGCCTTAGATTTCTTATTCCTCTTCTTTTTTTTTCATGGTCAAGTAGAGGCTCCTTAAACACATTCAATTTATGGTTGGTTTATACAAGTGGAGAACTTTGAGGAGGAGGTAAGGCTTGCACACTAGACTTTTAGGTGACATAATTTTTATCACCATAGCCCTTCATCTGATGGAAGTTGAAAAATGTGGTGGCATCATAAGGTAACATTGTCTATGGATTTGTGTTGCTTATTTTGGGGGCCTTATTTTTAGTTAGCCTCTTACTCAGAGCATTGAACTTGTATCTATCCTTCTTGTCCTTCTTCTTAGGAGGATAATATATGACAACATCATTAGTTGCATTATAGTTCTAATAACATGAAGAGGATGTATTTTGGGTTGATACAGGGTAAATGATCACATGCACCTCTAAGACTTTAATCTTTAGACAGTCATTAATAATTTAATTATATGAGGTGGGTTCATGATTAAGGATGAACACATAATAAATTTGATCATCTAAAAACCTTTTCCTACATATATGAATGATTTAATGCCACCTATGTACAAAGTCAAAGTTTCACTCACCCTTGGCTTGCACCATGGAGGTAAGTGATTGGATGCTAAGGTTAAATGGTCTAAATATGTTGAAGTACTGGAAGAAGTCATCTATAAGGAACTAGAAAATAGAAATATAATTTGGAGGTGGATTCTAAAACCAAATGATATATTAAACTTATAAAGAATGAGTGAAGAGATTAAATATCATGCCTTCATCCTATTCACAATCCTTACAAACCATCATAAATGCCATGATATGATTCATGGGGCTAACATATTGAGTCCCATTGAATTTAAGAAGTTCAAGGATAAGAGTAAGAAGGGGAATAACACAAACCCAATAAGCTATAAGATTCCTATGGAGATCCTTATAGGCATGGTTGATAGTGGTTTGGAGATGAGCTGCCTGAGGAGGCTTGTGGATGATATGATGTTACCAATGCTAGTAAGACTCATCACAACCCTAGTCATGAAAGGGATGATCCTGAGGTAGTTCCTAGTGTGGTAAATGTTCATAATGGGAATCATCCCTATCATTAGGTGGTCAATGACCATGGTTAAGGTAGAATTCCCTATAGGCATGATGAGATGATGTGGCATGCACATAAAAATAGTCATGGTGACCTAGGTTCCATGATGTTGGACACATGTCATAAGATGATGGTCCACATGAGGGAAATTATATTTAGGATAAGAATCCCATATATCTCTAATCTATAAGTGGTGATTTAAATTATCAAACTCATTTGAGACCCTAAAGGAGGGACTAGGAGGATGGGAGGGATCTATGTGATGTGGGTGCCTCGTCAAGTTAGAAAGCCTATATCTGTCAACATGGAGATGAGGGAGTTCTTAATACAGAGTCTCCTATTGAGATAGGGGTAGGTAACTCACATCATAATTGGTTGAGGCACTTAAATTAGAGTGGGTATGATCTTTGTCTCTATAGGAAGCACACTACCTACTCTTAGGGGGAAAAAGGTGCACTTCATTCACCTAAAGCCACTTATGGAAATCATTAATTATCATGAATATCTCATCAAGACTTAGTCATGAAAGGGGGTCATCATCACCCCTAATAGGTGAACAAAAATTGAGCTCATGTCTTAGGGAGGTATCCTTAGACAAGTAATGATCAGATTGATGAAAAGGTGAACAAGCTCCTTGGTTCTGGATTTTCCAGTATTTTTTCCTATGGAACATGAAAAGGTCAAAGTCACTATGCTGGGTCAAGGGATCCTCATGGATTATATTGTGTCTATGCCATTCCATTATAGACTCATCCTGCTCATGACTAAGCTTAAGGACAAGACCCTAAATTTGACAAGATTTGTGTCCCAAGGGTGGGAGTCTAGTAATGGATGTAATGAAAGAAGAGCAACACATGAGACAAAAAAAGGAAAATGGTTGGATAACTAGTAGGGAAAAGGAAAAAAAACAAAGCAAGATCAAACAACTAGAGAGAGAGACTAAACATAATTGAAAATAAAGCCTTGTGGCTATTAGATGGGAATCAGATAAGAGAGTTATAAAGAGGATAGAACTAGAATGAGACCTTATATTGGTCCCACTGGGTATTATATAATGTATCTATAAGAATCCAAATGAATCCACTAGGGTTTTGTATGGGGTACATAGGGTACTTTAAGCAAACACCTAGAAGGCTAACTCACTCAGGCACACTATGGATTACTCATGACCTATAGAAGCTATCTAGTTTGCTAGCTTGCACCAAACTATAGGTAGACTCATAAAATAGATTAGGGATAACATGATAATCACACAAAGGATGCAGGTATCTCTAATTGATACAACCACATTAAATCAAGAAATAAGGGAATAACATTTTGTGTGTAAAGAACAAGAAAGTAAGCTACTTAAAAAAGATAACACTACCAAGCATGAAATGCATTTCAAAAACATGAAATCCTATGAATTAAAATATGATTTCAGAAAGGAAATTATGTTTTCAATAGAGAAAGATATAGAGAGAGCATACAATTTTAGAAACCTAAGCTAATGCCTTTGTCAAAATGAAACTATCTCTAGCATGTGAATGAATGAGGGAATGTTGTTTTAACCAAACCAATTAAGCTAAATGAACAAAAGAGCATAAACCAAAAAAGGTAATGATTTAAAATAAATAAATCCTACATAATGAAAGACATTTTTGAAGGGGAAATATGTTTTGAGGGTTGAGAGAATGTATACAATTCAAAATCTACTTTAAGCATGTACACAACAAGCTAAACTAGAAAAATAATAGCTAACCCTAACATATATACTACACTACAAAAATGGAATTTAAATTTTCATAAAAATGTGTCCTCAAATCAAGATCAAAAAGATTATGTGGATATTCTACCAACCAGGAATCCAAGTTTGAGATAGCAATGGAGGAAGACAGGATTACAATGTAGAGCGAGATCCAAACCAATTTCCAAACAACTTGGAGGACATGAAGTGAGAAATTGAAATGGTGTAATATCTCTAGCCAAGTGCATAAATTAGGTGAAATTATAAATATGGGATCTAGGAGAAATCCACAAGGAAGAAAGAATAATTAGAAGCAACAATGGAATCTCCAAGTCAACATGTAATAGTATATGGGATCCTTTGTCACCAATCCAACTAAAGAATCAAAATGGATTAAAAAAGGTATTATAATTAATAGAGGGAATAATAATGAAATATTAAGAGGAAAACATATGAAAAATGAGTGATATAAGGCACCCAAATGCCAAAAAACCCCAAAACTAGCTATGTTTTAGCCGTTAGAGGACCAAAAATGACCATTCTGGCCAGGATGCAACCTAGACATGGATTTTGGGAAGCAAACATAAATCCTAGGTAATTATTTCCTTCATAATCCATGACCTTGGTCAAAATATCATATCAAATGGTCAATGGGACCCTATAAGGGCTCTAGGAGGTGTTTGGAGGGTCTGTGGACATGCAAAGAGACTAGGGCAGTGTAGGAGATCCATGTATAAAGTGAAAGAGTGTCTATGAAAGTGATAAATGTATTAAATAGGATTAAATAGGTTGGTAGTATACACATGAGCTGATGCATAATAATAGGGAGGAGTAGGGTCATGGGAATTATAATTATAGAACTATAGGTATTAGTTGCTTCTAGTGGTGTTTCAAGAATATTTGAGATCGGGAGTTTTTCTTAATATGCTTCAATGTAGTTTTTGCATCAAGGATAATGCTTATTTAATAGGTGGATAATGTAATAACCATTATGAAAAGTTTGTTACTTTAAATTATATTAGAATTTCCTTTGCATTTTATGAATTTTAGTATTCCCTTATGTACATGTTTTGTGTGCCTTACCCTATTGGCTACCATGAATAATGCCTTTTTGGTTTGACAAAAAGGTCAATTTTATAGTTGACTTGAATTTATTGAGTTTTTTTATGATTGATTATGTTATTCATTACCTTAAAAACACTAATATAATTTATATCAAAATTAATTCTACATAACATGATGGGGATGTGAGACACCAAATTTTCACAATGCTTACCTTTAGATTTTTGGTGTCTTTCACATGCCCTGTTGAGGCGTACCTCATATACTATTAAAACATGAGATGATATTTGGTCCATTATGTCTAAATTATATATTATGTGATTTTATTACATAAGGAAAATATATTCTTTAGATTAGATGATAATTCCATGCATTATGATATCGGTTTACTTACACTTTATGGTTGTTCATTATGATGTGTATTGATTTTGTATCACTAGATTTATTTTTATTAAGTGTGTAATTGAATTATACCAATGTTTATATCATTGTAAATAATTTATTACCTTTGATATCTGATTACTTAGATATGTCATGTGTATAATTATGGATTGAGATAACTTGTATTATTTATATTTTGAATCTTTGGCTATATAGTTTAGGGAATTTTATGCATGTAATGTTATGAAACTAATAGGGGAGGTTGTTTAATGAATTATAAATATTTTAGGTATGATAATGTCATGGTTATAGTGGTGACATGTCTACTTGACCCTTATGTGATCCAAACTACTCTTGTTATCATTTGTGGACCTATTTGGAATCATAGATGTCCTTAACCCATTTAGCACTTTTTGCCCACTTGGATACAAAAAAACCTTTCATTATTTACCATAGGTGTTATATTTAAAGTTTTATTTCATTTTTAATGTATCTCTTAAGCCACTTAAGTGTCCCGCTTTGACTCAAAACTCGGATGGATTGGAAGATCCAACTTTTTACAGTGTCATAAAATAGTTCCTAGATATTTTGTGTTAAATATTTATGTCCTTGGGCCAATAAGAAGGTTAGAGAGTCTTCTATAATCCTTATAAAAAAATTTAGGTAGCCCATGTGCATTTATGGCATGTGATAGTGGTCCCATTTTAAAGTGATTGACTTGGTTTCTTGCCCACATGGGATTGTAAGTGGAGATATGGAGAGGGAAGACATTCTTGACCATGAGCCAAAGGATGTCAAGGGATACATGTCACCTTCACATTGGATTTTTTAAGGGAGATTTTATTATATATGAGGAAGAAAATAATTACTTGAGAGGAATTTTATACTCATTTTGAAATTGAGCAAAAACATAAGTGGAGGAGAGAAAGAGAATCTTGGAGGAGTATATTAAAAAAAGAGGATTATTGCTAGTGTCCAAGACTTATAGGTGGTGTTTTGAATGGATCCAAGAGGTGGAGCCATGGTTAAAATTTTATTTAAATATAAATTTTTAAAAAAATTCTTCTACCTACTCTTAAATGTAATTTTAAAGAGGTGTAAGGCCATTGATCTTACCCTCTTTCTTTTATTGTTTTCCATGGTTGTGTTGATGATGACCATGTGATTTTGATTACCCATTTTAGATTGGAAGTTTAACATCACTAATAAATGTTTTGTTTGTTTGAGTTTTAACACTTTATGTATGATTTTTGTTCTTTTATGTAGGTTTTTTGTGCTTATGTGAATATGGAAACCCATTTTGTGTGGTTCAACTTATAACCTCCTAGATGTACTTCTAGTGATCATTAATTATCTAGTCTTATTACCTTATAAACCTCCTTTTATAAATTTTCACATCTTAAAAAATGACATAATTATTCCAATATTTAGGAGTCTTAGGCTTAGGGGTGACTAGGGCAGTTATGTGATGATGGAAAAAGAATGGGAGGAGAGCCCTCCCTTAGTTGGCCTTGTGGTTGCCTATGTAGTTTTTGTGAAGACCATTATGTTAATTTTTTTGTATATGATTATAAATAAACATTTTTTATATTTTAGAGCCATGATTATTGTATTTATTTCATTCTAAAACATTTATATATTGGAAGGAAATTTGTAATAAGTTATTTTAAATAGCGTGATGAACTTTACCAATTATATACTCTTCTCATTAAGTGTATTGGATTATGAAAGTAATGGAAATAATAATATTTATTAAAATTAAAATTTTATATTTAATAGTGTACAATTTTATCTCTATATTTTTATATTTAGTTGATAATAAATGTTTTCTCTTTCCTAAAATTGTTAAATTCATTGATTAGTGTGATGCCAAAGAAGGCTAGTTACATTCGAATAATTTTTAAACAAGTTTAGTCTTGCCTAATTTTTCCTAAATTAATTTTTATAAGAAGTCAAGATTTCTCTAGATTACATTGTAACTTACAAAAAAATTATAAGATCTACCATTTGAAAGTTATGATTTTTTAATCTTTATCTACTTAAGATATTCATTTTCCTTCGTAAAAATCCCTAAACTTCACTTAACTTTTAAGCATGCTAAACAAGGTATAAAAATCCTATAAATAATTTTAATAACTTTTTTTGTGTTTTTTTACCCCAATGTAATTAATTTAATATTTTTGATTTGAAAATTTTAATATATGTTTTTTTTTAAAACTATCACTATATTAGAAAATTTTAATTTAGTAAAGGCCCTTGGGAAGTGTAGTTAGTGTTTTTAGTGATTAGATTTTACATCATGTTAGTTTTGTGTATTTATCGAGAGGTAAATAGTAATAGTTTAGTTAATTAGTAATTGGTTAATTGGAATATTATTATATAAACAATATTAAGATATTAGTTACAATATTATAGTTGTTGATATATATTGTTAATAATTTATAACAATATATCTATATATGAGTGTGCTTAATTTGAGAGATTTTAGGTGATAAAATAATGGAGAAATTATAGGAATCATATTCCTATAAATATGTAATAATTATTGAATGATTATTAATTAGAATATATCATATTATTATTTGTGTGATTAAAATTCTCTCTATGTATTCGTCTTTTCATGATTTAATTTTATATTCGGCTCTTTGAATTCACAATAGTGGTATCAGATTAGGATGGGATCATGAATAATTTCAAGGGGCATTCCTTAATTTTTCCCCTAAGGATGAGTAAGGATTGATTTTATAAATATTTTAATATAGCTTGTGTTTAAATAGAAATGTGCCTGTTATAGTATTATTTTTTGGCTTTATCCATGATTCTACATTGTTATGTGTATGATAAAAATAGTGAAGAGGAGACATTTGTTTTGATATGAGGATCAAAGATAACTTGAAGTCTGCATTGATGAATACATGATTCATTGTATTCAATTACTTGGAGCTTATCGTGCATGAATTGATCACCATAATTTTGTTGTAGTTATCCATACTCATCAATAGCTTACTTGTAATCTATAGACCAAGAATCAATACAAGTAATTATGTGGTCAAATTGTGTTGATTTACAGAACTATATGTGTTATTATTGGATCAACTAGTCCACAAATCAATACATGATTAAATTGTGTATGGGATCTATTATTTCCAATAAACTTTAGTTGAATATCAATACCATTCATATTTGTGCTTTGATATTGTATAGATGAGGTGTATTTGATTGGTAAATAATAGCAGACCAAGTGATTAGAATATACATTGGCCATAGAACTCTCGACACTGAAGTTTTTTTGTAATGCCTATGTCTTCATAATATGACATATTCCAAAAAATCAACCATGACAAATTTGATATAAGTGAATCTATAAACATTAGGAGGACTATTTAAATTGTTCTCTACTCTAAATTGATAATACAAGTCATCTAGCAATTCAATCTATAAACCTCTCTTCACACAAGGGTTTCTTTATAGAACTAGATAATTATTGTACACTAGTTGACAAATCATTTAATGTGGATTCAAGCTCAATGTGGATATTATTCAAATATATCTAAATATGAGTCAATGATCCAAAAAACAAGTTCAATACTCAAAGGACTATGTTGCAGTGATGTACCAGTCCATGCATGTTAAAACACTCAACTTCCACTTAGCCATAATCACTCTGATCATGTCTTTCTTCCCATCTAGGTTTGCATTGAATTATATACACATTATATTAACAAGTTCTCCACAATCTCAATGTTCCCTCCATCATTATTATTATTACACCATACTTTTATTATGGTATGTGCATATTCAATTAGATTTGGTTTGTGTTTAGGAGTGTTCCATCCAGGTTTACATTGAATTCTATACACATTATATTAACAAGTTTCCCATAATATCAAGGTTCTCTCCATCATCATTATTATTACACTATATTTTTATTATGGTATGTACATAGTCAATTAGCTTTGATTTGTGTTTAGGAGTGTTAATGAAATTTTATAGGTCATTCCTTTTAATTAAGTCTATAATTATTAAGCATGCCATTTATAAGTCAAAATCATATATATGTTGTCAAAATTATATGTTGTTTTTTAAATAGTCATAGTTTTTATAGTCATATAATGAGTCATTTTTATCAAATAGAGTCAATGTCATTAATTGAGTGGTCATTATCATTTAGTCAATGTCAAAATGTTATTTATTTTTAAAATCCAAAAGTATCAAAATTGAGTCATTTTAATAGTACATGTCTTCATATTTTTAAATTCAAAAATATCTTATACAGATGCATTATCAGGGGAACCCGACATTCTGAGTAGTATGTGTCAATAGGAGAGATTTATCCTCAAAAATGGCATGCAAGGGTTGATGTTCAAAGCCATATTTACTGAGTAAATATTTTTTGATACTAGAGGCTAGAGGATACATGGAAGATGGAGGTTTCTAGTGACCACTCATTAGTCACCAATGATGTGGTGGCATTTTTGTGTGGTGTGCTTTTTTAGTTTTTGATATATGTTTTCAAAATAAAAATAGAAGAATCTACATGTTTAGAATATGTAATTTGTGTGAAAATTACAAACATGATTCCATGAGGTGAAAACATTATGAAAGGATAGAAAGCACCAATGTAATTTAGTTCATGGATCTTGAAAGGGTTTGTGGTAGAGATCCAAAAAAATATATGAGGTGAACAATGTTTTGGAAATAGTTAAGAGAGTAGATACTATAGAGATTTTGTAATTACCTTATTTATGGAGATGACCCTCAGTGACACATATATTATAGTGAAGCAAATTAAATGAGGGATGCATTTCTTTGCATAACAATGATCATGTGTAGTAGTATTGCATCAGTAGTATGCAGACCTATGAGTATGCAGTGGCATATGGTTTTGTTTATGATAATTCTTAGTTGTAGATGGTGTTCCTGTTCATGTCAAAGTTTGTGGTAAACTTGTAAAACCATGGGAGGAATGAGGCTCTCTTATATCAAGGTCATGAGCCAAATAGGGCATGCTACAATGGGTGAGCATACTACATATAATAGTGTGAATGTTTTTCACTGTGTAAAAACTATGGGGGGTAATGTTAGAGATTAGCTTTTACATTGTGTTAGTTTTGTGTATTTATCAAGAGGTAAATATTAATAGCTTAGTTGATTTTTAATTGGTTAATTGGAATATTTTTATATAAACAATATTATGATATTAGTTAGAATATTATAGTTGATATATATTGTTAATAAGTTATAAAAATATATCTATATAGGAGTGTACTTAATTTGAAAGATTTTGGGTGAGAAAATAAAGGAGAAATTATAGGAATCATATTTCTATAAATATGTAATATTCCTAAATAATTATTTATTAGAATAGAGTAGATTATTATTTGTGTAGTTAAAATTCTCTATGTGTATTTAGTCTCTCATGATTTAATTTTCTATTCAACTCTTTGAATTCACAACAATCCCTTCTTATAGGGTAGCCAATTTTGTGGCTAGTGATCACCCATGTGACCAAGTGGTAGATAGAAGTGCCCATAAGGGGACAATAACATGTAAAAAGGGTTTAATTTTAGGATGTGTCTAGTTTATCCATGTGGTTAATATGAATTGTATACAAGTGAAATAAGATAGATCTATAACTTATCCTACTCAGTAATATCCAAGCTTAGAGAAGGTAATCAACTAATGATCTAATTAGTAATAATTTATTATATCAAGTTTATGACCAATTATGGATACAATAAACCTAACTAAGGGATATCTTACTACACAATAACAAAGGAGAGGTTTCCAAGGTCTCTAATTAAATGACATCATGTAATAACCCTAATTAGGTATTATAATGTGATAAATGAAAATTAGATAATATAATAAATAAACATATAAGTTAATCTAATAAATAAACATATAAGATAATCTAGTTCTCACCACTTCTTTTGTCATAAATGGAGAAGATGGTAAACAAGATAATTCTATTCAAGAAAATATAAAAGTAGTCTAAGCAAGGAGAGATACAATTCAATCCATTAGTTTCTACAACATCTACTTATTAAAATCTAAAGGTATGGGAATGCATTTACCTTTTTGAAGTTAACATTTCATTCATCAATATCTCACTTAGCCAATAGTGCTTTGTAAGAGGTTGTTGTGTCCTGTAAGGATCACAAAGATAAATCAAATTTAGGCTAAAAGATTTTTGTTATGCATCCAAGACCTCCACAAGATAACTGCTAAGAATCTAAGGCAAAAACCTAAGAATTGAAACCTCTAAAAGATAGTATAATTATATTTTTTATATTTAATGAAATGCTATTGACCCTAAACCCTCTTAAGAATTTAGTCAACAAGTCTGGTTTGGTTGACCTTGTTTGGTGGGAAAGAGAACCATTAGGCCTATAATTAGTTTGTTTGGGAAAATGGAGTTCCATAATGTGCACTAAGTCTAGCAAGGTCGACTAGGTTGATGTAGTAGGAAAATGAAGAAAAAAGGTGTTACTTAGGTAGGGGATTTTTTGGATGGTGAATTGCATAGGGGAATATATAATTAGGTTTTTAATGCTTATAGAATTCGATAATGGTAGCTTGTAGTGATTTTTAGGTAGTGTTCTAGGGGCCAATAATCCTATAAATCACCAAACATTTGCCAAACCATTTCCTATTGTACTCTTTAAGACATGCAATCAAATAGATTGAGACTTGACTAGTTCTTGCAAAAGAAAAAGTGTTAGTAAATGATAAAATTAAAAATATTGTGTGTATACATATTCCCCACTTTTGGCTCATCATGTGTCATTTAGTTGTAGCATGAGATGGTTCTTTGAGAAAGAACATAGTAACACATGATGTTGAGTTCATAAATTGTAGTACAAAGTGTAAATTTAAATGATAACAAGGAAATAATTGAAATAATTTTAAAGTATCATATACATACCTTTAATTACCTTTATTTATAAATGTTTATCTACTAGTTTTGTACTCTTGATCATGAAGGTCACATTGGCTACTTTGGACAAACCCTAAGGATAAAAAACTAAGGAAAAAACAAATAATTGTAGGTAAATCAAAATTAATGAACTTTACATAACTGAATAAGTCACTTGGATAATTGGTAAGCTAATGTGATGAATGATAGGTTAGAGCCAAAATACCAAGAAGAAATGGATTAAATGAGATTAAATCAAGTATCCAAAAATCCAAGGCTACTAAATGACTAATAGACTCAAATAAGTGTACCTTAAGTAAGAAAAGTAACAAACCAGATCAAACGAAGGACACATGTATCTAAAATAATAGATTCAACATTAGTGTAAAGGAAGTAACAAACCATAATTAAACAAATATATAAAAATAAATATAAATTAAAAAAACATTGATTAATGAGAATTAACAATCCAAACTCACTTAATAATTAAAAATTTTAATGGAGAAATGGAAATAATTTATCTGCAAAAATAGTGACAAGCTTATCTATTTATTTTTAAATAAAACCAAGGAAATTTGAGAAGGATAAGGCAATAGTTTAAATAAGTAATACATAATCGCTCAAAGATACAAATTTTGTTTTTAAAAATGGAGTAAATCAAAATAAGATTATTATGAGAATGTCTTAAAAGAGATGAATTATAAGGAATATAGAAGTTGGGAAAGAAATTTAAAAACAAAGTTTGCCTATCAAGGGGGGATATGAAATGGGTGGTGGGGGAAATGTAGGGAATACCGACGTATAAAATCTTTATCAAAATTAATACACTCAAATAAATTTGGCAATACAAGAAGAATTTTGGCATTAAGGACTATAAATAATGTACCTTGACTAAACAAAACTAGGTTTTCTAGTGAAGTATATATATCATCTCATGAAGGTTATATGCATGAAAATTAAAATAGACCTACCTTCTCATAGTGTGTTCCCTATTTTTTAGGACCCCTGATAGTGTTGTTGGTTTACTATGAAGATTGGGTACTTGTGTGATAAATTAGGTAGCACTATAGAGAATTTTCAAATATTCTATCCCAGTCTACTGGCCTACCTCACCCCAATGGACCTTGACTCTATCATAAGTGTAACTATGTAGTTTGAGTTTTAAGTGGAATAGGAGATGTGCTTGATGATCATTTCTTTTGGTGTGATTTGAATTTTGATTTTATAAATGCCCTTTTATCATTTCCTTTTTTTAAATGATTTAGATTTTAAATTTTTGATGGTTTTTTCTATGCATCCTCCATACATATTTAGAAAACCAAACATGGGTGTTAAAAATGACTATCACTAAAATCTTATACTTGATAACTAATAAAATAACTTGGAGAGCAGGGTTTCTAAGACTTTTTATACTTTCATGTTAGATAATAATGAATATATGGGAGGAGATTGACCATGGAACAATTGAATTCCCTCAAATCACAAAAAATTTAAAAATGTGAAAAGGATAAAATGACAGGCAAGCATGATTATGTATCATAATAAATAATGTAAGTGTAGGGAGACATGGAAAAATAGTTTTGTTTAGAGTTGTTACCATAAAATAAAAATTACTAATTTTTAGAGTATGGAATCACAATCTTTAAACCATTGCCTTAAATTTTTAGGAAAAACATTTAGTTTGAATATAGTTTAATAAGTTTTGAAAATTTTATGAGGAAAGTCTGGTCTTATCTAAGGTATTACACAGTAACTCATAAACGAGAAACCAAAATAGGTGTAAAAAATAAGAATAAATATAAGAAGGTTTTGTGGGGAAGGCCTAGTCCTATCCAAGATCTTATATTACAACTCACAAAGGATAAGTAAAATATGAGAAAAAAAGGTTTGTAAAATGACAAATTAATGAATAAAAAGAGACATCCAGATTGGACTTAGGAAAATAAAATATAATCATGGGGATGGCTAGGTCCTATCTATGATCTTGTGTTACCACTCATGAACTAAATATAATTAAACATAGACCAAAGTACCAATGATAAGAACTAAGGCTAGTAAGAGTAATGTAATGTTTCACATTGGATGTAATTATATGAAAGATACAAAAAGTGTTAGTATTTACAATATGTGAAAATGTGTATAAAATATTTAAGCGTTATATTTCCTTAATAATTGAGCATTAGTGGGTTTGTTGAAAATATGTCCATTAACTTGTAATCTTTAATTATTAGGACCAAGGATGTCTTTTATAGGGTAGGGACCCCATCATTTACGAGCATACATGCCTTCTTTGTTTTGTTTATAATCTAGTTTAATGACTAGATCACGAGTATTGTAAGTTCATAATTTGAATTTTTTGTTATTTTGTTTAGAAATAAAAGTTTTGTATTGGAGATTATGTTGTAATATAGCCATACAATGCTCATATAAAAAAAATCATGGAGATGGGCCTCATGTAATTCCTCATCAAGAATAATACCATGAAGATAATTTTTAGTGATGGTATCTCAAATTCTAGAGGTAAGACTGATTCAAAACCATATACTAATGAAAATGGCATTGCCCCAGTAGTAGTATGTATGCTACTTTAGTAAGCCTAGAGTCTGAGATAGATTTGTAAATGCCAATCAGTATGAAATTATCTCATAGCCATTATTTTGTAATATCTTATTCATTATTTTTTTGGTGGATTCTACTTGGCCATTACATTGAGGGTGATAAGGTGTCTATAATTTATGCATAATTTTATTTTTTTCACATAATTATTAAATATCTTTATTTTTGAAATTATTACCATTGCCAAATATTATGGTTTGATGAATTCCAAAATGATAAATGATTTTATTGAGAATAAATATGGAATTGGTAATATCAATAATGTTCACAACAGGCATGGCTTATACCCATTTAGTAAAAAATAAAATGGTGGTGATAATGAACATGAGACCATATTGTGACCTATGTAATTTTCTAATGAAATCTAAACCCCATATAAATAATTTCCAAGGAGACTCCAAGGTTTGGATTTAATCCAGTGAAGAGTGGATAATATCATCACGAAGTTGACAAGGATTATACTCTTTAGAAAAATCAAAGGAATATCTTTCAATAGTAGGCCAAAAATAACCCATGAACAAGCATTTTTAGGCTACAATGTGACTGCTAGAGTGACCATCATAGATTCACACATGTTCTTTTTCAAGTATATCAATAACCTCTTCTACAATTACATAACATATTAAAGTGTCGTCTATGTTATGATAATAGAGAGTGTTGTATCAAAGTATATTTTTAATGCTTATGTGTGAATACAAGTCTTTTCATGAGAATCTTCTTCTAGAGGGTAGGTATGATGCTTGATGAATTGGATGATGTTTTTATAACATGAGTTCTGTAAGATAGTGAAAATTTATGTGTGAAAAATTAGAGAATCATTTATATTTTGTAAATAATAATGTGACTTCCCCATTTGGATAAGGAAATGATAATCATTTATAACTTGATGAGGGTGAAATAATGATTTTGAGAAGCAAGGGAATCAGTTATAACAATTTGTTCTCATGTGATTGGTTTGAAAGAGATAAATTCTTTGTTAAGTGTAGTGGTAATTTGGTGATATGTTACAATGTTTTCACTTTTAAATTGATTATTTATGCTAATTTGATGACATATGAGTTGTGAATCACATAAAACATGTAATATGAGAAGTATAGATTAGTTAAAACTTGTATGCCTAGTATTAAAGCTTAATATTCAACCATATTATTGGTGGCATCAAAGGTTATTCAAAATTATAGAGGTATGATTTTACCATGTGGGTTTGTTAAGACATAACCTACCCTAGCTCCTTGAAGATATTTTACACCATCAAAGTGAAGTGTCCAGGTGTCTTTATGTAAGTCAATTGTAACTTTAATAGGTAATTCTTCAATGACTAATTTATATTTAGTTGTAGAAGGAGGATCAATTTATTCATGGTTATTTGATTCTATATCAGCAATGAAATTATGGAAGTAATAGTTGAGTGATATTTCTTGGTTATAACCTTTGATATAAAGGATTTATTAATTAGGAAGAGAGTCTTGAAGATGTTGATTAGGTGGTACGGAGGTAGCCACAAGTTGATCTGTGATGACCTAAAATTTAACATATTTTTGTATATCAATTCAAAGATCAAATTCCATCAATAAAACCATCCATTTTCCAATTTTTTATCCAGGTAAGAAAGTTTTGGATAAAAAAATATGAAGTGGATCAGAATAGACAATGACATAACTAATTTGATATAACATATAATGATGGAGATTTTCAACTATGAAATAAATATATAAATAATGACGCTCTACTTTTATATAGAATTTTTTTTAATGTATTAAACCATGACTAATATAACAGATAACATATTATCTACTAGAATCACCTTGTTAGGTGAGCATTGCCCCAGCTGATATGGGGTTATCTGGTGTATATAGAATTAATGGATGATCATTTAAAGGTGGGAGAAGAATAGGAGGATGAATAAAAGATTCTTTCATGCTATCAAATGATTTCTTAAATGAATCTATCCATTCTAAGGCATTACCACTTTTGATAAGGTAATTAATTGAGTAGATATGGTAAGCCATTTCTAAAACAAAATGGTAAATTGCCCCATGTTTCCCAAGGTATGTTTGTATGTCTAGAATGGAGTGAGTAATAGGCATGTTAATAATAGCTTTGATTTTATTTGGATCAACATTAATGCCCTAACTAGAGACTATAAAATCTAATAGTTTATCATAAGTAATGTCTAACACACATTTGAAGGGGTTAAGTGTTAGAACCCCACTAGGTTGCTCAAAGTTACACTAATTTTTTTTCCAAAAAAAAATACTTATAAAATCATCCATAACTATCCATAAAATCATTGTTTGAAAAATAAATGTATCAAATGTAATAAATATAGAAATGTATCAACCCACTAGTAAATAAAATGATCCATTTAATTTTTAAACAACATATAACATATTAAAAGATGAATATTCCTCATAAAATGAATAATGGAAAGAGTCAAGTACATCAAATCACTCATATAATCCACATTATATTTATCAATAATAATAAAACCATTACTGTCATAGTATTCAAAATTAATTACAAATTTCATAGACATTATTCTGTTAAATATCCATAAAATAATAATGTACTATATATTACTTTTTAGTACAAAATCATATATAAAATATAGTATGTATAATAGTAAAAATGAGCCTAAAAAAACCTCCATGATCCATAAATATACAACCATGAGTATGATCCCAAATGGTTGAATAGATAAATAGAGGGAGAGCATGATCGAGTGCTTTAAATCCAACCACAGATCGTCAGTCTAGCACACCTCCCTATTGGGACTGTCCCTTCCCTTCATGGAGGGGTAGATAATAATAGTGTGGATATCAAAGAATAAATTGAAAATTATGTGTGTGAATCGATAATAAATTCATCATTCATATATACCATGGAAACCAATCCTTTACTTAATATTACATAAACACACACATGTAACTTATAAAGTATAGAAAAATGACAATGTTTCAGTTGTAACATTACTTTGGCAAAACTTTTCATTATATAAATCATATGTTACATGAATATGATTCAATTCCACTCACACAAACTCTCTGATAATGAATCACAAATAATTAGGTAATACAGGGGATAGATATATGAGTTACAAGTCAACATCCTCATATATCTATCACATGTTATCATATGAAACATGTCTATTAATTTTCACATATAAATCCAAGGAATAATAAATACATGTTATAACATGTATATATGTGTATCCCTTATATACATATACATATGTGTGTGTGTGTGTGTGTGTGTATGTATATACGTACATACATACATATATATATATATATATATATATATATATATATATATATATATATATATATATACATACATATACATATATATATGTATGTATGTATGTATATATATATATATATATATATATATATATATATATATATGTATATACGTACATACATATATATATATATATATATATATATGTATATATATATATACAAATGTATATGTATATATATACATGTGTGTGTGTATATATATATATATATATATATATATATATATACAACACACACACACACACACACACACACACACACACACACATACATACATACATATATACATACACATACATGTGTGTGTGTGTGTGTGTAGTTTCTCAATTATATTTAGTATTGAGACCTGAATATCGCAATCAAAGTTTTCAAAACAAAAATTTCCAACTATAGGCCTCTATTTTCTATTGTAAATATGCATATAGAAGCATGTTTTCCATACCATAATTATATTTGGTATGTTCCAAACAAAATAATGTTATTATCTTTCTAAAACTTCACACTGATCCATAGAAAAGACCAAAAAAATTACCATTAAAGTGATCTTCAACTCATTACTATAACTTGTATGTATCATGTCTTACCTATGTAAAGTTTTTTCAAGTATGCAAGTGATTTAAGTTCTCAAGTGAGACATATATATGCCACATCTTGATAAATCTATTTTTAATTCGATAATGGGGATCACCCATATTTTCAAGTTTAAAAGAATGAAAGATAAGACATTAGGTTTTTCATCTTCTACTAAATAATTTTTACACAACCATTAACTATTTTAGGTTCATCTACTCTAAAATACCCAAATTTGATTCTAAATAAGACTCAGCTTCATCTCTATAGGCATGAGGATGGAACCAAATTTCATATCCAAGTCTATAAACCTAAATCCCTAGGGTTTTAGTGTAAGATTTATACCTATAAAACTTAGTTTTTCCTTACATACATTCTCAGTATCATGAGTATAAGATTGTGTATGGAATCGAGTTCCATATCATGTCTATAATCATGAAACCCTAATTTTATTTTATCCTAAAACTATTATTTCACACATTTATAAAATATATATAAAACCCCATAACATGAATCCCATTTCCTTGACATCCAAGGCTGCAATCCATACTTGAAGTTAAAAACTCAAGATGAACCAATGTGGTTATATAGTGGTTGACATCTCAATGTGTTCAATGATATATTTCCTCATCCTTTGCTAATCTTAGTTCCATTCTCTTTCTTTGTTGTGTTCTAATTTTCCTCTCTTTCTCTCTTCTTATTCTCTTTTTCCAAAAGTTACACATGTTCTACATGAATAAATAACTCTGTTATAACTCTATGAGTTGGCCATAATGGAACTCAAATTCATAAATACACAAACCCATCTATTTTCCATTTACTTGTAGTCATAAACTCTATATTTTTTATGGTAGCTACATTAAACCCTCCATTTTCCAAATGGCAAAGTCAACTCCATCATCATAGCAACAAAAGAAATATAATTCCTTTTTTCCTTTCAACTTCATGGCAATTACCAATAATAATAACAAAATAATATTAAAAATCACAAAATTTATTTTTAATTAAATTATTTTGGGGTGACTTCACCCTAATATGCCTCCTCACTATGTCTCCAAAAGGGGGAAATAAGTAAACAATCAAACAAGACCAATAAATAGTCATACCTCTACCAACTAGAATGAATTTCAAGGTTAACATAGTATAGTTTAGTTCTTATAAATATTTTAATAAACATATTCAGTCAATTTAAGGACTTCACATACTATGAAAATCATGACAAGTGATGATCTCAAATAATGCAAACATGCCTCATTCATTGCTACGACAAAAAATGTAATCTCCATTCATCATTTAATCAAAATTCTTATTAGCATCCATTTCATGTAATAAAACAAGAGTGTGGTGTGTGTATATGGGTTAAGATCAATTCTTTTTATCCCCATAGCTGATATTTACACCCCTCTCTTTGATGATACTCTCCCTTTATACCACTTATGAGGGAATAATAGTCCTACAACCACCTTAATTTAAAAAAAGCTAGTTAGTCTGAGATTATAACAAATAATCATATAATTAGAATATATAAGCATCAATCAAATATAATTATGCAAATAATTTTAAAAATGAAATCAATATGATCATAGTACATAGTATACACATATGCAAATGTTCTCTAATATAAATCATCACAAAAGAATAACAATATGAATGCAAATCAAATATAATAAATATCTAGGTCAAAACATAAAAATCAAAACTATAATTCATTTGTTCCACATCTTATACTAATACTTAAGTATTTTTTATAAAATGGGATAGGATGAAACAACTTTCCACCTAAAACATGTCATCATTTTGATGACTTTTTATTTCAAACAATAATTCAAGAAATAAAATAATGTTTAGCAGCATTTAAATAAATGAGAAATAGCCTCAAAAATTCCTCATAATCTTCCCATGAAGCACTATCCTCAGAATATTAGTCCCAATAGACCTTGCATTGTGATTCTTCCCTGTTATGTAAGATAAGCTTGTGATTATCAATTATTCTAATTGGTTCTAATGTGACTACCTCTAGATCCATAACTTGTAATGTATTATAGTCTAAAACATGAAAAGGATTAGGTATGTACTTATTAAGATAAGTTAAATGAAAAAATATTATGCATTTGAGGTAAATTTTATGGTAATGCAAGTCTATATGCTACATGATTAATCACTTATAGAACATCAAAGAGTCTCACATTTCTTAGTGACAATTTTGCTGATTTCCCAAACTTAACGACACTCTTTTGGGGTTTGACTCATATAAAAACTTTATCTCCAACTAAGAATTGTCTTATTATTATTTTTAGATCAACATAGCTTTTTTGTCTATCATGTGCTTCAACCATTATTTGTATTATTAAATTTATACTTGTTATTCCATTTATATAAGAATATTAGGTCTAAAGACCACTCTATCTTCTAATTTTTCCCAACTAATTGGTGTCTTGCACATCCTACCCTATAATACTTTAAAAAGAGCCATTTTAAAAGCTAATTAGAATGATTTGTTATAATAAAACTCAACCAATTGTAGGTATTAATCTTATTTCTATCATTGGTCCATGAAATACATCCTCAAAATATCCTCCAAAACCTAGTTTACTCTCTCTATTTGTCCATCCATTTATAGATGGTAAGTTTTACTAAAGTTTATTTATATACCCAAAGATGAATTGAGAATTTGCCAAAACCTTGAGGTCATCTTGGGGTATCTATCCAAAATGGTATTTTATATAAAATCATGTAATATATATATATATACCTCTTTCACAAACCTTTTGATGACTATTAGTGCATCATCTATTAGATAACCTGGAATGATGTGAGCTACCTTGGTAAGTTTATCCACAACTACCAAATTCATGTCATGATAGTTTTTAGACATGGAAAATCTTTGAATAAATAAAGTCCATACTAATAAATTTCCACTTACATTATTGTATGTAATGTGGGTAAAAAAATATAGTAGGATGCACATGTTCATCCTTAACTCACTAACACCCCAAGCACCTAGACATAAAGTCTATCACATCTTTTTCATTCCCTTCTATAAATATAATGATCTTAATTATCAATAGTTTACTCACTCTAGGATGTCCTGAATATGGTGCATATTTCAATTCTTTTAGCATAATAATCCTCAAATTTTCCATGTCAAGTACATATATTATACCATTATACCTCAAAATATCATCATTCTCAAATTAAAATACATGGTATCTATGATCCTAATAATTTTCAGCCAATGCTTTCATAACTTCTTCATAGAATTCATCTCTGGGTGAAAATTTTACTACTTAGTCTCAAAAATTACTTCTTATCATGGTTAAAGCCATGATGTACCTTCTATGACTAAGTTAATATGTGATTATGTTGTCTTTTCCCTTAATGTAGTTAATGTCAAAATCATAGTCTGAAAAAATTTATAACTGTTGCATCTAATGAGCATTAAGGTTAGGTTTGGTAAACATATACTTGAGTCCCAAATTATGATTTTTAAGATAAAAAATATTTACCAACAAATAATGCCTATAAAATTATAAATAATAAACAATGACAACTAGTTCTATGTCATAAGAAACATAATTTTCCTTAGAAGGCTTCAATTTCCTTGATTCATAAGATACAATTAAACCATCATGCATATGAACTTATCCTAAACCATCTCCTCATGCATCTATTATAACTATAAAATGACCATTTGGATCTAGAATCTATAACACTAGTGCTAAAGTAAGCCTCATTTTTAGAACCTAAAAGGCTTCTTTGCCCTTATTAGACTAGACAAAACACTATTCTTTTTATTGAATAGAGGTGATCAAATAACCTATATTAGAGAAATTTGGCAAAAAAATCCTATAGTATCCTTATAAACCAATTAAAATACACAATCCATGTATAAATTGATGATTTATCCACTCCATAATGGCTTTAATTCTATATGGATCCATAGAAATTCCTTCTACATAGATAATATATCCCAAGTATTATACTCTTTTTTGAAAGATAACACACTTAGATTCCCATATATTTTATGCTTTTGCAACCATTACAAGACCAAATGAAAATTATAAACATGATTTTATTTAATTTTGGAATATATGATAATATAATTCAAAATATTAACAAAAATTGATCAAGGTAATCTCTAAAAATAATATTCATGAAGTTCATGAATCTTGTAGGTGCATCATTAGTCTGAAAGGAAGTATTGTGAATTCATAATGCCTATAAAGAATCTTAAAAGCTATTTTTGGAATATATTCATATAAAATTATCAAATAATGGTATCTAACATGAATATAAATATTTTAAAATATTTTTTCACCATGCATTTGATCAAAAATATCATTGATGCAAGGGAAAGGTGATGTAGGAACATCATTACTTGACTTATGTTATCTAGGCCATTTTGGTTTGATCAAGTGTTTTTTAATAAATATAAATATTTAGAATGTTTAAATGGGTGTTATTATTCTCAAGGTACACTTTTTAGTGTTTTCCAATTGTCTAGGGGTGCTTAGGGTAGATTTCAAAATTGGCATTTTCTCACTAATTTGCATAATTTGAATTTTTGAATAATTTAGTCTAATTTAGGTGTTATAGGAGGGTTTTTAAGAGACTTAAAAGGTCAAAATTATTGGTTTGACTCATTAGTGTACCATTTGTATAGCATGGGCCTTGAACTCACACATATACATAAATATCAACTTTGGTATATGTTGTAATGTGGAAGTTTATTTTCTAATAGCCATTGGAAGGTCCTAAGGTAGTTAGAGTGGTTAAAGCTGATATAAAAATTGTAATATTTGTTTTTGGAGATATTTATAGTTTATTTAATTATAATATGGATATAACTCAAACTCCAAGAATTTCATCAAGAGTTCATCATTTTTTACGACCAAAACAAAACAATGGCAGACCCATGTTTTCTATTTTAAGAATTTCAAGTGACTATGTATGATAGTGTAATGGAAGAAGACTAAATAAAGAAGACTTGATAATGTTTTTTTAAGTTTTTGGTTATATTTTTATATTTTTTTTTTATGTAATACAAATATTTTATTAATTTATTTCATAGTCCTTTGAGAAATTTTACTTGCATACCCTATTTTCCTATGTTCTTTCTTAGAAAGTAAAATTTTAGTTTGCATCATTAGTAGGATGAGTTGTGTGTAAGGTTATAATAGTGATTTTATGGTATTAATTATATTTTTTAAATTTTATTAAAGTTACTTTCATTATTTACATTCGTTCCATAATGCATTTTGTGGCATACTATGTTAAACCTTGTGCTAGACAGTGACTGCACAAATAGTTATACCAAGCAAGGTAGATAGAGGTTGAATAGTGGAATAAATGTGAGAATTTTTTGATTTTAAATGGTTTTCTGGAATTATTAAAACCATATTAAAAATTTATAGTGTCTTTAAATTATTTTGGGAACAAAATAGCTCAATATTTTTACGCTTAAACCCTACAAACTATGACTGTATGCACAATGAGAGCAAGAACATTAGTTATCTGCTAAGGAGAATATTCAAGGGGTAAAAATAATGATGGAAGAAATTAAATAATGATTTTTAATATCTAATAAATGTGTTATATTTTTTTTTAAATTGGATTTGTCTCTTAAAATCTCTTAATTCTCCCTCTTGGCTCATGTAGGCCTAATCAACACTAAACTAGGGTTTCAAGAAACAAACTTATTTTATAGGCATTTACACAAATAAAAATTCACTATTTTTTCTGAATTGATAGTTTATAATGTGTTAAAATATATTTTTTATGGTTTTTACCCATTAAGTATGGATATGTATGATAGTGGAGGACTGTGTGTGACTAGGTGTGAAGAAGGCCTAATTAGGCCTAAACTGAGACTTAAGAGGGAATAAAAAAGTGACTTCCAAGTATGGTATGGTAAAAAAACTTTATGGATTAGTATAATTAGATATAGGATGATAGGAAAATGTACTATTTTCCTAAAACTCATCCATACTAGACTGTGTAAGAGAAATTGCTTTAAAAAGGCTATTAGGATTGTCTGCTTAAAGGGAAGAAGTTGTGTAAGTGGTGATGGATTTATTGAGAGGTTTTGTGAGTTATATTTGGGTTATAATAGGAATATAATGAGATTTATAAATATTATAAAGACCAATAAAACATTATATATTACTTGAGTTATGAATGAGCATATGAATCTCAAGAACCTTTGTCAAAGAGTTGTATTGAAACAAGGTAAAAGTGAGAGTTTGATTATGTTGAATTTACATCATTTTGTATCATATATTAGGATATATTGGGAAGATTGGTAGGAAACATGAAATGTATAGAATGAGGAACATTATCATCTCAAAGGATTGTACAAGAATTTGATGCATTGGTAGTTGAAGTGAGGAACTTTTAGGTAAGGTTACAAGCCATGGAATTGGTTTAGAGGAGATAGATGAATAGGGGTGATGTGAGTGAGGGAGAGGATGATATTATTCACGAATAATCATAAAAGGAATTATATGAATTTATATTGGAAGATATGTTCATTATATTAATCCTTGGAGTGAATTGAAAACTTGAGATAGAGGTGCCCTTGTATGAGGGTAGTCTTAATGTGGAAGAGTTGGTTGATTGGATCACAGCCATGGAAAATTAGTTTGATTATGAAGAGGTGAATGAGAAAAATAATTTAAATTTTATAGTGACAAGGTTGAAGGGTCACACATCCTTGTGGTGGGATCAAATACAGGAATAAAGTAGAAGGGGAAAAGAGAAGATAAGGTCATGGGATAAAATGGTTGCCAAGATGAAGGGAAAATTCATGCCTAAAGACAATCAAAACCAATTTTTTAAGATGCTAAAAAATTTGATACAAAATTAAATGAAAGTGAAATAGTACACAAAGTAATTCTATAAGCTAACTATCTGAGTAGGACACATACAGGAATATGTAGAGAAGGTTTCTAGGTACACAAATGGCCTAAAGTTTGTCATTCAAGATGAGATAATCATATTTTCACCAAGAATAGTAGATAAGGCTTATAAAATTGAATTGATGGTATATGATAAGTTTGATAGAAGGAAAATTTAAAAAAATAGAGGTAGAGGTGGTATAAGCTATAGAGGTAGAGGCTAAAAAAAGAAAAAGGACAACTGGGTAATAAAATTCAATGGCAAATTCAAAGCAAAGAAGTTGGTACTAGTTTAGAGGGTTCAAGTCAATTAAGTAAAGGTGGTTATGGATACATAGTCAAAATATCATATGGTATAGGAAGAGGCTACAATGGGTTTCAAGGTAAGTTCTTCAACTATAACAAATTTATAGGACATAGGTCATATGAGTGTCGAGAAGACATTCAATGTGGTAGCTCTTGGAGTGAGAGTAGAAACCAAGTGGTTTATAAATAAGAGGAGAGTATAGATTCATGACCAAACTATGTAGAAGAACCTAAAATAGGGGAGAGCCTACTGATGATGAGAGTTCTTCTAAAGACCATCCATGAGGAGAGAGAACTACCATAAATAAAGATGTATTCAAGACCACGTGTAAGAGAAAAGGTAAGTGTTGAAAAGTCATAATTGATAATGATAGTATAGATAATATAGTTTCTTCCTTGATGGTGTGTAAACTAGGTTTGGAAACTAAAAATCATCCAAATCCTTATAAAGTTTATCGGATTCAAAATAGTCATCAAGTCCTAGTGAATAAACAATGCTATGTAGACTTGTAGATAGGTGGGTATAAGGATATAATTTTGTGTGATGTGATTCCCATTTATGTGTTCCACATCATCCTTATTATACTAGCAATATGACATGAGGGATATGCATTATGGGAGAGTCAAGACTTACACCATTGAGAAGGATGGCACCAAGCACACACTAAACCCATTTAAATATAGTTAGGCATGGAAGGAGATACCAAGTAGTGTGATGATGTTTGGAGAGAAGGAATACTTTCCAAAAAATGTCAATTGTAGCATTTTGATTAAGAGTATGATAGTTCAAATCAAGATACAAGGTGAAGACAATGTAGTTCAAGTTTCTAATACAATAAAAAAAGAGGGTGAGATAGTTGAAGGGAATTCTGAGGTTTTGATTTTGATAGCAAGAAGTAAGAAGTTATTATAGTCAGCCCAGTAGGATTAGTTGTTTTCTAATGAACACTTAGAAGGGTTGTTTGCAAGTTTGTCCTATCACTTATCTTTCATACAAAGTATGGAGTATCTATAAGACTTTGTTGAGAAGGTTAGAATGCTGAGATAGTTGGCTATGAGAATTGGGATGATTGACTAGGTAAAGAGGGAAAAACATCAAGAGAAGAATAATGAAGTGGAAGAGGTCAATAATACTATAGGAGATCAGATGGAACCATCAACAACAACCCAACAAGTAGTAGATCTAAGCATAGAAAGGATAAGCATACAAGTGAAAGAGTGTGGTTTCAAATAAGATAAGGAGGTTATTATAATTGATTTGTGTGTTCCATGTGTAGTATTTTTTTAGGAAAACACCAATATACTCAATATTATTAGGCTGGAGATCAACATTTAGAGAGATAACCTCAAAGGAAAAGGTAGGGTGGTATTGGTCAAAGAACAAGGAAGTCTGTGTCACTCATAGGCCTTTGTATCCAAGAGAATTTTAAAATTGCATAGATGGAGTAACCAAGATAGGGAAATTCTAAGGATGAAATCAATTCAAGCTTACTAAAATTTCAAAGAAAGTTTCTTTTACACCTCTATAGTTATGATGTAGAAGCATCACTACTTGACTTGGGTTGTCTAGGCCATTTTGGTTTGATCAAGTGTTTTATGATAAATAGTAATGTTTATATTGTTTAAAGGGGTTTTATTATTCTTAGGGTAAACTTTGGAATTTTTTCCAAGTGTCTACAGGTGCTTAGATAGGATACAATTCAAAATTGGTATTTTCCTGCCAATTTGCATAATTTGAATTTTTGAATGATTTTGTCTAGTTTAGGTGTTGTAGGAGGGGATGTAGGAGACTTAAAATTTGAAAATTATTTATGTGAATCATTTAATTTAATATGTGTATATAATGTTCCTTGAACTCACACATTCATGTAAGAATCAACTTCGGTATATGTTTTAATGTGCAAGTTTGTTTGCTAGTGACCGTTGGAAGGTCCTAAGGTAGTTAGAGTAGTTGTAGTTGATATAAAACTTGTAAGTTTTTTTTTTAGAGATAGTTAAATTAAATTTCATTAAAATATGTATATAATTCAAACTCCAATAATTTTATCAATATTTACTCATTTTTGAAGACCAAAACAAAACAATGGTAGATCCCTATTTTTTGTTTTGATTATTTCAAGTGATTATGTATGACAGTGTAATGAAAGAAGAATTAATAAAGAAGAATTGATAATGTTTTCTTAAGTATGTGGTAATTTTTTTTATATGTGTTTTTATTTAATAAAAAAAATTTATTAATTTATTTCATATTCCTTTGAGAAGGTTTACTTGCATACCCTATTTTCTTGTGTTCTTTCTTAGAAAGTAAAGTCTGAGTTTGCATAATTAGTAGGATGAGTTGTATGGAAGGTTATAATAGTTATTTTATGGCATAAATGATATTGTTTAAATGTTATTAAATTTATTTTTTTAATTTCAATTAATTCCACAATGCATTTTATGGCATATTATGCTAAACCCTGTGTTAGATAGTGACTGCATAAACAGTTAGACCAAGAAAGGAAGATAGATGTTGAAAAGTGTCATGAATATGAGAATTTATTGATTTTAAAGGGTCTTTTGTAACCATAAATATCATATTAAACCTTTATAATTTATTTAAATCAATTTTTCAACAAAATACCTCTTTATTTTTACTCTTGAAGCCTACAAATTGTGACTATATGTACAGTGAGAGCAAGAACATTGGTTATTTTTTAAAGAGAGGATTCAAGGGGGAAAATAATGATGGATGAAATTAAATAATTATTTTTAATATACAATACAAGTTTAATAATGTTTTTAAATTATATTTTTCTCTTAAATATCTTAATCCTCCCTCTCAGCTCATGTAAGCTTAGTCAACCCTAAACTAGGTTTTGAGAATCAAACTCATTTTCTAGGCATTTCCACCATTGAAAATTCACCAAAGTTTTTGATTCTATAGTGGAGAATTTTTTCAAAGATATTTATTAGGTTTTTCACCCATTAAATTTGGATATGTATAATCTATGGAGGACTGTGTGTGATTAGGTGTTAAGAAGGCCTAAATAAAGACCTAAGAGGGAATAAAAAAAGGTACTTACAAATACAGTATGGTCAAGAAACTTTATGGATAATTATAATGAGATATATGGTGACATAAAAATGTATTAGTTTCCTAAAATTCATCTGTACTAGACCCTAAAAGATAAAATTGCCTAAAAAAGGCTACTAGGACTATCTTGCCTAAAGGGAAGAAATTGTGTAAGTGGTCATAGTTTTTTTGAGAGGTTTTGTGAGTTGTATGTTGGGTCCAATATCAATATAATTATCCTAAAAAAAACTATAAATACCAATAAACCATTATATATTTATTTATTTATTTATAAATGAGAATATAAACCTTCAGAACCTTTGTTAAAGACTTATATTGAAACAAGGTAAAAGTGAGAGTTTGAATGTGTTTCCTCTACATCATTTGGTATTAGAGATTAAGATATATTTGGAGGAAAATTAAGATGCATAAAAGGTAGGTAAAAAGGATAAATACAATTAAAAAGGAGGTTGTAATTAGTTGATTCATTGGTAGTCAAAGTGAGGAACTTGTAGGCAAGGTTGAAAGCTATGGAGTTGGCTCAAAGGAGAGAGATGAATAGGGGTGATATAAGTGAGGGAGAGGATGATATTACTCATTAATAATAATCATACGAAGGATAATAAGTTAGATTGGAAGAGAGTTTCATTAGAGTATTCCTTGGAGTGACTTCAAAATCCAATATGGAGGTACCCATATATGAGGGTAGTCTTAATGTGGAAGAGCTAGTTGATTGAATCACAACCATGGATAAGTAATTTGATTATGAAGAATTGAATGAGATAAAGAAGCTACATTTTATAGTGACAAGGTTGAAGGGTCATGCATTATTATGGTGGGATGGCATATAGGAAGAAAGAAAAAGAAGGAGAAAATAGAAGATAAGGTCATGGGATAGAATGGTGGCCAAGATGATGGAAAAATTCATTCATAAAGACTATTAGACCCAATTTTTTAGGAGGCTAAAAAATCTAAGATAAAAGGACCTGACAGTGAATGACTACATAGAGGAATTATAAAATCTAACTATCTAAAAAGGAAACTCAAAGGAGGATGCATAAAAGGTTCCTAGGTACATAAATGGCCTAAAGTTTGTCATTCAAGATGAGATAATCATATTGTCACCAAGAATAGTAGAGGAGGCCTTTCAATTTGAATTGATGTCATAAGAGAAGTTTGATAAAAGGAAAAGTCAAAAAAACAAAGGTAGAGGCCAACAAGAAGGAAGAGGAAAGCCAGATAATAGTAGTCAATGACAGAGTCTAAGAAAACATGTTAGTAGTAATTTAGAGGGTTCAAGTCAATCAAGTACATGTGGTTATGGATATAGAGTTGTAAGATCATATGGTACAGGAAGATGATACAATCAATCTAAAGGAAAGTGCTTCAAGTGTAAAACATTTTTAGGAGACAAGTCATATGAGTATCCAAAAGATATTCAAAGTGGTATCTCTTAGAGTGAGAGTAGAAACCAAGTGTTTTATAAAGAAGAGGAGAGTGTTGATTCATTTCCAAACTATGTATAAGAACCTAAAATAAGGGAGAGATTGCTAATGAGGAGAGTTATTTTAAATACCATCTATGAGGAGAGAGAACCTCCATTAAGAAAGATGTTATTCAAGACCATGTGTAAGAGAAAAGGTAAGTGTTGAAAAATCATTTTTGATAATGGTAATATGTATAATCTAGTGTCTTCCTTGATGGTGTCCAAACTAGGATTGGAAAGAAAAAAGCATCCAAGTCTTTATAAACTTTCTTGTATTCAAAATAGTCATCAAGTTTTAGTTAATGAAAAATGCTATGTATACTTTCATATAGGTGTGTATAAGGATATAATTTAATGTGATCTGATTCCCATTGATGTGTGCCACATCATCCTTGGTATACCATGACAATATGATAGGAGGGCTATGCAAGATGGGAAAGCCAACACTTACACCATTGAGAAGGATAGAAGTAAGCACATACTAAACCCATTAAAAGATAATAAATAATGGAAGGAGACACCAAGTAGTGTGATTATGTTTAGAGAGAATGAATAATTTCTAAAATAATTTAGTTTCAACATTATGGATAAGAGTATGATAGTTACAAGTAAGATCCAAGGTGAAGATAGTGTAGTTCAAGTTGCCACGACAATAGATGAAGAGGGTGTAATAGTTGAAGGTCATTTTTAGGTGTTGATAGAAATAAGTAAGAAGTTGTTATAGTTATCCCAGTAGGATCACTTGTTTTCTAATGAACCCTTGTAAGGGTTTTTTGAAAGTTTATCATGTCACTTGTTTTTCATACAAAGCATGGATTATCTAGAAGACTTTGTTTAGAAGGTTGGCATGTTGATATAGTTGTTTATGAGAAGTGGGATGATTGAATAGGTAAAGAGTGAATATTATCATTATAGTACTAATGAATTGGAAGTGGTTGAAAATAATTTAGCAGAGAAGATGGAACCATCAATAGAAAACCAATAGGCAACAAATCTAAGAATAGAATGGACAAGCATATAAGTACAAGAGTGTGGTTTCAAAGAACATAATAAAGAGATTGTTGTAATTGACTTGTGTTTTAAATGTGTAGGTTTTTTTAGGATAAAAACAATATTCTAAAGATGATCAAGTTAGAGATCAACATTTAGAGAGATAACCTCAAAGGAGAAGGCAAGGTGGCATTGGTCAAAAAACAAGGAGGTATATGCATCACTCATAGGATTTGGTATCCAAGAATATTTGACATTGAAAATATGGAGTAACTAAGAGATAAATTATAAGGAGTAATTAAATTAAATCTAACTATAATTTTAAATAAAATTTGCTTTTGCACCTGAGTTGTATGATGCAGGAGCATCATTACTTGACTTGTGTTGTCTAGGCCATTTTTGTATGATCAGGTGTTTTGTGATCAATAGAAATGTTTAGAGTGTTTATAGGGATGTTATTAGTATTATGTTAAACTTTTTAATGTTTTTAATTTTTTTATGGGTGCTTAGGTAGGATAGAATTCAAAATTGGCATTTTCTTGCCAATTTGCATAATTTGAATTTTTTAATAATTTTGTCTAGTTTAGGTGTTGTAGGAGGGTTTTTAGGAGAATTAAAAGGTAAAAATTATTGGTGTGACTAATTTAATTTAAAATTTAAATAAAATTTTCCTTAAACTCACACATATAAATAAAAATCAATTTTGGTATATGTTCCAAGGTGCAAGTCTGTTTACTAGTAATCGTTAAAAGGTCTCAAGGTAGTTAGAGTAGTTGAAGTTGATATAAAACTTGTAAGTTTTTTCCAGAGATAGTTATATTTGATTTATTTTTAATATGGAGAGACTTAAAACTAAAATAATGTGATCAATATTTCCTCATTTTTGAAGACCAAAACAAAATAACGACAGACCCCTATTTTTTATTTTGAGCATTTCAAGTAACTATGTATGATAGTGTAATGGAATAAAAGTCAATAAATAAGACTTTATAATTTTTTATTAAGTATTTTTTAAGTTTTTTATATTTTTTATTATGTACTAAAAACATTTTACTAATTTTTTTCATAGTCCTTTGAGAAGGTTTACTTGTATACAATGTTTTCTTGTGTTCTTTCTTAGAAAACAAAGTCTAAGTTTGCATCATTAGTAGGATGAGTTGTGTGGAAGGTTTTAATAGTTATTTAATGGTATTAATTATATTTTTTAAATTTTATAAAATAATCTTTGGTAATTTCCATTCATTTCACAATGCATTTTGTGGCCTACTATGTTAAACCTTGTGCTAGATAATGACTACACAGATAGTTAGACCAAGAAAGGCAGATAGAGGTTAAACAATGGAATGAATATGAGAATTTGTATAATATAAAGTGTGTTTTGGAACCATAAATATAATATTAAACATTTAAATTTACTTTAAACCATTTTTAAAATGAAATACCTCAGGCTTTTTACTTTTGGACCCTATAGACTATGATTGTATGCATAGTGAGAGCAAGAACATTGGTTATTTGTTAACAAAAATATTCAAGGGGGGAAATAATGATGGATAAACTTAAATAATGATTTTTTAGATCCAATAAAATTTTAATTTTTAAATTTTTTTTTTCTCTTAAAATCTCTTGATTCTCCCTCTTGGTTGATGTATGCCTAGTGGGTTTCGAGAACCAAACTTGTTTTCCATGTGTTTCTACCTATTTAAATTCACCATTTTTTGTTATTTTATAGTGTATAATGTTTTTAAATATATATTTTAGGTTTTATACCTATTAATTATGGATATGTATGATGGTGGAGGACTATGCATGACTAGGTGTCAAGAAGGCCTAATTAGGCCTAAACAGAGACTTTAGAGGGAAAAAAAAGTGAATTCCAAATAGAGTATGGTGAATAAACTTTATGTATGAGTATAATTATGGATATAGTGATATAAATAGGTAATATTTTCCCAAAATCATCTATACTAGACCATAAAAGGTAAAATTGCCTAAAAGGGCTATTAAGACTATCTGCCTAAAGGGAAGGAGTTGTGTAAGTGGTGATATATTTATTGAGAGGTTTTGTGAGTTGGATGTGGATTTAAATATAATATAATTATCTTGATAAATATTATAAATACCAATAAACCATTATATATTTCTTGAGTTATAAATGAGCATATGAACCTTAAGAACCTTTGTCAAAGTGTTGTATTGAAACAAGGTAAAAGTGAGAGTTTGATTATTTTACCTCTGTATGAAAAGGATACATGTTATTGAATATTTATTTTTTAATAATTTAGTATTCAATACATAGATTAAGTTTTATATCCTTCTTTCTAAAATATATTATAGATTGACCCCATGGTGAAACACTTGGCCTAATGAACCCTTTGTCCAACATCTCCTCAAGTCGAGCCTTTAACTCAATTAACTCAATTGTTGTAATTTTATAGGGAGCCTTAAACTATGGATCCAACCATATAATGATATAAATGGTGAAATAATGTTCCCTTTTAGGATTTATAGTTAGTAATTCATCAAGAAAAACATCTTAAAATTCTTATAGAAAAGGATAGCCTTCTAAAGAGGGTTCCTTAGCTTCACCAATTTCATCCATTTTGAATAAGAATGCTTGACATCCATTTTTTGATATTTTAAAAAATAAATGGATGAAATATACCTTATTTTTAACTCTCTATGATCTCCATGGAATTCTTTTTGATTTTCCAAATCATCTAAACACTAAAACATATTAATAAAATAATCAACTTTAGCTTTGTGCTTAGAGAGCCAATTCACTCCTAAGATCACATCATATGACCCTAGTAGTGTGACACAAAGATCAAAAACTCTAGTGAATTCTATAAAATTTATTTCATCCTCAAAAAGACATATATTAACCTTCACCTTGGATTCATTCCCATATAAAACTAACCAAGCATTTTTCGTAAAAACAACTTTCCTAGATAATTTACTTAACATTCTAGGAAAGAGAAAACATTCAGTGGCTCTTGTATATATAAAAATGGAAATAGGATGCCAAAATAAATTACTTTATGCTTAAATTGTAAATTCTTGAAATTATTATTGATGGTTATCAAATCTTATGTGAATACACTACTGAAATGTTCCCTAATGTGATGTAGAGGTGGATTAATTTTTATTTATGCCATCTATCTTCCATCGAGGAGAATCCTTAGTAGAATGATCTCCTCAAAATGTGAAACATATATAAAGTGTTCATTTCCTCTCAACCTAATTAAATCCATTGAATCCTTCCCTAAAATTACCTCCAAGTTTCTTATTCCCTAAAGCATTACTAAATCTTGCATTCTTGCTATGAACCAGTTCTTAGAATTCTCATTCTATTTATAGTTATTTTTATTGAAGGGTTTATTCTAACTTCCAAAGTTATTTTTAAAATTTTATCTAAACTCAACAAATCATTTCAAATTTTATTCTTTCTTAACTACCTTCTCAAAGATGTGGTCCATAATGTATGGTTGATGGACAACCACTTCACAACTAATTTAGTTTTTCAATCCCATAATGAACTTTTTAATTAGGAAACGTTCATCTTTATGATACTATAAAATATACTCCAAGAGATTTGTGAATTTATCCCAATATTCATTTACCAAAAAATCCCCTTGATTTACGTTTTGGAAATCTACTAATTCTGATCAAAATACACTTAGGAAGACCGTCATGCTCTAAAAAGAGTCACAAATTATTCTCAAGTGAGGTAGTGGAATCAAGGTTCATCTCAAGATTCTTATTAGCCCACTAAGTTGTTTATTCACCAGCTAGTTGGTCAACTCCCCATATAACCTTAGTCACCTTAGAATAATTTTGAATATCAAAAAAATACATTTTAGTGATTCAATATTTAGATCCATCACCCAATAACATACCATCAAACTTGGGTGGGTTCACTTTATTCATATCATGCAGAAGCCCTATAGCTATTTGAGATCTTACTACTTGTTGACCTTCATCATGCCCCTAACCTTGAGGCTCTTCTTGTTTAATAAGTTATTCCTCTCAAACCTCATTTTCATTATCCTCCTCATGTCCATGAGCTTCTCACTCTATATATACTATCATGTCTCTAGTCTCATTATTGATAACAAGTATTTGATCAAGTTTTACAGCTTGTTTTATTGCTAGATGATTAGGATTAGCTCAAGGGCTTACATTTGAAGTCCCCACACTAGTCAATCTACCTCATGCCATTATCCTCATTGAAATTTAGGAGAATAGATTTATATTAGTGTACTCACTATGTATGAGTGTTAAACCTTCACTCTAATGCCAT